>CM026404.1:45127367-45187813 GCA_014843695.1 Archivesica marissinica | reverse complement strand
CAGGACGATGGAATAACAAGCATGTTCCTATGAATGGTTGTACAACAGGACGATGGAAATAACAAGCATGTTCCTATGAATGGTTGTACAACAGGACGCCTGAAATAGCAAACATGTTCCTAGGAATGATAGTACAACAGGACGCCGGAAATAACAAGCATGTTCCTATGAATGGTTGTACAACAGGACGATGGAAATAACAAGCATGTTCCTATGAATGGTTGTACAACAGGACGCCGGAAATAGCAGGCATGTTCCTATGAATGGTTGTGCAACAGGACGATGGAAATAACAAGCATGTTCTTATGAATGGTTGTACAACAGGACGATGGAAATAACAAGCATGTTCCTATGAATGGTTGTACAACAGGACGATGGAAATAACAAGCATGTTCCTATGAATGGTTGTACAACAGAACGATGGAAATAACAAGCATGTTCCTATGAATGGTTGTACAACAGGACGATGGAAATAACAAGCATGTTCTTATGAATGGTTGTACAACAGGACGATGGAAATAGCAAGCATGTTCATATGAATGGTTGTACAACAGGACGATGGGAATAGCAAGCATGTTCCTATGAATGGTTGTACAACAGGACGATGGAAATAACAAGCATGTTCCTATGAATGGTTGTACAACAGGACGATGAAAATAGCAAGCATGTTCTTATGAATGGTAATACAACAGGACGCCGGAAATAACAAGCATGTTCAGGACGCCGGAAATAGCAATTATGTCCTATGAATGGTTGTACAACAGGATGATGGGAATAACAAGCATGTTCCTATGAATGGTTGTGCAACAGGACGATGGGAATAGCAAGCATGTTCCTATGAATGGTTGTACAACAGGACGCCGGAAATAGCAAGCATATTCATATGAATGGTTGTACAACAGGACAATGGAAATAGCAAGCATGTTCCTATGAATGGTTGTACAACAGGACGATGGGAATAGCAAGCATGTTCATATGAATCGTTGTACAACAGGACGCCTGATATAGCAAACATGTTCCTATGAATGGTTGTGCAACAGGACGATGGAAATAACAAGCATGTTCCTATGAATGGTTGTACAACAGGACGCATGAAATAGCAAGCATGTTCCTATGAATGGTTGTACAACAGGACGCCTGAAATAGCAAGCATTTTCCTATGAATGGTTGTGCAACAGGATACCTGAAATAGAAAGCATGTTCCTATGAATGGTAGTACAACAGGACGCCTGAAATAGCAAGCATGTTCCTATGAATGGTTGTACAACAGGACGCCGGAAATAGCAAGCATGTTCCTATGAATGGTTGTGCAACAGGACGATGGAAACAACAAGCATGTTCCTATGAATGGTTGTGCAACAGGACGATGGAAATAACAAGCATGTTCATATGAATGGTTGTACAACAGGACGATGGAAATAGCAAGCATGTTCATATGAATGGTTGTACAACAGGACGATGGAAATAGCAAGCATGTTCCTATGAATGGTTGTACAACAGGACGCCTGAAATAGCAAGCATGTTCCTATGAATGGTTGTACAACAGGACGATGGGAATAGCAAGCATGTTCCTATGAATGGTTGTACAACAGGACGATGGAAATAACAAGCATGTTCCTATGAATGGTTGTACAACAGGACGCCTGAAATAGCAAGCATGTTCCTATGAATGGTTGTACAACAGGACGCCGGAAATAGCAAGCATGTTCCTATGAATGGTTGTGCAACAGGACGATGGAAATAACAAGCATGTTCCTATGAATGGTTGTACAACAGGACGCCGGAAATAGCAAGCATGTTCCTATGAATGGTTGTGCAACAGGACGATGGAAATAACAAGCATGTTCTTATGAATGGTTGTACAACAGGACGATGGAAATAACAAGCATGTTCCTATGAATGGTTGTACAACAGGACGATGGAAATAACAAGCATGTTCCCATGAATGGTTGTACAACAGAACGATGGAAATAACAAGCATGTTCCCATGAATGGTTGTACAACAGGACGATGGAAATAACAAGCATGTTCCTCTGAATGGTTGTACAACAGGACGCCGGAAATAGCAGGCATGTTCCCATGAATGTTTGTACAACAGAACGATGGAAATATCAAACATGTTCCTATGAATGGTTTTGCAACAGGACGATGGAAATAACAAGCATGTTCCTATGAATGGTTGTACAACAGGACGATGGGAATAGGAAGCATGTTCCTCTGAATGGTTGTACAACAGGACGATGGAAATAGCAAGCATGTTCCTATGAATGGTTGTACAACAGGACGATGGGAATAGCAAGCAAGTTCTTATGAATGGTTGTACAATAGGACACCGGAAATAACAAGCATGTTCAGGACGCCCGAAATAGCAAGCATGTCCTATGAATGGTTGTACAACAGGACGATGGGAATAGCAAGCATGTTCCTATGAATGGTTGTACAACAGGACGATGGAAATAACAAGCATGTTCCCATGAATGGTTGTACAACAGCACGATGGAAATAACAAGCATGTTCCCATGAATGGTTGTACAACAGGACGATGTAAATAACAAGCATGTTCCCATGAATGGTTGTACAACAGGTCGATGGAAATAACAAGCAGGTTCCCAAGAATGGTTGTACAACAGAACGATGGAAATAACAAGCATGTTCTTATGAATGGTTGTACAACAGGACGCCGGAAATAACAAGCATGTTCCTATGAATGGTTGTACAACAGGATGCCGGAAATAGATAGCATGTTCCTATGAATGGTTGTACAACAGGACGCCGGATATAGCAAGCATGTTCCCATGAATGGTTATACAACAGGAAGATGGAAATAACAAGCATGTTCCTATGAATGGTTGTACAACAGGACGATGGAAATAGCAAGCATGTTCCTATGAATGGTTGTGCAACAGGACGATGGAAATAACAAGCATGTTCCTATGAATGGTTGTACAATAGGGCGATGGGAATAGCAAGCATGTTCCTCTGAATGGTTGTACAACAGGACGATGGAAATAGCAAGCATGTTCCTATGAATGGTTGTAC
The DNA here is from genome assembly GCA_014843695.1 of Archivesica marissinica. Classification (NCBI taxonomy): domain Eukaryota; kingdom Metazoa; phylum Mollusca; class Bivalvia; order Venerida; family Vesicomyidae; genus Archivesica; species Archivesica marissinica. Next base: position 45,184,774 of record CM026404.1, on the reverse strand, counting down.
AACAGGACGATGGGAATAGGAAGCAAGGTCTTATGAATGGTTGTACAACAGGACACCGGAAATAACAAGCATGTTCAGGACGCCGGAAATAGCAAGCATGTCCTATGAATGGTTGTACAACAGGACTTTGGGAATAACAAGCATGTTCATATGAATGGTTGTACAACAGGACGATGGGAATAGCAAGCATGTTGCTATGAATGGTTGTACAACAGGACGCCGGAAATAGCAAGCATATTCATATGAATGGTTGTACAACAGGATGATGGGAATAGCAAGCATGTTCCTATGAATGGTTGTACAACAGGACGCCGGAAATAACAAGCATGTTCCTATGAATGGTTGTGCAACAGGACGATGGAAATCACAAGCATGTTCCTATGAATGGTTGAACAACAGGACGATGGAAATAACAAGCATTTTCCTATGAATGGTTGTGCAACAGGATGCCTGATATAGCAAGCATGTTCCTATGAATGGTAGTACAACAGGACGCCTGAAATAGCAAGCATGTTCCTATGAATGGTTGTAGAACAGGAACCCGGAAATAGCAACCATGTTCCTATGAATGGTTGTGCAACAGGACGATGGCAATAACAAGCATGTTCCTATGAATGGTTGTGCAACAGGACGATGGAAATAACAAGCATGTTCCTATGAATGGTTGAACAACAGGACGATGGAAATAACAAGCATTTTCCTATGAATGGTTGTGCAACAGGATACCTGAAATAGCAAGCATGTTCCTATGAATGGTAGTACAACAGGACGCCTGAAATAGCAAGCATGTTCCTATGAATGGTTGTACAACAGGACGCAGGAAATAGCAAGCATGTTCCTATGAATGGTTGTGCAACAGGACGATGGAAATAACAAGCATGTTCCTATGAATGGTTGTGCAACAGAACGATGGAATAACAAGCATGTTCATATAAATGGTTGTACAACAGGACGATGGAAATAGCAAGCATGTTCATATGAATGGTTGTACAACAGGCCTATGGAAATAGCAGACATGTTACTCTGAATGGTTGTACAACAGGACGCCTGAAATAGTAAGTATGTTCCTATGAATGGTTGTACAACAGGACGATGGGAATAGCAAGCATGTTCATATGATTGGTTGTACAACAGGACGATGGAAATAACAAGCATGTTCCTATGAATGGTTGTACAACAGGACGCATGAAATAGTAAGCATGTTCCTATGAACGGTTGTACAACAGAACGCCTGAAATAGCAAGCATGTTCCTATGAATGGTTGTACAACAGGACGCCTGAAATAGCAAACATGTTCCTATGAATGGTAGTACAACAGGACGCCGGAAATAGCACGCATGTTCCTATGAATGGTTGTGCAACAGGACGATGGAAATAACAAGCATGTTCCTATGAATGGTTGTACAACAGGACGCCGGAAATAGCAGGCATGTTCCTATGAATGGTTGTGCAACAGGAAGATGGAAATAACAAGCATGTTCTTATGAATGGTTGTACAACAGGACGATGGAAATAACAAGCATGTTCCTACGAATGGTTGTACAACAGGAAGATGGAAATAACAAGCATGTTCCCATGAATGGTTGTACAACAGAACGATAGAAATAACAAGCATGTTCCCATGAATGGTTGTACAACAGGACGATGGAAATAACAAGCATGTTCCCATGAATGGTTGTACAACAGGACGATGGAAATAACAAGCATGTTCCCATGAATGGTTGTACAACAGAACGATGGAAATAACAAGCATGTTCTTATGAATGGTTGTACAACAGGACGCCGGAAATAACAAGCATGTTCCTATGAATGGTTGTACAACAGGACGCCGGAAATAGCAAGCATGTTCCTATGAATGGTTGTACAACAGGACGATGGAAATAGCAAGCATGTTCCTATGAATGGTTGTACAACAGGACGATGGAAATAACAAGCATGTTCCTATGAATGGTTGTACAACAGGACGATGGAAATAACAAGCATGTTCCTATGAATGGTTGTACAACAGGACGATGGAAATAACAAGCATGTTCCTATGAATGGTTGTACAACAGGACGATGGAAATAACAAGCATGTTCCCATGAATGGTTGTACAACAGGACGATGGAAATAACAAGCATGTTCCCATGAATGGTTGTACAACAGGACGATGGAAATAACAAGCATGTTCCTATGAATGGTTGTACAACAGGACGATGGAAATAACAAGCATGTTCCTATGAATGGTTGTACAACAGGACGCCGGAAATAACAAGCATGTTCCTATGAATTATTTTACAACAGGACGCCGGAAATAGCAAGCATGTTCCTAAGAATGGTTGTACAACAAGACGCCGGAAATAGCAAGCATGTTCCTATGAATGGTTGTACAACAGGACGCAGGAAATAACAAGCACGTTCATATGAATGGTTGTACAACAGGACGCCGTAAATAGCAAGCATGTTCCCATGGATGGTTGTACAACAGGACGATGGAAATAACAAGCATGTTCTTATGAATGGTTGTACAACAGGACGCCGGAAATAACAAGCATGTTCCTATGAATTATTTTACATCAGGACGCCGGAAATAGCAAGCATGTTCCTAAGAATGGTTGTACAACAAGACGCCGGAAATAGCAAGCATGTTCCTATGAATGGTTGTACAACAGGACGCAGGAAATAACAAGCACGTTCATATGAATGGTTGTACAACAGGACGCCGTAAATAGCAAGCATGTTCCCATGGATGGTTGTACAACAGGACGATGGAAATAGCAAGCATGTTCCTATGAATGGTTGTGCAACAGGACGATGGAAATAGCAAGCATGTTCATATGAATTGTTGTACAACAGGACGATGGAAATAACAAGCATGTTCCCGTGAATGGTTGTACAACAGGACACCGGAAATAGCAAGCATGTTCCTATGAATGGTTGTACAACAGGACGCCGGAAATAGCAAGCATGTTCCTATGAATGGTTGTACAACAGGACGATGGAAATAACAAGCATGTTCCTATGAATGGTTGTACAACAGGACGATGGAAATAGCAAGCATGTTCCTATGAATGGTTGTACAACAGGACGACGGAAATAGCAAGCATGTTCCTATGAATGGTTGTACAACAGGACGCCGGAAATAGCAAGCATGTTCCTATGAATGGTTGTACAACAGGACGATGGAAATAACAAGCATGTTCCTATGAATGGTTGTACAACAGGACGATGGAAATAACAAGCATGTTCCTATGAATGGTTGTACAACAGGACGATGGAAATAACAAGCATGTTCCTATGAATGGTTGTACAACAGGACGATGGAAATAACAAGCATGTTCCTATGAATGGTTGTACAACAGGACGCCTGAAATAGCAAGCATGTTCCTATGAATGGTTGTACAACAGGACGCCTGAAATAGCAAGCATGTTCCTATGAATGGTAGTACAACAGGACGCCTGAAATAGCAAGCATGTTCCTATGAATGGTTGTACAACAGGACGCCGGAAATAGCAAGCATGTTCCTATGAATGGTTGTACAACAGGACGCTGGAAATAGCAAGCATGGTCCAATGAATGGTTATGCAACAGGACGATGGAAATAACAAGCATGTTCTTATGAATGGTTGTACAACAGGACGATGGAAATAACAAGCATGTTCCTATGAATGGTTGTACAACAGGACGATGGAAATAGCTAGCATGTTCCTATGAATGGTTGTACAACAGGACGCCGGAAATAGCAAGCATGGTCCCATGAATTGTTGTGCAACAGGACGATGGAAATAACAAGCATGTTCCTATGAATGGTAGTACAACAGGACGCCTGAAATAGCAAGCATTTTCCTATGAATGGCTGTACAACAGGACGCCGGAAATAGCAAGCATGTTCCTATGATTGGTTGCGCAACAGGACGATGGAAATAACAGGCATGTTCCTATGAATGGTTGTACAACAGGACGCCGGAAATAGCAAGCATGTTCCTATGAATGGTTGTACAACAGGACGATGGAAATAACAAGCATGTTCCCATGAATGGTTGTACAACAGAACGATGAAAATAACAAGCATGTTCCCATGAATGGTTGTATAACAGGACAATGGAAATAACAAGCATGTTCCCATGAATGGTTGTACAACAGGACGATGGAAATAACAAGCATGTTCCTATGAATGGTTGTACAACAGGACGATGGAAATAACAAGCATGTTCCTATGAATGGTTGTACAACGGGACGCCTGAAATAACAAGCAGGTTCCTATGAATGGTTGTACAACAGGACGATGGGAATAGCAAGCATGTTCCTATGAATGGTTCTGCAACAGGACGATGGAAATAGCAAGCATGTTCCTATGAATGGTTGTACAACAGGAAGATGGGAATAGCAAGCATGTTCCTCTGAATGGTTGTACAACAGGAGGATGGAAATAAAAAGCATGTTCATATGAATGGTTGTACAACAGGACGATGGAAATAGCACGCATGTTCCTATGAATGGTTGTACAACAGGACGCCGGAAATAGCAGGCATGTTCCCATGAATTGTTGTGCAACAGGACGATGGAAATAACAAGCATGTTCCTATGAATGGTTGTACAACAGGACGCCTGAAATAGCAAGCATGTTCCTATGAATGGTAGTACAACAGGACGCCTGAAATAGCAAGCATGTTCCTATGAATGGTTGTACAACAGGACGCCGGAAATAGCAAGCATGTTCCCATGAATGGTTGTACAACAGGACGCCGGAAGTAACAAGCATGTTCCTATGAATGGGTGTGCAACAGGACGATGGAAATAACAAGCATGTTCTTATGAATGGTTGTACAACAGGACAATGGAAATAACAAGCATGTTCCTATGAATGGTTGTACAACAGGACGCCTGAAATAGCAAGCATGTTCCTATGAATGGTTGTACAACAGGACGCCTGAAATAGCAAGCATGTTCCTATGAATGGTAGTAAAACAGGACGCCTGAAATAGCAAGCATGTTCCTATGAATGGTTGTACAACAGGACGCCGGAAATAGCAAGCATGTTCCTATGAATGGTTGTACAACAGGACGCTGGAAATAGCAAGCATGGTCCAATGAATGGTTATGCAACAGGACGATGGAAATAACAAGCATGTTCTTATGAATGGTTGTACAACAGGACGATGGAAATAACAAGCATGTTCCTATGAATGGTTGTACAACAGGACGATGGAAATAACAAGCATGTTCCCATGAATGGTTGTACAACAGAACGATGGAAATAACAAGCATGTTCCTATGAATGGTTGTGCAACAGGATGCCTGAAATAACAAGCATGTTCCTATGAATGGTTGTACAACAGGACGCCGGAAATAGCAAGCATTTTCCCATGAATGGTTGTGCAACAGGACGATGGAAATAGCAAGCATGTTCCTATGAATGGTTGTACAACAGGACGATGGAAATAACAAGCATGTTCCTATGAATGGTAGTACAACAGGACGATGGAAATAACAAGCATGTTCATATGAATGGTTGTACAACAGGACGATGGAAATAACAAGCATGTTCCTATGAATGGTTGTACAACAGGACGATGGAAATAACAAGCATGTTCCCATGAATGGTTGTACAACAGGACGATGTAAATAACAAGCATGTTCCCATGAATGGTTGTACAACAGGACGATGGAAATAAAAAGCATGTTCCCATGAATGGTTGTACAACAGGACGATGGAAATAACAAGCATGTTCTTATGAATGGTTGTACAACAGGACGCCGGAAATAACAAGCATGTTCCTATGAATTATTTTACAACAGGACGCCGGAAATAGCAAGCATGTTCCTAAGAATGGTTGTACAACAAGACGCCGGAAATAGCAAGCATGTTCCTATGAATGGTTGTACAACAGGACGCAGGAAATAACAAGCATGTTCATATGAATGGTTGTACAACAGGACGCCGTAAATAGCAAGCATGTTCCCATGGATGGTTGTACAACAGGACGATGGAAATAGCAAGCATGTTCCTATGAATGGTTGTGCAACAGGACGATGGAAATAGCAAGCATGTTCATATGAATTGTTGTACAACAGGACGATGGAAATAACAAGCATGTTCCCGTGAATGGTTGTACAACAGAACGATGGAAATAACAAGCATGTTCTTATGAATGGTTGTACAACAGGACGCCGGAAATAGCAAGCATGTTCCCATGGATGGTTGTACAACAGGACGATGGAAATAGCAAGCATGTTCCTATGAGTGGTTGTACAACAGGACGATGGGAATAGCAAGCATGTTCCTATGAATGGTTGTACAACAGGACAATGGGAATAGCAAGCATGTTCATATGAATGGTTGTACAACAGGACGATGGAAATAGCAAGCATGTTCCTATGAATGGTTCTGCAACAGGACGATGGAAATAGCAAGCATGTTCCTATGAATGGTTGTACAACAGGACGATGGGAATAGCAAGCATGTTCATATGAATGATTGTACAACAGGACGATGGGAATAGCAAGCATGTTCCTATGAATGGTTGTACAACAGGACGATGGAAATAACAAGCATGTTCCCATGAATGGTTGTACAACAGAACGATGGAAATAACAAGCATGTTCCCATGAATGGTTGTACAACAGGACGATGGAAATAACAAGCATGTTTCTATGAATGGTTGTGCAACAGGACGATGGAAATAACAAGCATGTTCTTATGAATAGTTGTACAACAGGACGATGGAAATAACAAGCATGTTCCTATGAATGGTTGTACAACAGGACGATGGAAATAACAAGCATGTTCCCATGAATGGTTGTACAACAGAACGATGGAAATAACAAGCATGTTCCTATGAATGGTTGTACAACAGGACGATGGAAATAACAAGCATGTTCCCATGAATGGTTGTACAACAGAACGATGGAAATAACAAGCATGTTCCTATGAATGGTTGTACAACAGGACGCCGGAAATAGCAAGCATGTTCCTATGAATGGTTGTACAACAGGACGCCGGAAATAGCAAGCATTTTCCCATGAATGGTTGTACAACAGGACGACGGAAATAGCAAGCATGTTCCTATGAATGGTTGTACAACAGGACGATGGAAATAACAAGCATGTTCCTATGAATGGTTGTACAACAGGACGATGGAAATAACAAGCATGTTCCTATGAATGGTTGTACAACAGGACGATGGAAATAACAAGCATGTTCCTATGAATGGTTGTACAACAGGACGATGGAAATAACAAGCATGTTCCCATGAATGGTTGTACAACAGGACGATGGAAATAACAAGCATGTTCCCATGAATGGTTGTACAACAGGACGATGGAAATAACAAGCATGTTCCTATGAATGGTTGTACAACAGGACGCCGGAAATAACAAGCATGTTCCTATGAATGGTTGTACAACAGGACGCCGGAAATAGCAAGCATGTTCCTATGAATGGTTGTACAACAAGACGCCGGAAATAGCAAGCATGTTCCTATGAATGGTTGTACAACAGGACGCAGGAAATAACAAGCATGTTCATATGAATGGTTGTACAACAGGACGCCGTAAATAGCAAGCATGTTCCCATGGATGGTTGTACAACAGGACGATGGAAATAGCAAGCATGTTCCTATGAATGGTTGTGCAACAGGACGATGGAAATAGCAAGCATGTTCATATGAATTGTTGTACAACAGGACGATGGAAATAACAAGCATGTTCCCGTGAATGGTTGTACAACAGAACGATGGAAATAACAAGCATGTTCTTATGAATGGTTGTACAACAGGACGCCGGAAATAGCAAGCATGTTCCCATGGATGGTTGTACAACAGGACGATGGAAATAGCAAGCATGTTCCTATGAGTGGTTGTACAACAGGACGATGGGAATAGCAAGCATGTTCCTATGAATGGTTGTACAACAGGACAATGGGAATAGCAAGCATGTTCATATGAATGGTTGTACAACAGGACGATGGAAATAGCAAGCATGTTCCTATGAATGGTTCTGCAACAGGACGATGGAAATAGCAAGCATGTTCCTATGAATGGTTGTACAACAGGACGATGGGAATAGCAAGCATGTTCATATGAATGATTGTACAACAGGACGATGGGAATAGCAAGCATGTTCCTATGAATGGTTGTACAACAGGACGATGGAAATAACAAGCATGTTCCCATGAATGGTTGTACAACAGAACGATGGAAATAACAAGCATGTTCCCATGAATGGTTGTACAACAGGACGATGGAAATAACAAGCATGTTTCTATGAATGGTTGTGCAACAGGACGATGGAAATAACAAGCATGTTCTTATGAATAGTTGTACAACAGGACGATGGAAATAACAAGCATGTTCCTATGAATGGTTGTACAACAGGACGATGGAAATAACAAGCATGTTCCCATGAATGGTTGTACAACAGAACGATGGAAATAACAAGCATGTTCCGATGAATGGTTGTACAACAGGACGATGGAAATAACAAGCATGTTCCCATGAATGGTTGTACAACAGAACGATGGAAATAACAAGCATGTTCTTATGAATGGTTGTACAACAGGACGCCGGATATAGCAAGCATGTTCCTATGAATGGTTGTACAACAGGAGGCCGGAAATATCAAGCATTTTCCCATGAATGGTTGTACAACAGGACGCCGGAAATAGCAAGCATGTTCCTATGAATGGTTGTACAACAAGACGCCGGAAGTAACAAGCATGTTCCTATGAATGGTTGTGCAACAGGACGATGGAAATAACAAGCATGTTCTTATGAATGGTTGTACAACAGGACAATGGAAATAACAAGCATGTTCCTATGAATTGTTGTACAACAGGACGATGGAAATAACAAGCATGTTCCTATGAATGGTTGTACAACAGGACGCCTGAAATAGCAAGCATGTTCCTATGAATGGTTGTACAACAGGACGCCTGAAATAGCAAGCATGTTCCTATGAATGGTAGTAAAACAGGACGCCTGAAATAGCAAGCATGTTCCTATGAATGGTTGTACAACAGGACGCCGGAAATAGCAAGCATGTTCCTATGAATGGTTGTACAACAGGACGCTGGAAATAGCAAGCATGGTCCAATGAATGGTTATGCAACAGGACGATGGAAATAACAAGCATGTTCTTATGAATGGTTGTACAACAGGACGATGGAAATAACAAGCATGTTCCTATGAATGGTTGTACAACAGGACGATGGAAATAACAAGCATGTTCCCATGAATGGTTGTACAACAGAACGATGGAAATAACAAGCATGTTCCTATGAATGGTTGTGCAACAGGATGCCTGAAATAACAAGCATGTTCCTATGAATGGTTGTACAACAGGACGCCGGAAATAGCAAGCATTTTCCCATGAATGGTTGTACAACAGGACGATGGGAATAGCAAGCATGTTCCTATGAATGGTTGTACAACAGGACGATGGAAATAATAAGCATGTTCCTCTGAATGGTAGTACAACAGGACGATGGAAATAACAAGCATGTTCATATGAATGGTTGTACAACAGGACGATGGAAATAACAAGCATGTTCCTATGAATGGTTGTACAACAGAACGATGGAAATAACAAGCATGTTCCCATGAATGGTTGTACAACAGGACGATGTAAATAACAAGCATGTTCCCATGAATGGTTGTACAACAGGACGTTGGAAATAAAAAGCATGTTCCCATGAATGGTTGTACAACAGAACGATGGAAATAACAAGCATGTTCTTATGAATGGTTGTACAACAGGACGCCGGAAATAACAAGCATATTCCTATGAATTATTTTACAACAGGACGCCGGAAATAGCAAGCATGTTCCTAAGAATGGTTGTACAACAAGACGCCGGAAATAGCAAGCATGTTCCTATGAATGGTTGTACAACAGGACGCAGGAAATAACAAGCACGTTCATATGAATGGTTGTACAACAGGACGCCGTAAATAGCAAGCATGTTCCCATGGATGGTTGTACAACAGGACGATGGAAATAACAAGCATGTTCTTATGAATGGTTGTACAACAGGACGCCGGAAATAGCAAGCATGTTCCTATGAATTGTTGTACAACAGGACGCCGGAAATAGCAAGCATGTTCCTATGAATGGTTGTACAACAGGACGCCGGAAATAGCAAGCATGTTCCTATGAATGGTTGTACAACAGGACGCAGGAAATAACAAGCACGTTCATATGAATGGTTGTACAACAGGACGCCGTAAATAGCAAGCATGTTCCCATGGATGGTTGTACAACAGGACGATGGAAATAGCAAGCATGTTCCTATGAATGGTTGTACAACAGGACGATTGAAATAGCAAGCATGTTCATATGAATTGTTGTACAACAGGACGATGGAAATAACAAGCATGTTCCCGTGAATGGTTGTACAACAGGACACCGGAAATAGCAAGCATGTTCCTATGAATGGTTGTACAACAGGACGCCGGAAATAGCAAGCATGTTCCTATGAATGGTTGTACAACAGGACGCCGGAAATAACAAGCATGTTCCCATGAATGGTTGTACAACAGGACGCCGTAAATAGCAAGCATGTTCCCATGGATGGTTGTACAACAGGACGATGGAAATAGCAAGCATGTTCCTATGAATGGTTGTGCAACAGGACGATGGAAATAGCAAGCATGTTCATATGAATTGTTGTACAACAGGACGATGGAAATAACAAGCATGTTCCCGTGAATGGTTGTACAACAGAACGATGGAAATAACAAGCATGTTCTTATGAATGGTTGTACAACAGGTCGCCGGAAATAGCAAGCATGTTCCTATGAATGGTTGTACAACAGGACGCCGGAAATAGCAAGCATGTTCCTATGAATGGTTGTAAAACAGGACGCCGGATATAGCAAGCATGTTCCGATGAATGGTTGTACAACAGGACGATGGAAATAGCAAGCATGTCCTATGAATGGTTGTGCAACAGGACGATGGAAATAGCAAGCATGTCAAATGAATGGTTGTGCAACAGGACGCCGGAAATAGCAAGTATGTTCCTCTGAATTGTTGTACAACAGGACGATGGAAATAACAAGCATGTTCTTATGAATGGTTGTACAACAGGACGATGGAAATAGCAAGCATGTTCCCATGAATGGTTGTACAACAGGACGATGGAAATAACAAGCATGTTCCTCTGAATGGTTGTACAACAGGACGATGGAAATAACAAGCATGTTCATATGAATGGTTGTACAACAGGACGATGGAAATAGCAAGCATGTTCCTATGAATGGTTGTACAACAGGACGCCGGAAATAGCAGGCATGGTCCCATGAATTGTTGTGCAACAGGACGATGGAAATAACAAGCATGTTCCTATGAATGGTTGTACAACAGGACGATGGGAATAGCAAGCATGTTCATATGAATGGTTGTACAACAGGACGATGGAAATAGCAGGCATGTTCCTATGAATGGTTGTACAACAGGACACCGGAAATAGCAAGCATGTTCCTATGAATGGTTGTACAATAGGACGCCGGAAATAGCAAGCATGTTCCTATGAATGGTTGTACAACAGGACGCCGGAAATAACAAGCATGTTCATATGAATGGATGTACAACAGGACGCCGGAAATAGCAAGCATGTTCCCATGGATGGTTGTACAACAGGAAGTTGGAAATAGCAAGCATGTTCCTATGAATGGTTGTACAACAGGACGATGGAAATAACAAGCATGTTCCCATGAATGGTTGTACAACAGAACGATGGAAATAACAAGCATGTTCCCATGAATGGTTGTACAACAGGACGATGGAAATAACAAGCATGTTCCCATGAATGGTTGTACAACAGGACGATGGAAATAACAAGCATGTTCCCATGAATGGTTGTACAACAGAACGATGGAAATAACAAGCATGTTCTTATGAATGGTTGTACAACAGGACGCCGGATATAGCATGCATGTTCCTATGAATGGTTGTACAACAGGACGCCGGAAATAACAAGCATGTTCCTATGAATGATTGTACAACAGGACACCGGAAATAGCAAGCATGTTCCTATGAATGGTTGTACAAAAGGACGCCGGAAATAGCAAGCATGTTCCTATGAATGGTTGTACAACAGGACGCCGGAAATAACTGGCATGTTCATATGAATGGTTGTACAACAGGACGCCCGAAATAGCAAGCATGTTCCCATGGATGGTTGTACAACAGGACGATGGAAATAGCAAGCATGTTCCTATGAATGGTTGTACAACAGGACGATGGGAATAGCAAGCATGTTCCTATGAATGTTTGTGCAACAGGACGATGGAAATAGCAAGCATGGTCCTATGAATGGTTGTACAACAGGACGATGGGAATAGCAAGCATGTTCATATGAATGGTTGTACAAAAGGACGATGGGAATAGCAAGCATGTTCATATGAATGGTTGTACAACAGGACGATGGAAATAACAAGCATGTTCCCGTGAATGGATGTACAACAGAACGATGGAAATAACAAGCATGTTCTTATGAATGGTTGTACAACAGGACACCGGAAATAGCAAGCATGTTCCTATGAATGGTTGTACAACAGGACGCCGGAAATAGCAAGCATGGTCCTATGAATGGTTGTAAAACAGGACGCCGGAAATAGCAAGCATGTTCCCATGAATTGTTGTGCAACAGGACGATGGAAATAACAAGCATGTTCCTATGAATGGTTGTACAACAGGACGATGGGAATAGCAAGCATGTTCATATGAATGGTTGTACAACAGGACGATGGAAATAGCAGGCATGTTCCTATGAATGGTTGTACAACAGGACACCGGAAATAGCAAGCATGTTCCTATGAATGGTTGAACAACAGGACGCCGGAAATAACAAGCATGTTCATATGAATGGTTGTACAACAGGACGCCGGAAATAGCAAGCATGTTCCAATGGATGGTTGTACAACAGGACGATGGAAATAGCAAGCATGTTCCTATGAATGGTTGTACAACAGGACGATGGGAATAGCAAGCATGTTCCTATGCATAGTTGTGCATCATGACGATGGAAATAGCAAGCATGTTCCTATGAATGGTTGTGCAACAGGACGATGGGAATAGCAAGCATGTTCATATGAATGGTTGTACAAAAGAACGATGGGAATAGCAAGCATGTTCATTTGAATGGTTGTACAACAGGACGATGGAAATAACAAGTATGTTCCCGTGAATGGTTGTACAACAGAACGATGGAAATAACAAGCATGTTCTTATGAATGGTTGTACAACAGGACGCCGGAAATAGCAAGCATGTTCCGATGAATGGTTGTACAACAGGACGCCGGAAATAGCAAGCATGGTCCTATGAATGGTTGTAAAACAGGACGCCGGGTATAGCAAGCATGGTCCGATGAATGGTTATACAACAGGATGATGGAAATAGCAAGCATGTCCTATGAATGGTTGTGCAACAGGACGATGGAAATAGCAAGCATGTCAAATGAATGGATGTGCAACAGGACGCCGGAAATAGCAAGCATGTTCCTCTGAATGGTTGTACAACAGGACGATGGAAATAACAAGCATGTTCTTATGAATGGTTGTACAACAGGACGATGGAAATAACAAGCATGTTCCTATGAATGGTTGTACAACAGGACGATGGAAATAACAAGCATGTTCATATGAATGGTTGTACAACAGGACGATGGAAATAGCAAGCATGTTCCTATGAATGGTTGTACAACAGGACGCCGGAAATAGCAAGCATGTTCCCATGAATTGTTGTACAACAGGACGATGGAAATAACAAGCATGTTCCTATGAATGGTAGTACAACAGGACGCCTGAAATAGCAAGCATGTTCCTATGAATGGTTGTACAACAGGACGCCGGAAATAGCAAGCATGTTCCTATGAATGGTTGTGCAACAGGACGATGGAAATAACAAGCATGATCCTATGAATGGTTGTACAACAGGACGCCGGAAATAGCAAGCATGTTCCTATGAATGGTTGTGCAACAGGACGATGAAATAACAAGCATGTTCTTATGAATGGTTGTACAACAGGACGATGGAAATAACAAGCATGTTCCTATGAATGGTTGCACAACAGGACGATGGAAATAACAAGCATGTTCCCATGAATGGTTGTACAACAGAACGATGAAAATAACAAGCATGTTCCCATGAATGGTTGTACAACAGGACGATGGAAATAACAAGCATGTTCCCATGAATGGTTGTACAACAGGACGATGGAAATAACAAGCATGTTCCCATGAATGGTTGTACAACAGAACGATGGAAATAACAAGCATGTTCTTATGAATGGTTGTACAACAGGACGCCGGAAATAGCAAGCATGTTCCTATGAATGGTTGTACAACAGGACGCCGGAAATAGCAAGAATGTTCCTATGAATGGTTGTACAACAGGACGATGAAATAACAAGCATGTTCATATGAATGGTTGTACAACAGGACGACGGAAATAGCAAGCATGTTCCTATGAATGGTTGTACAACAGGACGATGGAAATAACAAGCATGTTCCTATGAATGGTTGTACAACAGGACGATGGAAATAACAAGCATGTTCCCATGAATGGTTGTACAACAGGACGATGGAAATAACAAGCATGTTCCTATGAATGGTTGTACAACAGGACGCTGGAAATAACAAGCATGTTCCCATGAATGGTTGTACAACAGGACGATGGAAATAACAAGCATGTCCTATGAATGGTTGTACAACAGAACGATGGAAATAACAAGCATGTTCCTATGAATGGTTGTACAACAGGACGATGGAAATAACAAGCATGTTCCCATGAATGGTTGTACAACAGGACGATGGAAATAACAAGCATGTTCCCATGAATGGTTGTACAACAGGACGCAGGAAATAACAAGCACGTTCATATGAATGGTTGTACAACAGGACGCCGTAAATAGCAAGCATGTTCCCATGGATGGTTGTACAACAGGACGATGGAAATAACAAGCATGTTCTTATGAATGGTTGTACAACAGGACGCCGGAAATAACAAGCATGTTCCTATGAATTATTTTACATCAGGACGCCGGAAATAGCAAGCATGTTCCTAAGAATGGTTGTACAACAGGACGCCGGAAATAAAAAGCATGTTCCCATGAATGGTTGTACAACAGGACGATGGAAATAACAAGCATGTTCTTATGAATGGTTGTACAACAGGACGCCGGAAATAACAAGCATGTTCCTATGAATTATTTTACATCAGGACGCCGGAAATAGCAAGCATGTTCCTAAGAATGGTTGTACAACAAGACGCCGGAAATAGCAAGCATGTTCCTATGAATGGTTGTACAACAGGACGCAGGAAATAACAAGCACGTTCATATGAATGGTTGTACAACAGGACGCCGTAAATAGCAAGCATGTTCCCATGGATGGTTGTACAACAGGACGATGGAAATAGCAAGCATGTTCCTATGAATGGTTGTGCAACAGGACGATTGAAATAGCAAGCATGTTCATATGAATTGTTGTACAACAGGACGATGGAAATAACAAGCATGTTCCCGTGAATGGTTGTACAACAGGACACCGGAAATAGCAAGCATGTTCCTATGAATGGTTGTACAACAGGACGCCGGAAATAGCAAGCATGTTCCTATGAATGGTTGTACAACAGGACGCCGGAAATAACAAGCATGTTCCCATGAATGGTTGTACAACAGGACGCCGTAAATAGCAAGCATGTTCCCATGGATGGTTGTACAACAGGACGATGGAAATAGCAAGCATGTTCCTATGAATGGTTGTGCAACAGGACGATGGAAATAGCAAGCATGTTCATATGAATTGTTGTACAACAGGACGATGGAAATAACAAGCATGTTCCCGTGAATGGTTGTACAACAGAACGGTGGAAATAACAAGCATGTTCTTATGAATGGTTGTACAACAGGTCGCCGGAAATAGCAAGCATGTTCCTATGAATGGTTGTACAACAGGACGCCGGAAATAGCAAGCATGTTCCTATGAATGGTTGTAAAACAGGACGCCGGATATAGCAAGCATGTTCCGATGAATGGTTGTACAACAGGACGATGGAAATAGCAAGCATGTCCTATGAATGGTTGTGCAACAGGACGATGGAAATAGCAAGCATGTCAAATGAATGGTTGTGCAACAGGACGCCGGATATAGCAAGTATGTTCCTCTGAATTGTTGTACAACAGGACGATGGAAATAACAAGCTTGTTCTTATGAATGGTTGTACAACAGGACGATGGAAATAGCAAGCATGTTCCTATGAATGGTTGTGCAACAGGACGATGGGAATAGCAAGCATGTTCATATGAATGGTTGTACAAAAGAACGATGGAATAGCAAGCATGTTCATTTGAATGGTTGTACAACAGGACGATGGAAATAACAAGCATGTTCCCGTGAATGGTTGTACAACAGAACGATGGAAATAACAAGCATGTTCTTATGAATGGTTGTACAACAGGACGCCGGAAATAGCAAGCATGTTCCGATGAATGGTTGTACAACAGGACGCCGGAAATAGCAAGCATGGTCCTATGAATGGTTGTAAAACAGGACGCCGGGTATAGCAAGCATGGTCCGATGAATGGTTATACAACAGGATGATGGAAATAGCAAGCATGTCCTATGAATGGTTGTGCAACAGGACGATGGAAATAGCAAGCATGTCAAATGAATGGATGTGCAACAGGACGCCGGAAATAGCAAGTATGTTCCTCTGAATGGTTGTACAACAGGACGATGGAAATAACAAGCATGTTCTTATGAATGGTTGTACAACAGGACGATGGAAATAACAAGCATGTTCCTATGAATGGATGTACAACAGGACGATGGAAATAACAAGCATGTTCATATGAATGGTTGTACAACAGGACGATGGAAATAGCAAGCATGTTCCTATGAATGGTTGTACAACAGGACGCCGGAAATAGCAAGCATGGTCCCATGAATTGTTGTGCAACAGGACGATGGAAATAACAAGCATGTTCCTATGAATAGTAGTACAACAGGACGCCTGAAATAGCAAGCATTTTCCTATGAATGGCTGTACAACAGGACGCCGGAAATAGCAAGCATGTTCCTATGATTGGTTGTGCAACAGGACGATGGAAATAACAGGCATGATCCTATGAATGGTTGTACAACAGGACGCCGGAAATAGCAAGCATGTTCCTATGAATGGTTGTGCAACAGGACGATGAAATAACAAGCATGTTCTTATGAATGGTTGTACAACAGGACGATGGAAATAACAAGCATGTTCCTATGAATGGTTGGCACAACAGGACGATGGAAATAACAAGCATGTTCCCATGATTGGTTGTACAACAGAACGATGAAAATAACAAGCATGTTCCCATGAATGGTTGTACAACAGGACGATGAAAATAACAAGCATGTTCCCATGAATGGTTATTCAACAGGACGATGGAAATAACAAGCATGTTCCCGTGAATGGTTGTACAACAGAACGATGGAAATAACAAGCATGATCTTAGGAATGGTTGTACAACAGGACGCCGGAAATAGCAAGCATGTTCCTATGAATGGTTGTACAACAGGACGCCGGAAATAGCAAGAATGTTCCTATGAATGGTTGTACAACAGGACGATGCAAATAGCAAGCATGTCAAATGAATAGTTGTGCAACAGGACGCCGGAAATAGCAAGTATGTTCCTCTGAATGGTTGTACAACAGGACGATGGAAATAACAAGCATGTTCATATGAATGTTTGTACAACAGGACGATGGAAATAGCAAGCATGTTCCCATGAATGGTTGTACAACAGGACGATGGAAATAACAAGCATGTTCCTCTGAATGGTTGTACAACAGGACGCCGGAAATAACAAGCATGTTCCCATGAATGGTTGTACAACAGGACGATGAAAATAACAAGCATGTTCCTATGTATGGTTGTACAACAGAACGATGGAAATAACAAGCATGTTCCTATGAATGGTTGAACAACAGGACGATGGAAATAACAAGCATGTTCCCCTGAATGGTTGTACAACAGAACGATGGAAATAACAAGCATGTTCCCATGAATGTTTGTACAGCAGGACGATGGAAATAACAAGCATGTCCCTGTGAATGGTTGTGCAACAGGACGATGGGAATAGCAAGCATATTCCTATGAATGATTGTACAACAGGACGCCTGAAATAACAAGCATGTTCCAATGAATGGTTGTACAACAGGACCCCGGAAATAGCAAGCATGTTCCTATGAATGGTTGTACAACAGGACGATGGAAATAACAAGCATGTTCCTATGAATGGTTGTACAACGGGACGCCTGAAATAACAAGCAGGTTCCTATCAATGGTTGTACAACAGGTCGCCTGAAATAACAAGCATGTTCCTATGAATGGTTGTGCAACAGGACGCCTGAAATAACAAGCATGTTCCTATGAATGGTTGTACAACAGGACGCCGGAATTAGCAAGCATTTTCCTATGAATGGTTGTGCAACAGCACGCCTGAAATAACAAGCATGTTCCTATGAATGGTTGTGCAACAGGACGCCTGAAATAACAAGCATGTTCCTATGAATGGTTGTACAACAGGAGGCCGGAAATAGCAAGCATTTTCCCATGAATGGTTGTGCAACAGGACGATGGGAATAGCAAGCATGTTCCTATGAATGGTTGTACAACAGGAATTAGGGAATAGCAAGCATGTTCCTCTGAATAGTTGTACAACAGGACGATGGAAATAAAAAGCATGTTCATATGAATGGTTGAACAACAGGACGATGGAAATAGCACGCATGTTCCTATGAATGGTTGTACAACAGGACGCCGGAAATAGCAGGCTTGTTCCAATGAATTGTTGTGCAACAGGACGATGGAAATAACAATCATGTTCCTATGAATGGTTGTACAACAGGACGCCTGAAATAGCAAGCATGTTCCTATGAATGGTAGTACAACAGGACGCCTGAAATAGCAAGCATGTTCCTATGAATGGTTGTACAACAGGACGCCGGAAATAGCAAGCATGTTCCTATGAATGGTTGTGCAACAGGACGATGGAAATAACAATCATGTTCCTATGAATGATTGTGCAACAGGACACTGGAAATAGCAAGCATGGTCCAATGAATGGTTATGCAACAGGACGATGGAAATAACAAGCATGTTCTTATGAATGGTTGTACAACAGGACGATGGAAATAACAAGCATGTTCCTATGAATGGTTGTACAACAGGACGATGGAAATAACAAGCATGTTCCCATGAATGGTTGTACAACAGAACGATGGAAATAACAAGCATGTTCCTATGAATGGTTGGGCAACAGGATGCCTGAAATAACAAGCATGTTCCTATGAATGGTTGTACAACAGGACGCCGGAAATAGCAAGCATTTTCCCATGAATGGTTGTGCAACAGGACGATGGGAATAGCAAGCATGTTCCTATGAATGGTTGTACAACAGGACGATGGGAATAGCAAGCATGTTCCTCTGAATGGTTGTACAACAGGACGATGGAAATAACAAGCATGTTCATATGAATGGTTGTACAACAGGACGATGGAAATAGCAAGCATGTTCCTATGAATGGTTGTACAACAGGACACAGGAAATAGCAGGCTTGTTCCCATGATTTGTTGTGCAACAGGACGATGGAAATAACAAGCATGTTTCTATGAATGGTTGTACAACAGGACGATGGGAATAGCAAGTATGTTCATATGAATGGTTGTACAACAGGACGATGGAAATAGCAGGAACTTTCCTATGAATGGTTGTACAACAGGACGATGGAAATAACAAGCATGTTCCTATGAATGGTTGTACAACAGGACGCCTGAAATAGCAAGCATGTTCCTATGAATTGTTGTACAACAGGACGCCGGAAATAGCAAGCATGTTCCTATGAATGGTTGTGCAACAGGACGATGGAAATAACAAGCATGTTCCTATGAATGATTGTACAACAGGACGATGGAAATAACAAGCATGTTCATATGAATGGTTGTACAATAGGACGCCTGAAATAGCAAGCATGTTCTTATGAATGGTTGTACAACTGGACGCCTGAAATTGCAAGCATGTTCATATGAATGGTAGTACAACAGGACACCTGAAATAGCAAGCATGTTCCTATGAATGGTTGTACAACAGGACGCTGGAAATAGCAAGCATGTTCCTATGAATGGTTGTACAACAGGACACCGGAAATAGCAAGCATGATCCTATGAATGGTTGTGCAACAGAACGATGGAAATAACAAGCATGTTCTTATGAATGGTTGTACAACAGGACGATGGAAATAACAAGCATGTTCCTATGAATGGTTGTACAACAGGACGATGGAAATAACAAGCATGTTCCCATGAATGGTTGTACGACAGAACGATGGAAATAACAAGCATGTTCCTATGAATGGTTGTGCAACAGGACGCCTGAAATAACAAGCATGTTCCTATGAATGGTTGTGCAACAGGACGCCTGAAATAACAAGCATGTTCCTCTGAATGGTTGTACAACAGGACGATGGGAATAGCAAGCATGTTCCTATGAATGGTTGTACAACAGGACGATGGGAATAGCAAGCATGTTCCTCTGAATGGTTGTACAACAGGACGATGGAAATAACAAGCATGTTCATATGAATGGTTGTACAACAGGACGATGGAAATAGCAAGCATGTTCCTATGAATGGTTGTACAACAGGACGCCGGAAATAGCAGGCATGTTCCCAATAATTGTTGTGCAACAGGCCGATGGAAATAACAAGCATGTTTCTATGAATGGTTGTACAACAGGACGATGGGAATAGCAAGCATGTTCATATGAATGGTTTTAGAACAGGACGATGGAAATAGCAGGCACGTTCCTATGAATGGTTGTGCAACAGGACGATGGAAATAACAAGCATGTTCCTATGAATGGTTGTACAACAGGACACCTGAAATAGCAAGCATGTTCCTATGAATGGTTGTACAACAGGACACAGGAAATAGCAAGCATGTTCCTATGAATGGTTGTACAACAGGACACAGGAAATAGCAGGCTTGTTCCCATGATTTGTTGTGCAACAGGACGATGGAAATAACAAGCATGTTTCTATGAATGGTTGTACAACAGGACGATGGGAATAGCAAGTATGTTCATATGAATGGTTGTACAACAGGACGATGGAAATAGCAGGAATTTCCTATGAATGGTTGTACAACAGGACGATGGAAATAACAAGCATGTTCCTATGAATGGTTGTACAACAGGACGCCTGAAATAGCAAGCATGTTCCTATGAATTGTTGTACAACAGGACGCCGGAAATAGCAAGCATGTTCCTATGAATGGTTGTGCAACAGGACGATGGAAATAACAAGCATGTTCCTATGAATGATTGTACAACAGGACGATGGAAATAACAAGCATGTTCATATGAATGGTTGTACAATAGGACGCCTGAAATAGCAAGCATGTTCTTATGAATGGTTGTACAACTGGACGCCTGAAATTGCAAGCATGTTCATATGAATGGTAGTACAACAGGACACCTGAAATAGCAAGCATGTTCCTATGAATGGTTGTACAACAGGACGCTGGAAATAGCAAGCATGTTCCTATGAATGGTTGTACAACAGGACACCGGAAATAGCAAGCATGATCCTATGAATGGTTGTGCAACAGGACGATGGAAATAACAAGCATGTTCCTATGAATGGTTGTACAACAGGACGAGGAAATAACAAGCATGTTCCTATGAATGGTTGTACAACAGGACGATGGAAATAACAAGCATGTTCCCATGAATGGTTGTACAACAGAACGATGGAAATAACAAGCATGTCCTATGAATGGTTGTGCAACAGGACGCCGGAAATAACAAGCATGTCCTATGAATGGTTGTGCAACAGGACGCCGGAAATAACAAGCATGTTCCTCTGAATGGTTGTACAACAGGACGATGGGAATAGCAAGCATGTTCCTATGAATGGTTGTACAACAGGACGATGGAAATAGCAAGCATGTTCCTCTGAATGGTTGTACAACAGGACGATGGAAATAACAAGCATGTTCATATGAATGGTTGTACAACAGGACGATGGAAATAGCAAGCATGTTCCTATGAATGGTTGTACAACAGGACGCCGGAAATAGCAGGCATGTTCCCAATAATTGTTGTGCAACAGGCCGATGGAAATAACAAGCATGTTTCTATGAATGGTTGTACAACAGGACGATGGGAATAGCAAGCATGTTCATATGAATGGTTTTAGAACAGGACGATGGAAATAGCAGGCACGTTCCTATGAATGGTTGTGCAACAGGACGATGGAAATAACAAGCATGTTCCTATGAATGGTTGTACAACAGGACACCTGAAATAGCAAGCATGTTCCTATGAATGGTTGTACAACAGGACACAGGAAATAGCAAGCATGTTCCTATGAATGGTTGTACAACAGGACGCCTGAAATAACAAGCATGTTCCTATGAATGGTTGTGCAACAGGACGCCTGAAATAACAAGCATGTTCCTCTGAATGGTTGTGCAACAGGACGCCTGAAATAACAAGCATGTTCCTATGAATGGTTGTGCAACAGGACGCCTGAAATAACAAGCATGTTCCTCTGAATGGTTGTACAACAGGACGATGGGAATAGCAAGCATGTTCCTATGAATGGTTGTACAACAGGACGATGGGAATAGCAAGCATGTTCCTCTGAATGGTTGTACAACAGGACGATGGAAATAACAAGCATGTTCATATGAATGGTTGTACAACAGGACGATGGAAATAGCAAGCATGTTCCTATGAATGGTTGTACAACAGGACGCCGGAAATAGCAGGCATGTTCCCAATAATTGTTGTGCAACAGGCCGATGGAAATAACAAGCATGTTTCTATGAATGGTTGTACAACAGGACGATGGGAATAGCAAGCATGTTCATATGAATGGTTTTAGAACAGGACGATGGAAATAGCAGGCACGTTCCTATGAATGGTTGTGCAACAGGACGATGGAAATAACAAGCATGTTCCTATGAATGGTTGTGCAACAGGACACCTGAAATAGCAAGCATGTTCCTATGAATGGTAGTACAACAGGACGCCTGAAATAGCAAGCATGTTCCTATGAATGGTTGTACAACAGGACGCCTGAAATAGCAAGCATATTCCTATGAATGGTAGTACAACAGGACGCCGGAAATAGCAAGCATTTTCCCATGAATGGTTGTGCAACAGGACGATGGGAATAGCAAGCATGTTCCTATGAATGGTTTTACAACAGGACGATGGGAATAGCAAGCATGTTCCTCTGAATGGTTGTACAACAGGACGATGGAAATACCAAGCATGTTCATATGAATGGTTGTACAACAGGACGATGTAAAATAGCAAGCATGTTCCTATGAATGGTTGTACAACAGGACACCGGAAATAGCAGGCATGTTCCCATGAATTGTTGAGCAACAGGACGATGGAAATAACAAGCATGTTTCTATGAATGGTTGTACAACAGGACGATGGGAATAGCAAGCATGTTCATATGAATGGTTGTACAACAGGACGATGGAAATAGCAGGCACTTTCCTATGAATGGTTGTACAACAGGACGATGGAAATAACAAGCATGTTCCTATGAATGGTTGTACAGCAGGACGTCTGAAATAGCAAGCATGTTCCTATGAATTGTTGTACAACAGGACGCCGGAAATAGCAAGCATGTTCCTATGAATGGTTGTGCAACAGGACGATGGAAATATCAAGCATGTTCCTATGAATGGTTGTGCAACAGGACGCCTGAAATAACCAGCATGTTCCTATAAATGTTTGTACAACAGGACGCCGGAAATAGCAAGCATTTTCCCATGAATGGTTGTGCAACAGGACCATGGGAATAGCAAGCATGTTCCTATGAATGGTTGTACAACAGGACGATAGGAATAGCAAGCATGCTCCTCTGAATGGTTGTACAACAGGACGATGGAAATAACAAGCATGTTCATATGAATGGTTGTACAACAGGACGATGGAAATAGCAAGCATGTTCCTATGAATGGTTGTACAACAGGACGCCGGAAATAGCAGGCATGTTCCCAATAATTGTTGTGCAACAGGACGATGGAAATAACAAGCATGTTCCTCTGAATGGTTGTACAACAGGACGATGGAAATAGCAAGCATGTTCCTATGAATGGTTGTACAACAGGACGATGGGAATAGCAAGCATGTTCTTATGAATGGTTGTACAACAGGACGCCGGAAATAACAAGCATGTTCTTATGAATGGTTGTACAACAGGACACCTGAAATAGTAAGCATGTTCCTATGAATGGTTGTACAACAGGACGCCGGAAATAGCAAGCATGTTCCTATGAATGGTTGTACAACAGGACGCCGGAAATAGCAAGCATGTCCTATGAATGGTTGTACAACAGGACGATGGGAATAACACGCATGTTCCTATGAATGGTTGTACAACAGGACGATGGGAATAGCAAGCATGTTCCTATGAATGGTTGTACAACAGGACGCCGGAAATAGCAAGCATGTTCATATGAATGGTTGTACAACAGGACGATGGGAATAGCAAGCATGTTCATATGAATGGTTGTACAACAGGACGCCGGTAATAGCAAGCATGTTCATATGAATGGTTGTACAACAGGACGCCGGAAATAGCAAGCATGTTCATATGAATGGTTGTACAACAGGACGATGGGAATAGCAAGCATGGTCATATGAATGGTTGTACAACAGGACGATGGGAATAGCAAGCATGTTCATATGAATGGTTGTACAACAGGACGCCGGTAATAGGAAGCATTTTCCCATGAATGGTTGTACAACAGGACGATGGAAATAGCAAGCATGTTCCTAGGAATGGTTGTACAACAGGACGATGGGAATAGCAAGCATGTTCCTATGAATGGTTGTACAACAGGACGCCGGAAATAGCAAGCATGTTCATATGAATGGTTGTACAACAGGACGATGGGAATAGCAAGCATGTTCATATGAATGGTTGTACAACAGGACGATGGGAATAGTAAGCATGTTCATATGAATGGTTGTACAACAGGACGCCGGAAATAGCAAGCATGTTCCTATGAATGCTGGTGCAACAGGACGATGGAAATAACAAGCATGTTCCTATGAATGGTTGTGCAACAGGACGATGGAAATAACAAGCATGTTCCTATGAATGGTTGTACAACAGGACGCCGGTAATAGCAAGCATGTTCCTATGAATGGTTGTACAACAGGACGCTGGAAATAGCAAGCATGTTCCTATGAATGGTTGTACAACAGGACACCGGAAATAGCAAGCATGGTCCTATGAATGGTTGTGCAACAGAACGATGGAAATAACAAGCATGTTCTTATGAATGGTTGAACAACAGGACGATGGAAATAACAAGCATGTTCCTATGAATGGTTGTACAACAGGACGATGGAAATAACAAGCATGTTCCCATGAATGGTTGTACGACAGAACGATGGAAATAACAAGCATGTTCCTATGAATGGTTGTGCAACAGGACGCCTGAAATAACAAGCATGTTCCTATGAATGGTTGTGCAACAGGACGCCTGAAATAACAAGCATGTTCCTCTGAATGGTTGTACAACAGGACGATGGGAATAGCAAGCATGTTCCTATGAATGGTTGTACAACAGGACGATGGGAATAGCAAGCATGTTCCTCTGAATGGTTGTACAACAGGACGATGGAAATAACAAGCATGTTCATATGAATGGTTGTACAACAGGACGATGGAAATAGCAAGCATGTTCCTATGAATGGTTGTACAACAGGACGCCGGAAATAGCAGGCATGTTCCCAATAATTGTTGTGCAACAGGCCGATGGAAATAACAAGCATGTTTCTATGAATGGTTGTACAACAGGACGATGGGAATAGCAAGCATGTTCATATGAATGGTTTTAGCACAGGACGATGGAAATAGCAGGCACGTTCCTATGAATGGCTGTGCAACAGGACGATGGAAATAACAAGCATGTTCCTATGAATGGTTGTACAACAGGACACCTGAAATAGCAAGCATGTTCCTATGAATGGTAGTACAACAGGACGCCTGAAATAGCAAGCATGTTCCTATGAATGGTTGTACAACAGGACGCCTGAAATAGCAAGCATATTCATATGAATGGTAGTACAACAGGACGCCGGAAATAGCAAGCATTTTCCCATGAATGGTTGTGCAACAGGACGATGGGAATAGCAAGCATGTTCCTATGAATGGTTTTACAACAGGACGATGGGAATAGCAAGCATGTTCCTCTGAATGGTTGTACAACAGGACGATGGAAATACCAAGCATGTTCATATGAATGGTTGTACAACAGGACGATGGAAATAGCAAGCATGTTCCTATGAATGGTTGTACAACAGGACACCGGAAATAGCAGGCATGTTCCCATGAATTGTTGCGCAACAGGACGATGGAAATAACAAGCATGTTTCTATGAATGGTTGTACAACAGGACGATGGGAATAGCAAGCATGTTCATATGAATGGTTGTACAACAGGACGATGGAAATAGCAGGCACTTTCCTATGAATGGTTGTACAACAGGACGATGGAAATAACAAGCATGTTCCTATGAATGGTTGTACAACAGGACGTCTGAAATAGCAAGCATGTTCCTATGAATTGTTGTACAACAGGACGCCGGAAATAGCAAGCATGTTCCTATGAATGGTTGTACAACAGGACGATGGAAATATCAAGCATGTTCCTATGAATGGTTGTACAACAGGACGCCTGAAATAACCAGCATGTTCCTATAAATGTTTGTACAACAGGACGCCGGAAATAGCAAGCATTTTCCCATGAATGGTTGTGCAACAGGACCATGGGAATAGCAAGCATGTTCCTATGAATGGTTGTACAACAGGACGATAGGAATAGCAAGCATGCTCCTCTGAATGGTTGTACAACAGGACGATGGAAATAACAAGCATGTTCATATGAATGGTTGTACAACAGGACGATGGAAATAGCAAGCATGTTCCTATGAATGGTTGTACAACAGGACGCCGGAAATAGCAGGCATGTTCCCAATAATTGTTGTGCAACAGGACGATGGAAATAGCAAGCATGTTCTATAAATGGTTGTGGAACAGGACGATGGAAATAGCAAGCATGTTCTATAAATGGTTGTGGAACAGGACGATGGAAATAGCAAGCATGTTCTATAAATGGTTGTGGAACAGGACGATGGGAATAGCAAGCATGTTCTATAAATGGTTGTGGAACAGGACGATGGAAATAGCAAGCATGTTCTATAAATGGTTGTGGAACAGGACGATGGAAATAGCAAGCATGTTCTATAAATGGTTGTGGAACAGGACGATGGAATAGCAAGCATGTTCTATAAATGGTTGTGGAACAGGACGATGGGAATAGCAAGCATGTTCTATAAATGGTTGTGGAACAGGACGATGGAAATAGCAAGCATGTTCTATAAATGGTTGTGGAACAGGACGATGGAAATAGCAAGCATGTTCTATAAATGGTTGTGGAACAGGACGATGGGAATAGCAAGCATGTTCTATAAATGGTTGTGGAACAGGACGATGGGAATAGCAAGCATGTTCTATAAATGGTTGTGGAACAGGACGATGGGAATAGCAAGCATGTTCTATAAATGGTTGTGGAACAGGACGATGGAAATAGCAAGCATGTTCTATAAATGGTTGTGGAACAGGACGATGGAAATAGCAAGCATGTTCTATAAATGGTTGTGGAACAGGACGATGGGAATAGCAAGCATGTTCTATAAATGGTTGTGGAACAGGACGATGGAAATAGCAAGCATGTTCTATAAATGGTTGTGGAACAGGACGATGGAAATAGCAAGCATTATCCTCTGAATGGTAGTGCGTAAGACGCCTGAAATAACAAGTATTTTCCTATGGGTTTATTTTCAAAACATGGAATCAATTAGGTTAAGATCAAGCTTCTACAAGAAACTTTACATAATTAAAATATTTTTCTGTAAAGCATTGGCATAATTAATTATTTATCTTGGCACGTATCAAACAGCAAAGTAGTAATTTGAACTGTTTACATTAAGCTATCTATTTCAGAAGATATACGGATGCATGGTAAAACAACCCAATAACGTGCAGTACAAGAAGTAATGCTGGAGTACTCGGTCATATTTGATACATTTTACACAGTTGTATGTGCATTGGGGAGACCGGGTCACAGCGGATCAAGGGTACAGTGAATCATAATCTTTTAAATTATCAACTATCCATCAAGCAACATTGTTGACAATTGATTATATTCATAGAGAGCAAGTGTGTCTAAAGAAACGAAGATTTCCGATCCACTGTGTCCTGGTGTCTTAACAGAATTGACATCCCCATAAGAACTGAAAGTTGCGCATGCGCATAAACGCTACACCGGCCTCCCCTACTGGTACCAGTTTATATCGACGCTAAATCACTGAACTTCTCGTTATTTGCCACAGGTGTTGAGTGTTTTAACTAATAAACAAACCTGGCATATAATTATACGCCGCTTGTTGACATAACAAGTTTATATAAACACGTTCTACAATAATGAGTGATGCAGCACGTGCATCATGAATAAAGGCGCCCTTTTCACCGGAACATGTCTTACATAATTAAGTTCGTATTAATCTGAAAGAACCTACATCTCACCTGCAGTATCACAAGATTACCTCCCCTGTATAGTAGGATTGAGTACATGTACTTAACTCTTTCACCGCCAATGTCGCATACAAGCGACTTTGTAAAAAAGTAGAGAACCCGATCGGACAGAACGGAACATGCCGTCTGATCAGTCTATATGCTGATTGCTCTTCAGACAGTGGAGCTGAAGCACCTGTCCGAATAGCAAACAACATAGATCCTGATCAGACGCGGCGTTACGCCGCGGCTGATCTGGATCTATGTTGTTTGCACATGCTCTGAAGTTATTCGACGCTGACAGAGTTAATAAGCAGATGTTCCTTCCGAGTCGTGTTAACCGTTTCGTACCTTCCTATTTTCGCTAATGTGAGTTCGTAGATCGTATAGTCTACTATTGAAAAATAAGTATTCAAATTATTTGGGAAGAATGTGCAGTAGGAACGTTACTCGTACCTGAAGACATGCATTTTATTTATCAGTCACCACATAGTTTAGTGTATACAAATTTATATTAGCTCGATTGCGAAACAAGTTCTTACATTAATCACTTTCCATACCTCGTTCATGATGGGATTCATCGCCACGAGGGACAGAGAAGCTCTCGACAATGTGGAATTTAAATGCCTTGCCTAAGGGCACAAATCGTAATGGCTACAGCTTACAATCCTGTTTCAGAACGGGGCAGATCGCATGCTTACATTCCTGTTTAAGGACGGGGCAGGTGGCATGCTTACATTCATGTGTCAGGACGGGGCAGGTGGCATGCTTACATTCATGTGTCAGGACGGGGCAGGTGGCATGCTTACATTCATGTGTCAGGACGGGGCAGGTGGCATGCTTACATTCCTGTTTCAGGACGGGGCAGATCGCATGCTTACATTCATGTGTCAGGACGGGGCAGGTGGCATGCTTACATTCATGTGTCAGGACGGGGCAGGTGGCATGCTTACATTCATGTGTCAGGACGGGGCAGGTGGCATGCTTACATTCATGTTTAAGGACACGGGGCAGATCGCATGCTTACATTCATGTTTCAGGACGGGGCAGATCGCATGCTTACATTCATGTTTCAGGACGGGGCAGATCGCATGCTTACAATCCTGTTTCAGAACGGGGCAGGTGGCATGCTTACATTCCTGTTGTTGCCTTTCAGACCTACCGGAAAGTTCACAGTGCTCGCGATACGTACGTGAACACCTCGGTGCAATATGATAAATGTGTCATCGTATTCAATTAACAGACAAACGAAGTGTTAAAATATGCATCCAACATGAGTTAGCAGAATATATTAATTGCGAATTGTTGAATGATTATTCTGTGATTTTGTGTTTTTAAATTTTATTTATTTTACAATGAGTGAGTATGCAAGTTCTAACAACTTATATTAATCAACCTCGTTGGTGGGCGCGGATGAAAGCGTAAATGTGATCATTCATGTGGGAGGAAACCGGAGTACCTGGAGAAAACCCACCTGTCCGATCTTGCAACCATCGTATCATCTCACATACTTCCCGGTCCGACGATCGAACCCGGGTTGCATTGGTGAGAAGCGAGCGCGCTAACCACTGCGCTAATCGGACATTCTGTGATTATATATTGATGAGTATAAGCCATCTAGGAATGAACGTATTTAATTACATTATACCAATATACTTATTATATGGTCGTTTGTTAGCGGCTCAAACAGGAACTCGTTCTTACTTCGCACCTAGCACTGTGTATATCTCGGAACTGGATTTAGAACATAATAGTTTTTATTTAAGTTTACTTAACGTCGCTACCAGATGCCCATTTGAGCGGCGCGCAGTTTCCTGTGCAGGCGCCAGCGGTTAACCAGGACTTAAAGAGGGGAGAACTCTAGTATACCAACTGGTGTACATTTTGTTGCATATTTTAAGTATAAAATAAAAATAGAGGAAACAATTGCATTGTTCAAAAACAAGCATACTACTTTCACACTAAAATGGAGACCGTTTCTGAACCACATTAATTAACTAATCTTTAAATGTTATAGTAGATACTCAACCATCCACACGACTTCTCCTCTCCTATATTTCTCTCTCTCTTTCCAAAAAATGTAATGAATACTTTTTATGATTGCGTAAACTATGGCAATGAAAACCTTCAACCAGTTCAATCGACATTTTTAGCATTTAAACAATAATTGTTTTTACTGTAACTTTTGTTGATATTTGAACACCGTGAATTCCAGGTCATTCTTTAAAACCGACAATAGCCGAGCATAATGACAAGGGGTATTGCGGCGTTTGACGAACATATGGATCTGTAGTCCAGTGGTCAACACGCTGGACTGGTAATCCAGGGATCGCGGGTTCGATCCTCCGTCTGACCCTAATAAAATTAACAGTCTTTCAGATGGGACTTTAAACCGAGGTTTCGTGTCAGTGCTGTACACCGTGCACGTAAAATAACCAGAGGAGACTCTGGAATGGGTCGCAATCTGTATCATTGCACTATCCTCTAACGACGATAAATAAACGTGAAACACACACACGCGCGTATGACGAAGTTGAGGATCGAGTTGGGTACGATTTGATCGCGATAAATGCTCAATCGTTGCATATATATGTATCGGCTGCCTATGGTCCGAAGTACTTGAGCTTACGATGTCATTAAATTTACATTGGATTTACATTATATTTACATTGGATTTACATTGCAATTATATGTTAGCATTTTATTATAATATAAATATATTTCGGATATTACAATGAAAGCTTGACATATTTGAACAGCACACCGTGAGAGGAACTGGTGATGATTACTGCGGCGCGTGTGTGTGTTTTACGTTTATTTATCGCTACCGGTTGCCCATATGAGCGACGCCTCCTGAAGATATTAGTCATTTTAGATTTTGGAGGATAGTGCAGTGATACAGACAGAGACCCATTCCAGAGTATCCTCTGGTTCTTTTACGTGCACGGTGTAAAGCACCGACACGAGACCTCGGTTTAACGTCCCATCTGAAAGAATGTTAATTGTATTAGGGTCAGACGGGGGATCGAACCTGTGATCCCTGGATTACCAGTCCAGCGTGTTACCACTTGACTACAGATCCGTCTGCGGCTCGTAGCGACAAACAGGTGGCTATATGACACCACGGAACAAATGGCTGTTACGCCTATTTCACATACATGTGTGTTTTACGTTTATTTATCGTCGCTACCGGTTGCCCATATGAGCGACGCCTCCTGAAGAGATTAGTCATTTTAGATTTTTGGAGTACAATGATACAGAGAGAGAGAGAGGCCCATTCCAGAGTATCCTCTTGTTCTTTTACGTGCACGTTGTAAAGCACCGACACGAGACCTCGGTTTAACGTCCCATCTGAAAGACTGTTAATTTTATTAGGGTCAGACAGGGTATCGAACAACATACAATGCAGAAAAGTGTCCTTAAATAATGTGCCAATGTGTCATGTGTGTATAACTGATTATACATACTAGATACATATAGTAAACAGCTTCACTATCTCAGTGTATGGATGAACCGGAATTGTAGACATTTGTTTCAATTCTATTTATCTCGTCTATTTAACTAGTCAATATAAACCATTTACAATCATTACTGGGAAGCATTTTGAAGACAACATACTTGACTTGCATGCAATAACTGAATGCAAAATATTAGAATAGTTTAGTGTACGTGTCATGATTTATTTGCCATTTCTCTAATGTTGAACGACATGATCATAACCATCTTTGCTGATTGGATAAGATTGAATACGATAGGTTTCGTATTATTGATATAAGATGCATTGCATGATGGTGCATATTACCGTAGAACAAATGTATTGTGTCTGATACTAGCGGTAGATGTATATATGATACTAGTGGTAGATGTATATATGATACTGGTGGTATATGTATATATGATACTAGTGGGGGATGTATATATGATACTAGTGGTAGATGTAGATATGATACTAGTGTTAGATGTATATATGATACTAGTGGTAGATGTAGATATGATACTAGTGGTAGATGTATATATGATACTAGTGGTAGATGTAGATATGATACTAGTGGTAGATGTAGATATGATACTAGTGGTAGATGTATATATGATACTAGTGGTAGATGTAGATATGATGTATATATGATACTAGTGGTAGATGTAGATATGATGTATATATGATACTAGTGGTAGATGTAGATATGATACTAGTGGTAGATGTAGATATGATGTATATATGATACTAGTGGTAGATGTATATATGATAATAGTGGTAGATGTAGATATGATACTAGTGGTAGATGTAGATATGATGTAGATATGATACTAGTGGTAGATGTATATATAATACTAGTGATAGATGTAGATATGATACTAGCGGTAGATGTAGATATGATACTAGTGGTAGATGTAGATATGATACTAGTGGTAGATGTAGATATGATACTAGTGGTAGATGTATATATGATACTAGTGGTAGATGTAGATATGATACTAGTGGTAGATGTAGATATGATACTAGTGGTAGATGTAGATATGATGTATATATGATACTAGTGGTAGATGTAGATATGATGTATATATGATACTAGGGGTAGATGTAGATATGATACTAGGGGTAGATGTAGATATGATACTAGTGGTAGATGTATATATGATACTAGTGGTAGATGTATATATGATACTAGTGGTAGATGTATATATGATACTAGTGGTAGATGTAGATATGATACTAGTGTTAGATGTAGATATGATACTAGTGGTAGATGTAGATATGATACTAGGTGTAGATGTATATATGATACTAGTGGTAGATGTAGATATGATACTAGTGGTAGATGTATATATGATACTAGTGGTAGATGTAGATATGATACTAGTGGTAGATGTAGATATGATACTAGTGGTAGATGTAGATATGATGTATATATGATACTAGTGGTAGATGTATATATGATACTAGTGGTAGATGTAGATATGATACTAGTGGTAGATGTATATATGATACTAGTGGTAGATGTAGATATGATACTAGTGGTAGATGTATATATGATACTAGTGGTAGATGTATATATGATACTAGTGGTAGATGTAGATATGATACTAGTGGTAGATGTAGATATGATACTAGTGGTAGATGTAGATATGATACTAGTGGTAGATGTATATATGATACTAGTGGTAGATGTATATATGATACTAGGGGTAATGTAGATGTAGATATGATACTAGTGGTAGATGTAGATATGATACTAGGGGTAGATGTATATATGATACTAGTGGTAGATGTAGATATGATACTAGTGGTAGATGTAGATATGATACTAGTGGTAGATGTATATATGATACTAGTGGTAGATGTATATATGATACTAGTGGTAGATGTATATATGATACTAGTGGTAGATGTAGATATGATACTAGTGGTAGATGTAGATATGATACTAGTGGTAGATGTAGATATGATACTAGTGGTAGATGTATATATGATACTAGTGGTAGATGTATATATGATACTAGTGGTAGATGTAGATATGATACTAGGGGTATATGTAGATATGATACTAGTGGTAGATGTAGATATGATGTAGATATGATACTAGTGGTAGATGTAGATATGATACTAGTGGTAGATGTAGATATGATACTAGTGGTAGACGTATATATGATACTAGTGGTAGATGTATATATGATACTAGTGGTAGATGTAGATATGATGTAGATATGATACTAGGGGTAGATGTATATATGATACTAGGGGTAGATGTATATATGATGTAGATATGATACTAGTGGTAGATGTATATATGATACTAGTGGTAGATGTAGATATGATACTAGTGGTAGATGTATATATGATACTAGTGGTAGATGTAGATATGATACTAGTGGTAGATGTATATATGATACTAGTGGTAGATGTAGATACGATACTAGGGGTATATGTATATATGATACTAGGGGTAGATGTATATATGATACTAGTGGTAGATGTAGATATGATGTAGATATGATACTAGTGGTAGATGTATATATGATACTAGTGGTAGATGTATATATGATACTAGTGGTAGATGTATATATGATGTAGATATGATACTAGGGGTAGATGTATATATGATGTAGATATGATACTAGTGGTAGATGTATATATGATACTAGGGGTAGATGTATATATGATGTAGATATGATACTAGTGGTAGATGTAGATATGATACTAGGGGTAGATGTATATATGATGTAGATATGATACTAGTGGTAGATGTAGATATGATACTAGTGGTAGATGTAGATATGATACCAGTGGTAGATGTATATATGATACTAGGGGTAGATGTATATATGATACTAGGGGTAGATGTATATATGATACTAGTGGTAGATGTATATATGATACTAGGGGTAGATGTATATATGATACTAGTGGTAGATGTATATATGATACTAGGGGTAGATGTATATATGATACTGGGTAGATGTATATATGATACTAGTGGTAGATGTATATATGATACTAGGGGTAGATGTATATATGATACTAGTGGTAGATGTATATATGATACTAGGGGTAGATGTATATATGATACTAGTGGTAGATGTATATATGATACTAGGGGTAGATGTATATATGATACTAGTGGTAGATGTAGATATGATGTAGATATGATACTAGTGGTAGATGTATATATGATACTAGTGGTAGATGTATATATGATACTAGTGGTAGATGTATATATGATGTAGATATGATACTAGGGGTAGATGTATATATGATGTAGATATGATACTAGTGGTAGATGTATATATGATACTAGGGGTAGATGTATATATGATGTAGATATGATACTAGTGGTAGATGTAGATATGATACTAGGGGTAGATGTATATATGATGTAGATATGATACTAGTGGTAGATGTAGATATGATACTAGTGGTAGATGTAGATATGATACCAGTGGTAGATGTATATATGATACTAGGGGTAGATGTATATATGATACTAGGGGTAGATGTATATATGATACTAGTGGTAGATGTATATATGATACTAGGGGTAGATGTATATATGATACTAGTGGTAGATGTATATATGATACTAGGGGTAGATGTATATATGATACTAGGGGTAGATGTATATATGATACTAGTGGTAGATGTATATATGATACTAGGGGTAGATGTATATATGATACTAGTGGTAGATGTATATATGATACTAGGGGTAGATGTATATATGATACTAGTGGTAGATGTATATATGATACTAGGGGTAGATGTATATATGATACTAGTGGTAGATGTAGATATGATACTAGTGGTAGATGTATATATGATACTAGTGGTAGATGTAGATATGATACTAGTGGTAGATGTAGATATGATACTAGTGGTAGATGTAGATATGATACTAGTGGTAGATGTATATATGATACTAGTGGTAGATGTAGATATGATACTAGTGGTAGATGTAGATATGATACTAGTGGTAGATGTAGATATGATACTAGTGGTAGATGTAGATATGATACTAGTGGTAGATGTAGATATGATACTAGTGGTAGATGTATATATGATACTAGTGGTAGATGTATATATGATACTAGTGGTAGATGTAGATATGATACTAGTGGTATATGTAGATATGATACTAGTGGTAGATGTAGATATGATGTAGATATGATACTAGTGGTAAATGTATATATGATACTAGGGGTAGATGTATATATGATACTAGTGGTAGATGTATATATGATACTAGTGGTAGATGTAGATATGATGTAGATATGATACTAGTGGTAGATGTAGATATGATGTAGATATGATACTAGTGGTAGATGTATATATGATACTAGTGGGGGATGTATATATGATACTAGTGGGGGATGTATATATGATACTAGTGGTAGATGTATATATGATACTAGTGGTAGATGTATATATGATACTAGTGGTAGATGTAGATATGATACTAGTGGTAGATGTATATATGATACTAGTGGTAGATGTATATATGATGTAGATATGATACTAGTGGTAGATGTATATATGATGTAGATATGATACTAGTGGTAGATGTATATATGATACTAGTGGTAGATGTAGATATGATGTAGATATGATACTAGGGGTAGATGTAGATATGATACTAGTGGTAGATGTAGATATGATACTAGTGGTAGATGTAGATATGATACTAGTGGTAGATGTATATATGATGTAGATATGATACTAGTGGTAGATGTATATATGATACTAGTGGTAGATGTATATTATAATACTAGTGGTAGATGTATATATGATACTAGTGGTAGATGTAGATATGATACTAGTGGTAGATGTATATATGATACTAGTGGTAGATGTATATATGATACTAGTGGTAGATGTATATATGATACTAGTGGTAGATGTAGATATGATACTAGTGGTAGATGTAGATATGATACTAGTGGTAGATGTAGATATGATACTAGTGGTAGATGTAGATATGATACTAGTGGTAGATGTATATATGATACTAGTGGTAGATGTATATATGATACTAGTGGTAGATGTATATATGATACTAGTGGTAGATGTATATATGATACTAGTGGTAGATGTAGATATGATACTAGTGGTAGATGTAGATATGATACTAGTGGTAGATGTAGATATGTAGATATGATACTAGTGGTAGATGTAGAAGATGTAGATATGATACTAGTGGTAGATGTAGATATGATGTAGATATGATACTAGTGGTAGATGTAGATATGATACTAGTGGTAGATGTAGATATGATACTAGTGGTAGATGTATATATGATACTAGTGGTAGATGTATATATGATACTAGTGGTAGATGTATATATGATACTAGTGGTAGATGTATATATGATACTAGTGGTAGATGTATATATGATACTAGTGGTAGATGTATATATGATACTAGTGGTAGATATATATATGACACTAGGGGTAGATGTATATATGATACTAGTGGTAGATGTAGATATGATGTAGATATGATACTAGTGGTAGATGTAGATATGATACTAGTGGTAGATGTAGATATGATACTAGTGGTAGATGTAGATATGATACTAGTGATAGATGTAGATATGATACTAGTGGTAGATGTATATATGATACTAGTGGTAGATGTAGATATGATACTAGTGGTAGATGTAGATATGATACTAGTGGTAGATGTAGATATGATACTAGTGGTAGATATATATATGACACTAGGGGTAGATGTATATATGATACTAGTGGTAGATGTAGATATGATACTAGTGGTAGATGTAGATATGATACTAGTGGTAGATGTAGATATGATACTAGTGGTAGATGTAGATATGATACTAGTGGT
This sequence comes from Archivesica marissinica, assembly GCA_014843695.1. Lineage (NCBI taxonomy): Eukaryota > Metazoa > Mollusca > Bivalvia > Venerida > Vesicomyidae > Archivesica > Archivesica marissinica. The sequence goes on along the minus strand of CM026404.1, from coordinate 45,146,795 downwards.
AGATGTATATATGACACTAGGGGTAGATGTATATATGATACTAGTGGTAGATGTAGATATGATACTAGTGGTAGATGTAGATATGATACTAGTGGTAGATGTAGATATGATACTAGTGGTAGATGTAGATATGATACTAGTGGTAGATGTATATATGATACTAGTGGTAGATATATATATGATACTAGTGGTAGATGTATATATGATACTAGAGGTAGATGTATATATGATACTAGTGGTAGATGTATATATGATACTAGTGGTAGATGTAGATATGATACTAGTGGTAGATGTAGATATGATACTAGTGGTAGATGTAGATATGATACTAGTGGTAGATGTATATATGATACTAGTGGTAGATATATATATGATACTAGGGGTAGATGTATATATGATACTAGGGGCAGATGTAGATATGATACTAGTGGTAGATGTATATATGATACTAGGGGTAGATGTATATATGATACTAGGGGCAGATGTAGATATGATACTAGTGGTAGATGTATATATGATACTAGTGGTAGATGTAGATATGATACTAGGGGTATATGTAGATATGATACTAGTGGTAGATGTAGATATGATGTAGATATGATACTAGTGGTAGATGTAGATATGATGTAGATATGATACTAGTGGTAGATGTAGATATGATACTAGTGGTAGATGTAGATATGATACTAGTGGTAGATGTAGATATGATACTAGTGGTAGATGTAGATATGATGTAGATATGATACTAGTGTTAGATGTATATATGATACTAGTGGTAGATGTAGATATGATACTAGTGGTAGATGTATATATGATACTAGTGGTAGATGTAGATATGATACTAGTGGTAGATGTAGATATGATACTAGTGGTAGATGTATATATGATACTAGTGGTAGATGTAGATATGATGTATATATGATACTAGGGGTAGATGTATATATGATACTAGGGGTAGATGTATATATGATACTAGTGGGGGATGTAGATATGATACTAGGGGTAGATGTATATATGATACTAGGGGTAGATGTATATATGATACTAGTGGGGGATGTAGATATGATACTAGTGGGGGATGTATATATGATACTAGGGGTAGATGTAGATATGATACTAGTGGGGGATGTATATATGATACTAGTGGTAGATGTAGATATGATACTAGTGGTAGATGTAGATATGATACTAGTGGTAGATGTATATATGATACTAGTGGTAGATGTATATATGATACTAGTGGTAGATGTATATATGATACTAGTGGTAGATGTATGATGTAGATATGATACTAGTGGTAGATGTATATATGATACTAGTGGTAGATGTATATATGATACTAGTGGTAGATGTATGATGTAGATATGATACTAGTGGTAGATGTATAAGATGTAGATATGAACTAGTGGTAGATGTAGATATGATACTAGTGGTAGATGTATATATGATACTAGTGGTAGATGTAGATATGATGTAGATATGATACTAGTGGTAGATGTAGATATGATGTAGATATGATACTAGTGGTAGATGTAGATATGATGTAGATATGATACTAGTGGTAGATGTAGATATGATGTAGATATGATACTAGTGGTAGATGTAGATATGATACTAGTGGTAGATGTATATATGATACTAGGGGTAGATGTATATATGATACTAGTGGTAGATGTAGATATGATACTAGTGGTAGATGTAGATATGATACTAGTGGTAGATGTAGATATGATACTAGTGGTAGATGTATATATGATACTAGTGGTAGATGTAGATATGATACTAGGGGTATATGTAGATATGATACTAGTGGTAGATGTAGATATGATGTAGATATGATACTAGTGGTAGATGTAGATATGATGTAGATATGATACTAGTGGTAGATGTAGATATGATACTAGTGGTAGATGTAGATATGATACTAGTGGTAGATGTATATATGATACTAGGGGTAGATGTAGATATGATACTAGTGGTAGATGTAGATATGATGTAGATATGATACTAGTGGTAGATGTAGATATGATACTAGTGGTAGATGTAGATATGATACTAGTGGTAGATGTATATATGATACTAGTGGTAGATGTATATATGATACTAGTGGTAGATGTATATATGATACTAGTGGTAGATGTATATATGATACTAGTGGTAGATGTAGATATGATACTAGTGGTAGATGTAGATATGATACTAGTGGTAGATGTAGATATGATACTAGTGGTAGATGTATATATGATACTAGTGGTAGATGTATATATGATACTAGTGGTAGATGTATATATGATACTAGTGGTAGATGTAGATATGATACTAGTGGTAGATGTAGATATGATACTAGTGGTAGATGTAGATATGATACTAGTGGTAGATGTAGATATGATACTAGTGGTAGATGTAGATATGATACTAGTGGTAGATATATATATGACACTAGGGGTAGATATATATATGATACTAGTGGTAGATGTAGATATGATACTAGTGGTAGATGTAGATATGATACTAGTGGTAGATGTAGATATGATACTAGTGGTAGATGTAGATATGATGTAGATATGATACTAGTGGTAGATGTAGATATGATACTAGTGGTAGATGTAGATATGATACTAGTGGTAGATGTAGATATGATGTAGATATGATACTAGTGGTAGATGTAGATATGATACTAGGGGTAGATGTAGATATGATACTAGTGGTAGATGTAGATATGATGTATATATGATACTAGTGGTAGATGTAGATATGATACTAGTGGTAGATGTAGATATGATACTAGTGGTAGATGTATATATGATACTAGTGGTAGATGTATATATGATACTAGTGGTAGATGTATATATGATACTAGTGGTAGATGTATATATGATACTAGTGGTAGATGTATATATGATACTAGTGGTAGATGTATATATGATACTAGTGGTAGATGTAAAATATATGATACTAGTGGTAGATGTAGATATGATATAGATATGATACTAGTGGTAGATGTAGATATGATGTAGATATGATACTAGTGGTAGATGTATATATGATACTAGTGGTAGATGTAGATATTACACTAGTGGTAGATGTATATATGATACTAGTGGTAGATGTACATATGATACTAGTGGTAGATGTAGATATGATGTAGATATGATACTAGGGGTAGATGTATATATGATACTAGTGGTAGATGTATATATGATACTAGGGGTAGATGTAGATATGATACTAGTGGTAGATGTAGATATGATGTAGATATGATACTAGGGGTAGATGTAGATATGATACTAGTGGTAGATGTAGATATGATACTAGGGGTAGATGTAGATATGATACTAGTGGTAGATGTAGATATGATGTAGATATGATACTAGTGGTAGATGTAGATATGATACTAGGGGTAGATGTAGATATGATACTAGTGGTAGATGTAGATATGATGTAGATATGATACTAGTGGTAGATGTAGATATGATACTAGGGGTAGATGTAGATATGATACTAGTGGTAGATGTAGATATGATACTAGTGGTAGATGTAGATATGATACTAGTGGTAGATGTAGATATGATACTAGGGGTAGATGTATATATGATACTAGTGGTAGATGTAGATATGATGTAGATATGATACTAGTGGTAGATGTAGATATGATACTAGGGGTAGATGTAGATATGATACTAGTGGTAGATGTATATATGATACTAGTGGTAGATGTAGATATGATACTAGTGGTAGATGTAAATATGATACTAGGGGTAGATGTATATATGATACTAGTGGTAGATGTAGATATGATACTAGGGGTAGATGTAGATATGATACTAGGGGTAGATGTATATATGATACTAGGGGTAGATGTATATATGATACTAGTGGTAGATGTAGATATGATACTAGTGGTAGATGTAGATATGATACTAGGGGTAGATGTATATATGATACTAGTGTTAGATGTATATATGATACTAGGGGTAGATGTAGATATGATACTAGTGGCAGATGTAGATATGATACTAGTGGTAGATGTAGATATGATACTAGGGGTAGATGTATATATGATACTAGTGGTAGATGTATATATGATACTAGTGGTAGATGTATATATGATACTAGCGGTAGATGTATATATGATACTAGTGGTAGATGCAGATATGATGTAGATATGATACTAGTGTTAGATGTATATATGATACTAGTGGTAGATGTATATATGATACTAGTGGTAGATGTATATATGATACTAGTGGTAGATGTAGATATGATACTAGTGTTAGATGTATATATGATACTAGTGGTAGAAGTATATATGATACTAGTGGTAGATGTAGAAATGATACTAGTGGCAGATGTAGATATGATACTAGTGGTAGATGTAGATATGATACTAGGGGTAGATGTAGATATGATACTAGTGGTAGATGTAGATATGATGTAGATATGATACTAGTGGTAGATGTATATATGATACTAGCGGTAGATGTATATATGATACTAGTGGTAGATGTAGATATGATGTAGATATGATACTAGTGTTAGATGTATATATGATACTAGTGGTAGATGTATATATGATACTAGTGGTAGATGTAGATATGATACTAGGGGTAGATGTATATATAATACTAGTGTTAGATGTATATATGATACTAGTGGTAGATGTATATATGATACTAGTGGTAGATGTATATATGATACTAGTGTTAGATGTATATATGATACTAGTGGTAGATGTATATATGATACTAGTGGTAGATGTAGATATGATACTAGTGGTAGATGTATATATGATACTAGTGGTAGATGTATATATGATACTAGTGGTAGATGTATATATGATGTAGATATGATACTAGTGGTATATGTATATATGATGTATATATGATACTAGTGGTAGATGTATATATGATACTAGGGGTAGATGTATATATGATACTAGGGGTAGATGTATATATGATACTAGTGGTAGATGTAGATATGATACTAGTGGTAGATGTAGATATGATACTAGTGGTAGATGTATATATGATACTAGTGGTAGATGTATATATGATACTAGTGGTAGATGTATATATGATACTAGTGGTAGATGTATATATGATACTAGGGGTAGATGTATATATGATACTAGTGGTAGATGTAGATATGATACTAGTGGTAGATGTATATATGATACTAGTGGTAGATGTATATATGATACTAGTGGTAGATGTATATATGATACTAGTGGTAGATGTAGATATGATACTAGTGGTAGATGTAATATGATGTAGATATGATACTAGTGGTAGATGTAGATATGATACTAGTGGTAGATGTATATATGATACTAGTGGTAGATGTATATATGATACTATGGTAGATGTAATATGATACTAGTGGTAGATGTACAGTGGTAGATGTATATATGATACTAGTGGTAGATGTAGATATGATACTAGTGGTAGATGTATATATGATACTAGTGGTAGATGTAGATATGATACTAGTGTAGATGTATATATGATACTAGTGGTAGATGTAGATATGATACTAGTGGTAGATGTATATATGATACTAGTGGTAGATGTAGATATGATACTAGCGGTAGATGTAGATATAATACCACTGGTAGATGTAATATGATACTAGTGGTAGATGTATATATGATACTAGTGGTAGATGTAGATATGATACTAGTGGTAGATGTAGATATGATACTAGTGTAGATGTAGATATGATGTAATATGATACTAGTGGTAGATGTAATATGATGTAGATATGATACTAGGGTAGATGTAGATATGATACTAGGGGTAGATGTAGATATGATACTAGGGGTAGATGTAGATATGATACTAGTGGTAGATGTAGATATGATGTACATATGATACTAGTGGTAGATGTAGATATGATACTAGTGTTAGATGTAGATATGATACTAGTGGTATATGTATATATGATACTAGGGGTAGATGTAGATATGATACTAGGGGTAGATGTAGATATGATACTAGTGGTAGATGTATATATGATACTAGGGGTAGATGTAGATATGATACTAGGGGTAGACGTATATATGATACTAGTGGTAGATGTATATATGATACTAGTGGTAGATGTAGATATGATACTAGTGGTAGATGTAGATATGATGTAGATATGATACTAGTGGTAGATGTAGATATGATACTAGTGGTAGATGTAGATATGATACTAGTGTTAGATGTATATATGATACTAGTGGTAGATGTATATATGATACTAGTGGTAGATGTAGATATGATACTAGTGGTAAATGTAGATATGATACTAGTGGTAGATGTATATACGATACTAGTGGTAGATGTAGATATGATACTAGTGTTAGATGTATATATGATACTAGTGGTAGATGTAGATATGATGTAGATATGATACTAGTGGTAGATGTAGATATGATACTAGTGTTATATGTAGATATGATACTAGTGTTATATGTATATATGATACTAGTGGTAGATGTATATATGATACTAGTGGTAGATGTAGATATGATACTAGTGGTAGATGTAGATATGATACTAGTGGTAGATGTAGATATGATGTAGATATGATACTAGTGGTAGATGTAGATATGATGTAGATATGATACTAGTGGTAGATGTAGATATGATGTAGATATGATACTAGTGGTAGATGTAGATATGATACTAGTGGTAGATGTATATATGATACTAGTGGTAGATGTATATATGATACTAGTGGTAGATGTATATATGATACTAGTGGTAGATTATATATGAACTAGGGTAGATGTATATATGATACTAGTGGTAGATGTAAAGATGTAGATATGATACTAGTGGTAGATGTAGATATGATACTAGTGGTAGATGTAGATATGATACTAGTGGTAGATGTAGATATGATACTAGTGGTAGATGTAGATATGATACTAGTGGTAGATGTATATATGATACTAGTGGTAGATGTAGATATGATACTAGTGGTAGATGTAGATATGATACTAGTGGTAGATGTAGATATGATACTAGTGGTAGATATATATATGACACTAGGGGTAGATGTATATATGATACTAGTGGTAGATGTAGATATGATACTAGTGGTAGATGTAGATATGATACTAGTGGTAGATGTAGATATGATACTAGTGGTAGATGTAGATATGATACTAGTGGTAGATGTATATATGACACTAGGGGTAGATGTATATATGATACTAGTGGTAGATGTAGATATGATACTAGTGGTAGATGTAGATATGATACTAGTGGTAGATGTAGATATGATACTAGTGGTAGATGTAGATATGATACTAGTGGTAGATGTATATATGATACTAGTGGTAGATGTATATATGATACTAGGGGTAGATGTATATATGATACTAGAGGTAGATGTATATATGATACTAGTGGTAGATGTATATATGATACTAGTGGTAGATGTAGATATGATACTAGTGGTAGATGTAGATATGATACTAGTGGTAGATGTAGATATGATACTAGTGGTAGATGTATATATGATACTAGTGGTAGATATATATATGATACTAGGGTAGATGTATATATGATACTAGGGCAGATGTAGATATGATACTAGTGGTAGATGTATATATGATACTAGGGGTAGATGTATATATGATACTAGGGGCAGATGTAGATATGATACTAGTGGTAGATGTATATATGATACTAGTGGTAGATGTAGATATGATACTAGTGGTATATGTAGATATGATACTAGTGGTAGATTAAAGTAGATAAACTAGGGTAAGATGTAGATATGATACTAGTGGTAGATGTAGATATGATACTAGTGGTAGATGTAGATATGATACTAGTGGTAGATGTAGATATGATACTAGTGGTAGATGTAGATATGATGTAGATATGATACTAGTGTTAGATGTATATATGATACTAGTGGTAGATGTAGATATGATACTAGTGGTAGATGTATATATGATACTAGTGGTAGATGTAGATATGATACTAGTGGTAGATGTAGATATGATACTAGTGGTAGATGTATATATGATACTAGTGGTAGATGTAGATATGATGTATATATGATACTAGGGGTAGATGTATATATGATACTAGGGGTAGATGTATATATGATACTAGTGGTAGATGTAGATATGATACTAGTGGTAGATGTATATATGATACTAGGGGTAGATGTATATATGATACTAGTGGGGGATGTAGATATGATACTAGTGGGGGATGTATATATGATACTAGGGGTAGATGTAGATATGATACTAGTGGTAGATGTATATATGATACTAGTGGTAGATGTAGATATGATACTAGTGGTAGATGTAGATATGATACTAGTGGTAGATGTATATATGATACTAGTGGTAGATGTATATATGATACTAGTGGTAGATGTATATATGATACTAGTGGTAGATGTAGATATGATACTAGTGGTAGATGTATATATGATACTAGTGGTAGATGTATATATGATACTAGTGGTAGATGTATATATGATACTAGTGGTAGATGTAGATATGATACTAGTGGTAGATGTAGATATGATACTAGTGGTAGATGTAGATATGATGTAGATATGATACTAGTGGTAGATGTAGATATGATACTAGTGGTAGATGTATATATGATACTAGTGGTAGATGTATATATGATACTAGTGGTAGATGTATATATGATACTAGTGGTAGATGTAGATATGATGTAGATATGATACTAGTGGTAAAGATGTAGATATGATACTAGTGGTAGATGTAAAGATGTAGATATGATACTAGTGGTAGATGTAGATATGATGTAGATATGATACTAGTGGTAGATGTAGATATGATACTAGTGGTAGATGTATATATGATACTAGGGGTAGATGTATATATGATACTAGTGGTAGATGTAGATATGATACTAGTGGTAGATGTAGATATGATACTAGTGGTAGATGTAGATATGATACTAGTGGTAGATGTATATATGATACTAGTGGTAGATGTAGATATGATACTAGGGGTATATGTAGATATGATACTAGTGGTAGATGTAGATATGATGTAGATATGATACTAGTGGTAGATGTAGATATGATGTAGATATGATACTAGTGGTAGATGTAGATATGATGTAGATATGATACTAGTGGTAGATGTAGATATGATACTAGTGGTAGATGTAGATATGATACTAGTGGTAGATGTATATATGATACTAGGGGTAGATGTAGATATGATACTAGTGGTAGATGTAGATATGATGTAGATATGATACTAGTGGTAGATGTAGATATGATACTAGTGGTAGATGTAGATATGATACTAGTGGTAGATGTATATATGATACTAGTGGTAGATGTATATATGATACTAGTGGTAGATGTATATATGATACTAGGGGTAGATGTATATATGATACTAGTGGTAGATGTAGATATGATACTAGTGGTAGATGTAGATATGATACTAGTGGTAGATGTAGATATGATACTAGTGGTAGATGTATATATGATACTAGTGGTAGATATATATATGACACTAGGGGTAGATGTATATATGATACTAGTGGTAGATGTAGATATGATACTAGTGGTAGATGTAGATATGATACTAGTGGTAGATGTAGATATGATACTAGTGGTAGATGTAGATATGATACTAGTGGTAGATGTAGATATGATACTAGTGGTAGATATATATATGACACTAGGGGTAGATATATATATGATACTAGTGGTAGATGTAGATATGATACTAGTGGTAGATGTAGATATGATACTAGTGGTAGATGTAGATATGATACTAGTGGTAGATGTAGATATGATGTAGATATGATACTAGTGGTAGATGTAGATATGATACTAGTGGTAGATGTAGATATGATACTAGTGGTAGATGTAGATATGATGTAGATATGATACTAGTGGTAGATGTAGATATGATACTAGGGGTAGATGTAGATATGATACTAGTGGTAGATGTAGATATGATGTATATATGATACTAGTGGTAGATGTAGATATGATACTAGTGGTAGATGTAGATATGATACTAGTGGTAGATGTATATATGATACTAGTGGTAGATGTATATATGATACTAGTGGTAGATGTATATATGATACTAGTGGTAGATGTATATATGATACTAGTGGTAGATGTATATATGATACTAGTGGTAGATGTATATATGATACTAGTGGTAGATGTAGATATGATGTAGATATGATACTAGTGGTAGATGTAGATATGATGTAGATATGATACTAGTGGTAGATGTAGATATGATATAGATATGATACTAGTGGTAGATGTAGATATGATGTAGATATGATACTAGTGGTAGATGTATATATGATACTAGTGGTAGATGTAGATATTACACTAGTGGTAGATGTATATATGATACTAGTGGTAGATGTACATATGATACTAGTGGTAGATGTAGATATGATGTAGATATGATACTAGGGGTAGATGTATATATGATACTAGTGGTAGATGTATATATGATACTAGGGGTAGATGTAGATATGATACTAGTGGTAGATGTAGATATGATGTAGATATGATACTAGGGGTAGATGTAGATATGATACTAGTGGTAGATGTAGATATGATACTAGGGGTAGATGTAGATATGATACTAGTGGTAGATGTAGATAGATGTAGATATGATACTAGTGGTAGATGTAGATATGATACTAGGGGTAGATGTAGATATGATACTAGTGGTAGATGTAGATATGATGTAGATATGATACTAGTGGTAGATGTAGATATGATACTAGGGGTAGATGTAGATATGATACTAGTGGTAGATGTAGATATGATACTAGTGGTAGATGTAGATATGATACTAGTGGTAGATGTAGATATGATACTAGGGGTAGATGTATATATGATACTAGTGGTAGATGTAGATATGATGTAGATATGATACTAGTGGTAGATGTAGATATGATACTAGGGGTAGATGTAGATATGATACTAGTGGTAGATGTATATATGATACTAGTGGTAGATGTAGATATGATACTAGTGGTAGATGTAAATATGATACTAGGGGTAGATGTATATATGATACTAGTGGTAGATGTAGATATGATACTAGGGGTAGATGTAGATATGATACTAGGGGTAGATGTATATATGATACTAGGGGTAGATGTATATATGATACTAGTGGTAGATGTAGATATGATACTAGTGGTAGATGTAGATATGATACTAGGGGTAGATGTATATATGATACTAGTGTTAGATGTATATATGATACTAGGGGTAGATGTAGATATGATACTAGTGGCAGATGTAGATATGATACTAGTGGTAGATGTAGATATGATACTAGGGGTAGATGTATATATGATACTAGTGGTAGATGTATATATGATACTAGTGGTAGATGTATATATGATACTAGCGGTAGATGTATATATGATACTAGTGGTAGATGCAGATATGATGTAGATATGATACTAGTGTTAGATGTATATATGATACTAGTGGTAGATGTATATATGATACTAGTGGTAGATGTATATATGATACTAGTGGTAGATGTAGATATGATACTAGTGTTAGATGTATATATGATACTAGTGGTAGAAGTATATATGATACTAGTGGTAGATGTAGAAATGATACTAGTGGCAGATGTAGATATGATACTAGTGGTAGATGTAGATATGATACTAGGGGTAGATGTAGATATGATACTAGTGGTAGATGTAGATATGATGTAGATATGATACTAGTGGTAGATGTATATATGATACTAGCGGTAGATGTATATATGATACTAGTGGTAGATGTAGATATGATGTAGATATGATACTAGTGTTAGATGTATATATGATACTAGTGGTAGATGTATATATGATACTAGTGGTAGATGTAGATATGATACTAGGGGTAGATGTATATATAATACTAGTGTTAGATGTATATATGATACTAGTGGTAGATGTATATATGATACTAGTGGTAGATGTATATATGATACTAGTGTTAGATGTATATATGATACTAGTGGTAGATGTATATATGATACTAGTGGTAGATGTAGATATGATACTAGTGGTAGATGTATATATGATACTAGTGGTAGATGTATATATGATACTAGTGGTAGATGTATATATGATGTAGATATGATACTAGTGGTATATGTATATATGATGTATATATGATACTAGTGGTAGATGTATATATGATACTAGGGGTAGATGTATATATGATACTAGGGGTAGATGTATATATGATACTAGTGGTAGATGTAGATATGATACTAGTGGTAGATGTAGATATGATACTAGTGGTAGATGTATATATGATACTAGTGGTAGATGTATATATGATACTAGTGGTAGATGTATATATGATACTAGTGGTAGATGTAGATATGATACTAGTGGTAGATGTATATATGATACTAGTGGTAGATGTATATATGATACTAGTGGTAGATGTAGATATGATACTAGTGGTAGATGTATATATGATACTAGTGGTAGATGTAAAGATGTAGATATGATACTAGTGGTAGATGTATATATGATACTAGTGGTAGATGTAGATATGATACTAGGGGTAGATGTATATATGATACTAGTGGTAGATGTATATATGATACTAGTGGTAGATGTAGATATGATGTAGATATGATACTAGTGGTAGATGTATATATGATACTAGTGGTAGATGTATATATGATGTAGATATGATACTAGTGGTAGATGTATATATGATACTAGTGGTAGATGTAGATATGATACTAGTGGTAGATGTATATATGATACTAGTGGTAGATGTATATATGATACTAGTGGTAGATGTATATATGATACTAGTGGTAGATGTAGATATGATACTAGTGGTAGATGTATATATGATACTAGTGGTAGATGTAGATATGATACTAGTGGTAGATGTATATATGATACTAGTGGTAGATGTATATATGATACTAGTGGTAGATGTATATATGATACTAGTGGTAGATGTATATATGATACTAGTGGTAGATGTAGATATGATACTAGTGGTAGATGTATATATGATACTAGTGTTAGATGTAGATATGATACTAGTGGTAGATGTATATATGATACTAGTGGTAGATGTAGATATGATACTAGGGGTAGATGTAGATATGATACTAGGGGTAGATGTAGATATGATACTAGGGGTAGATGTAGATATGATACTAGTGGTAGATGTAGATATGATGTACATATGATACTAGTGGTAGATGTAGATATGATACTAGTGTTAGATGTAGATATGATACTAGTGGTATATGTATATATGATACTAGGGGTAGATGTAGATATGATACTAGGGGTAGATGTAGATATGATACTAGTGGTAGATGTATATATGATACTAGGGGTAGATGTAGATATGATACTAGGGGTAGACGTATATATGATACTAGTGGTAGATGTATATATGATACTAGTGGTAGATGTAGATATGATACTAGTGGTAGATGTAGATATGATGTAGATATGATACTAGTGGTAGATGTAGATATGATACTAGTGGTAGATGTAGATATGATACTAGTGTTAGATGTATATATGATACTAGTGGTAGATGTATATATGATACTAGTGGTAGATGTAGATATGATACTAGTGGTAAATGTAGATATGATACTAGTGGTAGATGTATATACGATACTAGTGGTAGATGTAGATATGATACTAGTGTTAGATGTATATATGATACTAGTGGTAGATGTAGATATGATGTAGATATGATACTAGTGGTAGATGTAGATATGATACTAGTGTTATATGTAGATATGATACTAGTGTTATATGTATATATGATACTAGTGGTAGATGTATATATGATACTAGTGGTAGATGTAGATATGATACTAGTGGTAGATGTAGATATGATACTAGTGGTAGATGTAGATATGATGTAGATATGATACTAGTGGTAGATGTAGATATGATGTAGATATGATACTAGTGGTAGATGTAGATATGATGTAGATATGATACTAGTGGTAGATGTAGATATGATACTAGTGGTAGATGTATATACGATACTAGTGGTAGATGTAGATATGATACTAGTGGTAGATGTAGATATGATACTAGTGGTAGATGTAGATATGATACTAGTGGTAGATGTAGATATGATACTAGTGGTAGATGTATATATGATACTAGTGTTAGATGTATATGATACTAGTGGTAGAGGTATATATGATACTAGTGGTAGATGTAGATATGATACTAGTGGTAGATGTAGATATGATACTAGTGGTAGATGTAGATATGATACTAGTGGTAGATGTAGATATGATACTAGTGGTAGATGTAGATATGATACTAGTGGTAGATGTAGATATGATGTAGATATGATACTAGTGGTAGATGTATATATGATACTAGTGGTAGATGTAGATATGATGTAGATATGATACTAGTGGTATATGTAGATATGATACTAGTGGTAGATGTAGATATGATACTAGTGGTAGATGTATATATGATACTAGTGGTAGATGTATATATGATACTAGTGGTAGATGTAGATATGATACTAGTTGTAGATGTAGATATGATACTAGTGGTAGATGTAGATACGATACCAGTGGTAGATGTAGATATGATGTAGATATGATACTAGTGGTAGATGTAGATATGATACTAGTGGTAGATGTATATATGATACTAGAGGTAGATGTATATATGATACTAGAGGTAGATGTAGATATGATACTAGTGGTAGATGTAGATATGATACAGGGTAGATGTAATATGATACTAGTATATGATACTAGTGGTAGATGTATATATGATACTAGTGGTAGATGTAGATATGATACTAGTGGTAGATGTAGATATGATACTAGTGGTAGATGTAGATATGATGTAGATATGATACTAGTGGTAGATGTATATATGATACTAGTGGTAGATGTATATATGATACTAGTGGTAGATGTATATATGATACTAGTGGTAGATGTATATATGATGTAGATATGATACTAGTGGTAGATGTATATATGATACTAGGGTAGATGTAGATATGATACTAGTGGTAGATGTATATATGATACTAGTGGTAGATGTATATATGATGTAGATATGATACTAGTGGTAGATGTATATATGATACTAGTGTAGATGTAGATATGATACTAGTGGTAGATGTATATATGATACTAGGGTAGATGTATATATGATACTAGGGTAGATGTATATATGATACTAGTGGTAGATGTATATATGATACTAGTGGTAGATGTATATATGATACTAGTGGTAGATGTATATATGATACTAGTGGTAGATGTATATATGATACTAGGGTAGATGTAATATGATACTAGTGGTAGATGTAGATATGATACTAGTGGTAGATGTATATATGATACTAGTGGTAGATGTATATATGATACTAGTGGTAGATGTAGATATGATGTAGATATGATACTAGTGGTAGATGTAGAAAAAAAACAAAAATATGATACTAGTGGTAGATGTATATATGATACTAGTGGTAGATGTATATATGATACTAGTGGTAGATGTATATATGATACTAGTGGTAGATGTATATATGATACTAGTGGTAGATGTAGATATGAAAAATACTAGTGGTAGATGTATATATGATACTAGTGGTAGATGTAGATATGATACTAGTGGTAGATGTATATATGATACTAGTGGTAGATGTAGATATGATACTAGTGGTAGATGTAGATATGATACTAGTGGTAGATGTATATATGATACTAGTGGTAGATGTAGGATGTATATATGATACTAGTGGTAGATGTATATATGATACTAGGGGTAGATGTATATATGATACTAGTGGGATGTAATATGATACTAGGGGTAGATGTAAAAACAGGTAGATGTATATATGATACTAGTGGGGGATGTAGATATGATACTAGTGGGGGATGTATATATGATACTAGTGGTAGATGTAGATATGATACTAGTGGGGGATGTATATATGATACTAGTGGTAGATGTAGATATGATACTAGTGGTAGATGTAGATATGATACAGTAGATGTATATATGATACTAGTGGTAGATGTATATATGATACTAGTGGTAGATGTATATATGATACTAGTGGTAGATGTAGATATGATACTAGTGGTAGATGTAGATATGATACTAGTGGTAGATGTAGATATGATACTAGTGGTAGATGTAGATATGATACTAGTGGTAGATGTAATATGATACTAGTGGTAGATGTAGATATGATGTAGATATGACTAGTGGTAGATGTAGATATGATGTAGATATGATACTAGTGGTAGATGTAGATATGATACTAGTGGTAGATGTTAGATATGATACTAGTGGTAGATGTAGATATGATACTAGTGGTAGATATATATGATACTAGTGGTAGATGTAGATATGATGTAGATATGATACTAGTGGTAGATGTAATAGATATAGTGGTAGATGTATATATGATACTAGTGGTAGATGTAGATATGATACTAGGGTAGATGTATATATAATACTAGTGATAGATGTAATATGATACTAGTGGTAGATGTATATATGATACTAGTGGTAGATGTATATATGATACTAGGGTAGATGTATATATGATACTAGTGGTAGATGTAGATATGATACTAGCGGTAGATGTACA
Organism: Archivesica marissinica; assembly: GCA_014843695.1. Lineage (NCBI taxonomy): Eukaryota > Metazoa > Mollusca > Bivalvia > Venerida > Vesicomyidae > Archivesica > Archivesica marissinica. Next base: position 45,130,145 of record CM026404.1, on the reverse strand, counting down.
TATGATACTAGTGGTAGATGTATATATGATACTAGCGGTAGATGTATATATGATACTAGTGGTAGATGTATATATGATACAGTAGAAATATGATACTAGTGGTAGATGTATATATGATACTAGTGGTAGATGTATATATGATACTAGTGGTAGATGTAGATATGATACTAGTGGTAGATGTAGATATGATACTAGTGGTAGATGTATATATGATACTAGTGTTAGATATATATATGACACTAGTGGTAGATGTATATATGATACTAGTGGTAGATGTAGATATGATACTAGTGGTAGATGTAGATATGATACTAGTGGTAGATGTAGATATGATACTAGTGGTAGATGTAGATATGATACTAGTGGTAGATGTAGATATGATACTAGTGGTAGATATATATATGACACTAGGGGTAGATATATATATGATACTAGTGGTAGATGTAGATATGATACTAGTGGTAGATGTAGATATGATACTAGTGGTAGATGTAGATATGATACTAGTGGTAGATGTAGATATGATGTAGATATGATACTAGTGGTAGATGTAGATATGATACTAGTGGTAGATGTAGATATGATACTAGTGGTAGATGTAGATATGATGTAGATATGATACTAGTGGTAGATGTAGATATGATACTAGGGGTAGATGTAGATATGATACTAGTGGTAGATGTAGATATGATGTATATATGATACTAGTGGTAGATGTAGATATGATACTAGTGGTAGATGTAGATATGATACTAGTGGTAGATGTATATATGATACTAGTGGTAGATGTATATATGATACTAGTGGTAGATGTATATATGATACTAGTGGTAGATGTAGATATGATACTAGTGGTAGATGTATATATGATACTAGTGGTAGATGTATATATGATACTAGTGGTAGATGTATATATGATACTAGTGGTAGATGTATATATGATACTAGTGGTAGATGTATAAATATGATACTAGTGGTAGATGTAGATATGATGTAGATGTATAAATAGTGTTAGATGTATATATGATACTAGTGGTAAAGATGTAGATATGATACTAGTGGTAGATGTATATATGATACTAGTGGTAGATGTATATATGATACTAGTGGTAGATGTATATATGATACTAGTGGTAGATGTATATATGATACTAGTGGTAGATGTATATATGATACTAGTGGTAGATGTATATATGATACTAGTGGTAGATGTATATATGATACTAGTGGTAGATGTATATATGATACTAGTGGTAGATGTATATATGATACTAGTGGTAGATGTAGATATGATACTAGGGGTAGATGTATATATAATACTAGTGATAGATGTAGATATGATAGTAGTGGTAGATGTAGATATGATACTAGTGGTAGATGTAGATATGATAGTAGTGGTAGATGTATATATGATACTAGTGGTAGATGTAGATATGATACTAGGGGTAGATGTAGATATGATACTAGTGATAGATGTAGATATGATACTAGGGGTAGATGTATATATGATACTAGTGGTAGATGTAGATATGATAGTAGTGGTAGATGTAGATATGATACTAGCGGTAGATGTAGATATGATACTAGGGGTAGATGTATATATGATACTAGGGGTAGATGTATATATGATACTAGGGGTAGATGTAGATATGATGTAGATATGATACTAGTGGTAGATGTAGATATGATACTAGGGGTAGATGTATATATGATACTAGTGGTAGATGTAGATATGATACTAGTGGTAGATGTAGATATGATACTAGTGGTAGATGTAGATATGATACTAGTGGTAGATGTATATATGATACTAGTGGTAGATGTAGATATGATACTAGTGGTAGATGTAGATATGATACTAGTGGTAGATGTTATATGATACTAGTGGTAGATGTATAATGATACTAGTGGTAGATGTAGATATGATACTAGTGGTAGATGTAGATATGATACTAGTGGTAGATTAGATATGATACTAGTGGTAGATGTATATATGATACTAGGGTAGATGTAGATATGATACTAGTGGTAGATGTAGATATGATACTAGTGGTAGATGTAGATATGATACTAGTGGTAGATGTATTATGATACTAGTGGTAGATGTATATATGATACTAGTGGTAGATGTAGATATGATACTAGGGGTAGATGTATATATGATACTAGTGGTAGATGTAGATATGATGTAGATATGATACTAGTGGTAGATGTAGATATGATACTAGGGGTAGATGTAGATATGATACTAGTGGTAGATGTATATATGATACTAGTGGTAGATGTAGATATGATACTAGTGGTAGATGTAAATATGATACTAGGGGTAGATGTATATATGATACTAGTGGTAGATGTAGATATGATACTAGGGGTAGATGTAGATATGATACTAGGGGTAGATGTATATATGATACTAGGGGTAGATGTATATATGATACTAGTGGTAGATGTAGATATGATACTAGTGGTAGATGTAGATATGATACTAGGGGTAGATGTATATATGATACTAGTGTTAGATGTATATATGATACTAGGGGTAGATGTAGATATGATACTAGTGGCAGATGTAGATATGATACTAGTGGTAGATGTAGATATGATACTAGGGGTAGATGTATATATGATACTAGTGGTAGATGTATATATGATACTAGTGGTAGATGTATATATGATACTAGCGGTAGATGTATATATGATACTAGTGGTAGATGCAGATATGATGTAGATATGATACTAGTGTTAGATGTATATATGATACTAGTGGTAGATGTA
>CM026404.1:45059112-45126367 GCA_014843695.1 Archivesica marissinica | reverse complement strand
ACATAACACTGTGTATTTTGGGTAACTGTCTGGGACGTAGATACATAACACTGTGTATTTTGGGTAACTGCCTGGGACGTAGATACATAACACTGTGTATTTTGGGTAACTGCCTGGGACGTAGATACATAACACTGTGTATTTTGGGTAACTCTCTGGGACGTAGATACATAACACTGTGTATTTTGGGTGACTGTCTGGAACGTAAAAACATAACAATGTGTATTTTGGGTGACTGTCTGGGACGTAGATACATAACAATGTGTATTTTGGGTGACTGTTTGGGACGTAGATACATAACACTGTGTATTGTGGGTGACTGTTTGGGACGTAGATACATAACACTGTGTATTGTGGGTTACTGCATTGGACGTAGATGCATAATACTGTGTATTTTGGGTGACTGTCTGGGACGTAGAAACATAACCCTGTGTATTTTGGGTGACTGTCTGGGACGTAGATACATAACCATGTGTATTTTGGGTGACTGTCTGGGACGTAGAAACATAACAATGTGTATTTTGGGTGACTGTCTGGGACGTAGATACATAACCATGTGTATTTTGGGTGACTGTCTGGGACGTAGAAACATAACAATGTGTATTGTGGGTGACTGTCTGGGACGTAGATACATAACAATGTGTATTTTGAGTGTTACTGCCTGGGACGTAGATACATAACACTGTGTATTGTGGGTGACTGTCTGGGACGTAGATACATAACACTGTGTATTGTGGGTTACTGCATTGGACGTAGATGCATAACACTGTGTATTTTGAGTTACTGCCTGGGACGTAGATACATAACACTGTGTATTGTTTGTGACTGTCTGGGACGTAGATACATAATACTGTGTATTGTGGGTTACTGCATTGGACGTAGATACATAACACTGTGTATTTTGGGTTCCTGCATTGGACGTAGATACATAACACTGTGTATTTTGTGTGACTGCCGGGGACGTAGATACATAACACTGTGTATTTTGGGTGACTGTCTGGGACGTAGATACATAACAATGTGTATTTTGGGTGACTGTCTGTGACGTAGATACATAACAATGTGTATTTTGGGTAACTGCCTGGGACGTAGATACATAACACTGTGTATATTGGGTGACTGCCGGGGACGTAGATACATAACACTGTATATTTTGGGTAACTGCATGGGACGTAGATACATAACAATGTGTATTTTTGGGTAACTGACTGGGACGTAGATACATAACAATGTGTATTTTGGGTAACTGCCTGGGACGTAGATACATAACAATGTGTATTTTGGGTGACTTTCTGGGACGTAGATACATAACACTGTGTATTTTGGGTAACTGCTTGGGACGTAGATACATAACACTGTGTACTGTGGGTTACTGCATTGGACATAGATACATAACACTGTGTATTTTGAGTGTTACTGCCTGGGACGTAGATACATAACACTGTGTATTGTGGGTGACTGTCTGGGACGTAGATACATAACACTGTGTATTGTGGTTTACTGCATTGGACGTAGATGCATAACACTGTGTATTTTGGGTTCCTGCATTGGACGTAGATACATAACACTGTGTATTTTGGGTGACTGCCGGGGACGTAGATACATAACACTATGTATTTTGGATGATTGCCGGGGACGTAGATACATAACACTGTGTATTTTGGGTAATTGTCTGGGACGTATAAACATAACAATGTGTATTTTGGGTAACTGACTGGGACGTAGATACATAACAATGTGTATTTTGGGTACCAACCGGGGACGTAGAAACATAACAATGTGTATTTTGGGTACCAATCGGGGACGTAGATACATAACAATGTGTATTTTGGGTAACTGTCTGGGACGTAGAAACATAACACTATGTAGTTATGGTGACTGCCGGGGACGTAGATACATAACACTGTGTATTTTGGCTGACTGCCGGGGACGTAGATACATACATAACACTGTGTATTTTGAGTAACTGCCTGAGACGTAGATACATATTATTGTGTATTTTGGGTGACTGCCTGGGACGTAGATACATAACAATGTGTATTTTGGGTGACTGCCGGGGACGTAGATACATAAAAATGTGTATTTTGGGTAACTGCCGGGACGTAGATACATAACACTGTATTTTGGGTGACTGCCTGGGACGTAGATACATAACACTGTTTATTTTGGGTGACTGTCGGGACGTAGATACATAACAATGTGTATTTTGGGTGACTGTCTGGGACGTAGATACATAACACTTTGTATTTTGAGTGACTGCCGGGGACGTAGATACATTACACTGTGTATTTTGGGTAACTGCCTAGGACGTAGATACATAACACTGTGTATTTTGGGTAACTGCCTCGGACGTAGATACATAACACTGTGTATTTTGGGTAACTGACTGGGACGTAGATACATAACAATGTGTATTTTGGGTAACTGCCTGGGACGTAGATACATAACAATGTGTATTTTGGGTGACTGTCTGGGACGTAGATACATAACACTGTGTATTTTGGGTAACTGCTTGGGACGTAGATACATAACACTGTGTATTTTGGGTAACTGTCTGGGACGTAGATACATAGCACTGTGTATTTTGGGTAACTGTCTGGGACGTAGATACATAACACTGTGTATTTTGGGTAACTTCCTGGGACGTAGATACATAACACTGTGTATTGTGGGTGACTGTTTGGGACGTAGATACATAACACTGTGTATTGTGGGTTACTGCAATGGACGTAGATGCATAACACTGTGTATTTTGGGTGACTGTCTGGGACGTAGAAACATAACAATGTGTATTTTGGGTGACTGTCTGGGACGTAGATAAATAACAATGTGTATTTTGGGTTACTGCATAGGACGTAGATACATAACAATGTGTATTGTGGGTGACTGTCTGGGACGTAGATACATAACACTGTGTATTGTGGGTTACTGCATTGGACGTAGATGCATAACACTGTGTATTTTGGGTTCCTGCATTGGACGTAGATACATAACACTGTGTATTTTGGATGACTGCCGGGGACGTAGATACATAACACTGTGTATTTTTGGTGACTGTCTGGGACGTAGAAACATAACAATGTTTATTTTGGGTGACTGTCTGGGACGTAGATACATAACACTGTGTATTTTGGGTGACTGTCGGGGACGTAGATACATAACACTGTGTATTTTGGGTAACTGCATGGGATGTAGATACATAACACTGTGTATTTTGGATGACTGTCTGGGACGTAGATACATAACAATGTTTATTTTGGGTGACTGTCTGGGACGTAGATACATAACACTGTGTATTTTGGGTAACTGACTGGGACGTAGATACATAACACTGTGTATTTTGGGTTACTGCTTGGGACGTAGATACATAACACTGTGTATGTTGGGTAACTGCATGGGACGTAGATACATAACACTGTGTATTTTGGGTAACTGACTGGGACGTAGATACATAATACTGTATTTTGGGTGACTGCCAGGGACGTAGATATATAACACTGTGTATTTTGGGTAACTGACTGGGACGTAGATACATAACACTGTGTATTGTGGGTTACTGCATTGGACGTAGATGCATAACACTGTGTATTTTGTGTGACTGTCTGGGACGTAGATAAATAACAATGTGTATTTTGGGTTACTGCATTGGACGTAGATACATAACACTGTGTATTTTGGGTAACTGCCTGGGACGTAGATACATAACACTGTGTATTTTGGGTAACTGTCTGGGACGTAGATATATAACACTGTGTATTTTGGGTGACTGTCTGGGACGTAAAAACATAACAATGTGTATTTTGGGTGACTGTCTGGGACGTAGATACATAACAATGTGTATTTTGGGTTACTGCATTGGACGTAGATACATAACACTGTGTATTTTGGGTTACTGCCTGGGACGTAGATACATAACACTGTGTATTGTGGGTGACTGTTTGGGACGTAGATACATAACACTGTGTATTTTGGGTTACTGCCTGGGACGTAGATACATAACACTGTGTATTGTGGGTGACTGTCTGGGACGTAGATACATAACACTGTGTATTGTGGGTTACTGTAATGGACGTAGATGCATAACACTGTGTATTTTGGGTGACTGTCTGTGACGTAGAAACATAACAATGTGTATTTTGGGTGATTGTCTGGGACGTAGATACATAACAATGTGTATTTTGGGTTACAGCCTGGGACGTAGATACATAACACTGTGTATTTTGGGTGACTGTCTGGGACGTAGATACATAACAATGTGTATTTTGGGTGACTGCCGGGGACGTAGATACATAACACTGTGTATTTTGGGTGACTGCCGGGGACGTAGATACATAACACTGTGTATTTTGGGTGACTGTCTGGGACGTAGATACATAACAATGTGTATTTTGGGTTACTGCTGGGTGTTTGTGTTTTTGGGTTTGTTGGGTGTCATAACACTGTGTATTTTGGGTGACTGCCGGGGACGTAGATACATAACACTGTGTATTTTGGTGACTGCCGGGGACGTAGATACATAACACTGTGTATTTTGGGTGACTGTCTGGGACGTAGATACATAACAATGTGTATTTTGGGTGACTGTCTTGGACGTAGATACATAACACTGTGTATTTTGGGTGACAGCCGGGGACGTAGATACATAACACTGTGTATTTTGGGTAACTGCTTGGGACGTAGATACATAACACTGTGTATTTTGGGTAACTGCATGGGACGTAGATACATAACACTGTGTATTTTGGGTAACGGACTGGGACGTAGATACATAACAATGTGTATTTTGGGTAACTGTCTGGGACGTAGATACATAACACTGTGTATTTTGGGTAACTGCTTGGGACGTAGATACATAACACTGTGTATTTTGGGTAACTGTCTGGGACGTAGATACATAACACTGTGTATTTTGGGTAACTGCCTGGGACGTAGATACATAACACTGTGTATTTTGGGTAACTGTCTGGGACGTAGATACATAACACTGTGTATTTTGGGTAACTGCCTGGGACGTAGATACATAACACTGTGTATTTTGGGTAACTGTCTGGGACATAGATACATAACAATGTGTATTTTGGGTGACTGTCTGGGACGTAGAAACATAACAATGTGTATTTTGGGTTACTGCATTGGACGTAGATACATAACACTGTGTATTTTGGGTTACTGCCTGGGACGTAGATACATAACACTGTGTATTTGGGTTACTGCTGGGACGTAGATACATAACACTGTGTATTTGGGTGACTGCCTGGGACGTAGATGCATAACACTGTGTATTTTGGGTGACTGTCTGGGACGTAGATACATAACAATGTGTATTTTGGGTTACTGCATTGGACGTAGATACATAACACTGTGTATTTTGAGTTACTGCCTGGGACGTAGATACATAACACTGTGTATTGTGTGTGACTGTCTGGGACGTAGATACATAACACTGTGTATTGTGGGTTACTGCATTGGACGTAGATGCATAACACTGTGTATTTTGGGTTCCTGCATTGGACGTAGATACATAACACTGTGTATTTTGGGTGACTGCCGGGGACGTAGATACATAACACTGTGTATTTTGGATGACTGTCTGGGACGTAGATACATAACACTGTGTATTTTGGGTGACTGTCTGGGACGTAGATACATAACACTGTGTATTTTGGGTGACTGCCGGGGACGTAGATACATAACACTGTGTATTTTGGGTATGCTGGGACGTAGATACATAACACTGTGTATTTTGGGTAACTGCCTGGGACGTAGATACATAACACTGTGTATTTTGGGTAACTGACTGGGACGTAGATACATAACAATGTGTATTTTGGGTAACTGACTGGGACGTAGATACATAACAATGTGTATTTTGGGTAACTGCCTGGGACGTAGATACATAACAATGTGTATTTTGGGTGACTGTCTGGGACGTAGATACATAACACTGTGTATTTTGGGTAACTGCTTGGGACGTAGATACATAACACTGTGTATTTTGGGTAACTGCCTGGGACGTAGATACATAACACTGTGTATTTTGGGTAACTGACTGGGACGTAGATACATAACAATGTGTATTTTGGGTAACTGTCTGGGACGTAGATACATAACACTGTGTATTTTGGGTAACTGCCTGGGACGTAGATACATAACACTGTGTATTTTGGGTAACTGTCTGGGACGTAGATACATAACACTGTGTATTTTGGGTAACTGCCTGGGACGTAGATACATAACACTGTGTATTTTGGGTAACTGTCTGGGACGTAGATACATAACACTGTGTATTTTGGGTAACTGCCTGGGACGTAGATACATAACACTGTGTATTTTGGGTAACTGTCTGGGACGTAGATACATAACACTGTGTATTTTGGGTGACTGTCTGGGACGTAAAAACATAACAATGTGTATTTTGGGTGACTGTCTGGGACGTAGATACATAACAATGTGTATTTTGGGTTACTGCATTGGACGTAGATACATAACACTGTGTATTTTGGGTTACTGCCTGGGACGTAGATACATAACACTGTGTATTGTGGGTTACTGCATTGGACGTAGATGCATAAAACTGTGTATTTTGGGTGACTGTCTGGGACGTAGAAACATAACAATGTGTATTTTGGGTAACTGTCTGGGACGTAGATACATAACAATGTGTATTTTGGGTTACTGCATTGGACGTAGATACATAACACTGTGTATTTTGGGTTACTGCCTGGGACGTAGATACATAACAATGTGTATTTTGGGTTACTGTCTGGGACGTAGATACATAACACTGTGTATTTTGGGTGACTGTCTGGGACGTAGATACATAACACTGTGTATTGTGGGTTACTGCCTGGGACGTAGATACATAACACTGTGTATTGTGGGTTACTGCCTGGGACGTAGATACATAACACTGTGTATTTTGGGTGACTGTCTGGGACGTAGATACATAACACTGTGTATTGTGGGTTACTGCATTGGACGTAGATGCATAACACTGTGTATTTTGGGTTCCTGCATTGGACGTAGATACATAACACTGTGTATTTTGGGTGACTGCCGGGGACGTAGATACATAACACTGTGTATTTTGGGTGACTGCCTGGGACGTAGATACATAACACTGTGTATTTTGGGTGACTGTCTGGGACGTAGATACATAACAATGTGTATTTTGGGTGACTGCCTGGGACGTAGATACATAACACTGTGTATTTTGGGTAACTGCCTGGGACGTAGATACATAACACTGTGTATTTTGGGTACTGCTGGGACGTAGATACATAACATGTGTATTTTGGGTGACTGTCTGGACGTAGATACATACAGTGTTTTTGGGTTTTGGGACGTAGATACATAACACTGTGTATTTTGGGTAACTGTCTGGGACGTAGATACATAACACTGTGTATTTTGGGTAACTGTCTGGGACGTAGATACATAACACTGTGTATTTTGGGTAACTGCCTGGGACGTAGATACATAACACTGTGTATTTTGGGTAACTGTCTGGGACGTAGATACATAACACTGTGTATTTTGGGTAACTGCCTGGGACGTAGATACATAACACTGTGTATTTTGGGTAACTGTCTGGGACGTAGATACATAACACTGTGTATTTTTGGTGACTGTCTGGGACGTAAAAACATAACAATGTGTATTTTGGGTAACTGACTGGTACGTAGATACATAACAATGTGTATTTTGGGTAACTGCCTGGGACGTAGATACATAACAATGTGTATTTTGGGTGACTGTCTGGGACGTAGATACATAACACTGTGTAGTTTGGGTAACTGCTTGGGACGTAGATACATAACACTGTGTATTTTGGGTAACTGTCTGGGACGTAGATACATAACACTGTGTATTTTGAGTAACTGTCTGGGACGTATATACATAACACTGTGTATTTTTGGTGACTGTCTGGGACGTAAAAACATAACAATGTGTATTTTGGGTGACTGTCTGGGACGTAGATACATAACAATGTGTATTTTGGGTTACTGCATTGGACGTAGATACATAACACTGTGTATTTTGGGTTACTGCCTGGGACGTAGATACATAACACTTTGTATTGTGGGTGACTGTTTGGGACGTAGATATATAACACTGTGTATTGTGGGTTACTGCATTGGACGTAGAAGCATAACACTGTGTATTGTGGGTGACTGACTGGGACGTAGAAACATAACCATGTGTATTTTGGGTGACTGTCTGGGACGTAGATACATAACAATGTGTATTTTGGGTTACTGCATTGGACATAGATACATAACACTGTGTATTTTAAGTGTTACTGCCTGGGACGTAGATACATAACACTGTGTATTTTGGGTGACTGCCGGGAACGTAGATACATTACAATGTGTATTTTGGGTAACTGCCGGGGACGTAGATACATAACACTTTGTATTTTGGGTGACTGCCGGGGACGTAGATACATAACACTGTGTATTTTGGGTAACTGCCTGAGACGTAGATACATAATATTGTGTATTTTGGGTGACTGCCTGGGACGTAGATACATAACACTGTGTATTTTGGGTAACTGTCTGGGACGTAGATACATAACACTGTGTATTTTGGGTAATTGACTGGGACGTAGATACATAACAATGTGTATTTTGGGTAACTGCCTCGGACATAGATACATAACACTGTGTATTTTGGGTTCCTGCATTGGACGTAGATACATAACACTGTGTATTTTGGGTGACTGCCGGGGACGTAGATACATAACACTATGTATTTTGGATGACTGCCGGGGACGTAGATACATAACACTGTGTATTTTGGGTGACTGCCGGGGACGTAGATACATAACACTATGTATTTTGGATGACTGCCGGGGACGTAAAAACATAACAATGTGTATTTTGGGTGACTGTCTGGGACGTAGATACATAGCAATGTGTATTTTGGGTTACTGCATTGGACGTAGATACATAACACTGTGTATTTTGAGTTACTGCCTGGGACGTAGATACATAACACTGTGTATTTTGGGTAACTGCCTGGGACGTAGATACATAACACTGTGTATTTTGGGTAACTGTCTGGGACGTAGATACATAACACTGTGTATTTTGGGTAACTGCCTGGGACGTAGATACATAACACTGTGTATTTTGGGTAACTGTCTGGGACGTAGATACATAACACTGTGTATTTTGGGTGACTGTCTGGGACGTAAAAACATAACAATGTGTATTTTGGGTGACTGTCTGGGACGTAGATACATAACAATGTGTATTTTGGGTTACTGCATTGGACGTAGATACATAACACTGTGTATTTTGGGTTACTGCCTGGGACGTAGATACATAACACTGTGTATTGTGGGTGACTGTTTGGGACGTAGATACATAACACTGTGTATTGTGGGTTACTGCATTGGACGTAGATGCATAACAATGTGTATTTTGGGTGACTGTCTGGGACGTAGAAACATAACAATGTGTATTTTGGGTGACTGTCTGGGACGTAGATACATAACAATGTGTATTTTGGGTTACTGCATTGGACGTAGATACATAACACTGTGTATTTTGAGTTACTGCCTGGGACGTAGATACATAACACTGTGTATTGTGTGTGACTGTCTGGGACGTAGATACATAACACTGTGTATTGTGGGTTACTGCATTGGACGTAGATACATAACACTGTGTATTTTGGGTTCCTGCATTGGACGTAGATACATAACACTGTGTATTTTGGGTGACTGCCGGGGACGTAGATACATAACAATGTGTATTTTGGGTGACTGTCTGGGACGTAGATACATAACACTGTGTATTTTGGGTGACTGTCTGGGACGTAGATACATAACAATGTGTATTTTGGGTGACTGTCTGGGACGTAGATACATAACACTGTGTATTTTGGGTAACTGCCTGGGACGTAGATACATAACACTGTGTATTTTGGGTAACTGCCTGGGACGTAGATACATAACACTGTGTATTTTGGGTAACTGCCTGGGACGTAGATACATAACACTGTGTATTTTGGGTAACTGTCTGGGACGTAGATACATAACACTGTGTATTTTGGGTAACTGTCTGGGACGTAGATACATAACACTGTGTATTTTGGGTAACTGCCTGGGACGTAGATACATAACACTGTGTATTTTGGGTAACTGTCTGGGACGTAGATACATAACACTGTGTATTTTGGGTGACTGCTGGGACGTAGAACATAACAATGTGTATTTTGGGTAACTGTCTGGGACGTAGATACATAACACTGTGTATTTTGGGTAACTGCCTGGGACGTAGATACATAACAATGTGTATTTTGGGTGACTGTCTGGGACGTAGATACATAACACTGTGTATTTTGGGTAACTGCTTGGGACGTAGATACATAACACTGTGTATTTTGGGTAACTGTCTGGGACGTAGATACATAACACTGTGTATTTTGGGTAACTGCCTGGGACGTAGATACATAACACTGTGTATTTTGGGTAACTGTCTGGGACGTAGATACATAACACTGTGTATTTTGGGTGACTGTCTGGGACGTAAAAACATAACAATGTGTATTTTGGGTGACTGTCTGGGACGTAGATACATAACAATGTGTATTTTGGGTTACTGCATTGGACGTAGATACATAACACTGTGTATTTTGGGTTACTGCCTGGGACGTAGATACATAACACTGTGTATTGTGGGTGACTGTTTGGGACGTAGATACATAACACTGTGTATTGTGGGTTACTGCATTGGACGTAGATGCATAACACTGTGTATTTTGGGTGACTGTCTGGGACGTAGAAACATAACAATGTGTATTTTGGGTGACTGTCTGGGACGTAGATACATAACAATGTGTATTTTGGGTTACTGCATTGGACGTAGATACATAACACTGTGTATTTTGGGTTCCTGCATTGGACGTAGATACATAACACTGTGTATTTTGGGTGACTGCCGGGGACGTAGATACATAACACTGTGTATTTTGGGTGACTGTCTGGGACGTAGATACATAACAATGTGTATTTTGGGTGACTGTCTGGGACGTAGATACATAACAATGTGTATTTTGGGTGACTGTCTGGGACGTAGATACATAACAATGTGTATTTTGGGTAACTGCCTGGGACGTAGATACATAACACTGTGTATTTTGGGTAACTGTCTGGGACGTAGATACATAACAATGTGTATTTTGGGTAACTGTCTGGGACGTAGATACATAACACTGTGTATTTTGGGTAACTGCCTGGGACGTAGAAACATAACAATGTGTATTTTGGGTGACTGTCTGGGACGTAGATACATAACAATGTGTATTTTGGGTTACTGCATGGGACATAGATACATAACACTGTGTATTTTAGGTTACTGCCGGGGACGTAGATACATAACACTGTGTATTTTGGGTGACTGCCGGGGACGTAGATACATTACAATGTGTATTTTGGGTAACTGCCGGGGACGTAGATACATAACACTTTGTATTTTGGGTGACTGCCGGGGACGTAGATACATAACACTGTGTATTTTGGGTAACTGCCTGAGACGTAGATACATAATATTGTGTATTTTGGGTGACTGCCTGGGACGTAGATACATAACACTGTGTATTTTGGGTAACTGTCTGGGACGTAGATACATAACACTGTGTATTTTGGGTTCCTGCATTGGACGTAGATACATAACACTGTGTATTTTGGGTGACTGCCGGGGACGTAGATACATAACACTATGTATTTTGGATGACTGCCGGGGACGTAGATACATAACACTGTGTATTTTGGGTGACTGCCGGGGACGTAGATACATAACACTATGTATTTTGGATGACTGCCGGGGACGTAAAAACATAACAATGTGTATTTTGGGTGACTGTCTGGGACGTGGATACATAGCAATGTGTATTTTGGGTTACTGCATTGGACGTAGATACATAACACTGTGTATTTTGAGTTACTGCCTGGGACGTAGATACATAACACTGTGTATTTTGGGTAACTGCCTGGGACGTAGATACATAACACTGTGTATTTTGGGTAACTGTCTGGGACGTAGATACATAACACTGTGTATTTTGGGTAACTGCCTGGGACGTAGATACATAACACTGTGTATTTTGGGTAACTGTCTGGGACGTAGATACATAACACTGTGTATTTTGGGTGACTGTCTGGGACGTAAAAACATAACAATATGTATTTTGGGTGACTGTCTGGGACGTAGATACATAACAATGTGTATTTTGGGTTACTGCATTGGACGTAGATACATAACACTGTGTATTTTGGGTTACTGCCTGGGACGTAGATACATAACACTGTGTATTGTGGGTGACTGTTTGGGACGTAGATACATAACACTGTGTATTGTGGGTTACTGCATTGGACGTAGATGCATAACAATGTGTATTTTGGGTGACTGTCTGGGACGTAGAAACATAACAATGTGTATTTTGGGTGACTGTCTGGGACGTAGATACATAGCAATGTGTATTTTGGGTTACTGCATTGGACGTAGATACATAACACTGTGTATTTTGAGTTACTGCCTGGGACGTAGATACATAACACTGTGTATTGTGTGTGACTGTCTGGGACGTAGATACATAACACTGTGTATTGTGGGTTACTGCATTGGACGTAGATACATAACACTGTGTATTTTGGGTTCCTGCATTGGACGTAGATACATAACACTGTGTATTTTGGGTGACTGCCGGGGACGTAGATACATAACACTGTGTATTTTGGGTGACTGTCTGGGACGTAGATACATAACAATGTGTATTTTGGGTGACTGTCTGGGACGTAGATACATAACAATGTGTATTTTGGGTGACTGTCTGGGACGTAGATACATAACACTGTGTATTTTGGGTAACTGCTTGGGACGTAGATACATAACACTGTGTATTTTGGGTAACTGTCTGGGACGTAGATACATAACACTGTGTATTTTGGGTAATTGTCTGGGACGTAGATACATAACACTGTGTATTTTGGGTAACTGCCTGGGACGTAGATACATAACACTGTGTATTTTGGGTAACTGTCTGGGACGTAGATACATAACACTGTGTATTTTGGGTAACTGCCTGGGACGTAGATACATAACACTGTGTATTTTGAGTAACTGTCTGGGACGTAGATACATAACACTGTGTATTTTTGGTGACTGTCTGGGACGTAAAAACATAACAATGTGTATTTTGGGTAACTGACTGGTACGTAGATACATAACAATGTGTATTTTGGGTAACTGCCTGGGACGTAGATACATAACAATGTGTATTTTGGGTGACTGTCTGGGACGTAGATACATAACACTGTGTAGTTTGGGTAACTGCTTGGGACGTAGATACATAACACTGTGTATTTTGGGTAACTGTCTGGGACGTAGATACATAACACTGTGTATTTTGGGTAACTGTCTGGGACGTATATACATAACACTGTGTATTTTTGGTGACTGTCTGGGACGTAAAAACATAACAATGTGTATTTTGGGTGACTGTCTGGGACGTAGATACATAACAATGTGTATTTTGGGTTACTGCATTGGACGTAGATACATAACACTGTGTATTTTGGGTTACTGCCTGGGACGTAGATACATAACACTTTGTATTGTGGGTGACTGTTTGGGACGTAGATATATAACACTGTGTATTGTGGGTTACTGCATTGGACGTAGAAGCATAACACTGTGTATTGTGGGTGACTGACTGGGACGTAGAAACATAACCATGTGTATTTTGGGTGACTGTCTGGGACGTAGATACATAACAATGTGTATTTTGGGTTACTGCATTGGACATAGATACATAACACTGTGTATTTTAAGTGTTACTGCCTGGGACGTAGATACATAACACTGTGTATTTTGGGTGACTGCCGGGAACGTAGATACATTACAATGTGTATTTTGGGTAACTGCCGGGGACGTAGATACATAACACTGTGTATTTTGGGTAACTGCCTGAGACGTAGATACATAATATTGTGTACTTTGGGTGACTGCCTGGGACGTAGATACATAACACTGTGTATTTTGGGTAACTGTCTGGGATGTAGATACATAACACTGTGTATTTTGGTTAATTGACTGGGACGTAGATACATAACAATGTGTATTTTGGGTAACTGCCTCGGACATAGATACATAACACTGTGTATTTTGGGTTCCTGCATTGGACGTAGATACATAACACTGTGTATTTTGGGTGACTGCCGGGGACGTAGATACATAACACTATGTATTTTGGATGACTGCCGGGGACGTAGATACATAACACTGTGTATTTTGGGTGACTGCCGGGGACGTAGATACATAACACTATGTATTTTGGATGACTGCCGGGGACGTAGAAACATAACAATGTGTATTTTGGGTACCAACCGGGGACATAGAAACATAACAATGTCTATTTTGGGTACCAACCGGGGACGTAGAAACATAACAATGTGTATTTTGGGTAAATGTCTGGGACGTAGATACATAACACTGTGTATTTTGGGTAACTGTCTGGGACGTAGAAACATAACAATGTGTATTTTGGGTAACTGTCTGGGAGGTAGATACATAACAATGTGTATTTTGGGTACCAACCGGGGACGTAGAAACATAACAATGTGTATTTTGGGTACCAACAGGGGAAGTAGATACATAACAATGTGTATTTTGGGTAACTGTCTGGGACGTAGAAACATAACACTATGTAGTTATGGTGACTGCCGGGGACGTAGATACATAACACTGTGTATTTTGGGTGACTGCCGGGAACGTAGATACATTACAATGTGTATTTTGGGTAACTGCCGGGGACGTAGATACATAACACTGTGTATTTTGGGTGACTGCCGGGGACGTAGATACATAACACTGTGTATTTTGGGTAACTGCCTGAGACGTAGATACATAATATTGTGTATTTTGGGTGACTGCCTGGGACGTAGATACATAACAATGTGTATTTTGGGTAACTGCCTGGGACGTAGATACATAACACTGTGTATTTTGGGTAACTGACTGGGACGTAGATACATAACAATGTGTATTTTGGGTAACTGCCTGGGACATAGATACATAACACTGTGTATTTTGGGTAACTGACTGGGACGTAGATACATAACAATGTGTATTTTGGGTAACTGTCTGGGACGTAGATACATAACACTGTGTATTTTGGGTAACTGCTTGGGACGTAGATACATAACACTGTGTATTTTGGGTAACTGTCTGGGACGTAGATACATAACACTGTGTATTTTGGGTAACTGCCTGGGACGTAGATACATAACAATGTGTATTTTGGGTAACTGTCTGGGACGTAGATACATAACACTGTGTATTTTGGGTAACTGCCTGGGACGTAGATACATAACACTGTGTATTTTGGGTAACTGTCTGGGACGTAGATACATAACACTGTGTATTTTGGGTAACTGTCTGGGACGTAGAAACATAACAATGTGTATTTTGGGTGACTGTCTGGGACGTAGATACATAACAATGTGTATTTTGGGTACTGCTGGGACGTAGATACATACACTGTGTATTTTGGTTACTGCCTGGGACGTAGATACATAACACTGTGTATTTTGGGTGACTGTTGGGACGTAGATACATAACACTGTGTATTTTGGGTTACTGCATGGACGTAGATGACATAACACTGTGTATTTTGGGTGACTGTCTGGGACGTAGATACATAACAATGTGTATTTTGGTAACTGTCTGGGACGTAGATACATAACAATGTGTATTTTGGGTAACTGCCTGGGACGTAGATACATAACACTGTGTATTTGGGTTACTGTCTGGGACGTAGATACATAACACTGTGTATTTGTGTGACTGTCTGGGACGTAGATACATAACAATGTGTATTTTGGGTTACTGCATTGGACGTAGATACATAACACTGTGTATTTTGGGTTCCTGCATTGGACGTAGATACATAACACTGTGTATTTTGGGTGACTGCCGGGGACGTAGATACATAACAATGTGTATTTTGGGTGACTGTCTGTGACGTAGATACATAACACTGTGTATTTTGGGTGACTGCCGGGGACGTAGATACATAACACTGTATATTTTGGGTAACTGCATGGGACGTAGATACATAACAATGTGTATTTTGGGTAACTGACTGGGACGTAGATACATAACAATGTGTATTTTGGGTAACTGCCTGGGACGTAGATACATAACAATGTGTATTTTCGGTGACTGTCTGGGACGTAGATACATAACACTGTGTATTTTGGGTAACTGCTTGGGACGTAGATACATAACACTGTGTATTTTGGGTAACTGTCTGGGACGTAGATACATAACACTGTGTATTTTGGGTAATTGTCTGGGACGTAGATACATAACACTGTGTATTTTGGGTTACTGCCTGGGACGTAGATACATAACACTGTGTATTGTGGGTGACTGTCTGGGACGTAGATACATAACACTGTGTATTTTGGGTAACTGCCTGGGACGTAGATACATAACACTGTGTATTTTGGGTAACTGTCTGGGACGTAGATACATAACACTGTGTATTTTTGGTGACTGTCTGGGACGTAAAAACATAACAATGTGTATTTTGGGTAACTGACTGGGGCGTAGATACATAACAATGTGTATTTTGGGTAACTGCCTGGGACGTAGATACATAACAATGTGTATTTTGGGTGACTGTCTGGGACGTAGATACATAACACTGTGTATTTTGGGTAACTGCTTGGGACGTAGATACATAACACTGTGTATTTTGGGTAACTGTCTGGGACGTAGATACATAACACTGTGTATTTTGGGTAACTGTCTGGGACGTAGATACATAACACTGTGTATTTTGGGTAACTGCCTGGGACGTAGATACATAACACTGTGTATTTTGGGTAACTGTCTGGGACGTAGATACATAACACTGTGTATTTTGGGTAACTCTCTGGGACGTAGATACATAACACTGTGTATTTTGGGTGACTGTCTGGAACGTAAAAACATAACAATGTGTATTTTGGGTGACTGTCTGGGACGTAGATACATAACAATGTGTATTTTGGGTGACTGTTTGGGACGTAGATACATAACACTGTGTATTGTGGGTGACTGTTTGGGACGTAGATACATAACACTGTGTATTGTGGGTTACTGCATTGGACGTAGATGCATAATACTGTGTATTTTGGGTGACTGTCTGGGACGTAGAAACATAACCCTGTGTATTTTGGGTGACTGTCTGGGACGTAGATACATAACCATGTGTATTTTGGGTGACTGTCTGGGACGTAGAAACATAACAATGTGTATTTTGGGTGACTGTCTGGGACGTAGATACATAACCATGTGTATTTTGGGTGACTGTCTGGGACGTAGAAACATAACAATGTGTATTGTGGGTGACTGTCTGGGACGTAGATACATAACAATGTGTATTTTGAGTGTTACTGCCTGGGACGTAGATACATAACACTGTGTATTGTGGGTGACTGTCTGGGACGTAGATACATAACACTGTGTATTGTGGGTTACTGCATTGGACGTAGATGCATAACACTGTGTATTTTGAGTTACTGCCTGGGACGTAGATACATAACACTGTGTATTGTTTGTGACTGTCTGGGACGTAGATACATAATACTGTGTATTGTGGGTTACTGCATTGGACGTAGATACATAACACTGTGTATTTTGGGTTCCTGCATTGGACGTAGATACATAACACTGTGTATTTTGTGTGACTGCCGGGGACGTAGATACATAACACTGTGTATTTTGGGTGACTGTCTGGGACGTAGATACATAACAATGTGTATTTTGGGTGACTGTCTGTGACGTAGATACATAACAATGTGTATTTTGGGTAACTGCCTGGGACGTAGATACATAACACTGTGTATATTGGGTGACTGCCGGGGACGTAGATACATAACACTGTATATTTTGGGTAACTGCATGGGACGTAGATACATAACAATGTGTATTTTTGGGTAACTGACTGGGACGTAGATACATAACAATGTGTATTTTGGGTAACTGCCTGGGACGTAGATACATAACAATGTGTATTTTGGGTGACTTTCTGGGACGTAGATACATAACACTGTGTATTTTGGGTAACTGCTTGGGACGTAGATACATAACACTGTGTACTGTGGGTTACTGCATTGGACATAGATACATAACACTGTGTATTTTGAGTGTTACTGCCTGGGACGTAGATACATAACACTGTGTATTGTGGGTGACTGTCTGGGACGTAGATACATAACACTGTGTATTGTGGTTTACTGCATTGGACGTAGATGCATAACACTGTGTATTTTGGGTTCCTGCATTGGACGTAGATACATAACACTGTGTATTTTGGGTGACTGCCGGGGACGTAGATACATAACACTATGTATTTTGGATGATTGCCGGGGACGTAGATACATAACACTGTGTATTTTGGGTAATTGTCTGGGACGTATAAACATAACAATGTGTATTTTGGGTAACTGACTGGGACGTAGATACATAACAATGTGTATTTTGGGTACCAACCGGGGACGTAGAAACATAACAATGTGTATTTTGGGTACCAATCGGGGACGTAGATACATAACAATGTGTATTTTGGGTAACTGTCTGGGACGTAGAAACATAACACTATGTAGTTATGGTGACTGCCGGGGACGTAGATACATAACACTGTGTATTTTGGCTGACTGCCGGGGACGTAGATACATACATAACACTGTGTATTTTGAGTAACTGCCTGAGACGTAGATACATATTATTGTGTATTTTGGGTGACTGCCTGGGACGTAGATACATAACAATGTGTATTTTGGGTGACTGCCGGGGACGTAGATACATAAAAATGTGTATTTTGGGTAACTGCCGGGACGTAGATACATAACACTGTATTTTGGGTGACTGCCTGGGACGTAGATACATAACACTGTTTATTTTGGGTGACTGTCGGGACGTAGATACATAACAATGTGTATTTTGGGTGACTGTCTGGGACGTAGATACATAACACTTTGTATTTTGAGTGACTGCCGGGGACGTAGATACATTACACTGTGTATTTTGGGTAACTGCCTAGGACGTAGATACATAACACTGTGTATTTTGGGTAACTGCCTCGGACGTAGATACATAACACTGTGTATTTTGGGTAACTGACTGGGACGTAGATACATAACAATGTGTATTTTGGGTAACTGCCTGGGACGTAGATACATAACAATGTGTATTTTGGGTGACTGTCTGGGACGTAGATACATAACACTGTGTATTTTGGGTAACTGCTTGGGACGTAGATACATAACACTGTGTATTTTGGGTAACTGTCTGGGACGTAGATACATAGCACTGTGTATTTTGGGTAACTGTCTGGGACGTAGATACATAACACTGTGTATTTTGGGTAACTTCCTGGGACGTAGATACATAACACTGTGTATTGTGGGTGACTGTTTGGGACGTAGATACATAACACTGTGTATTGTGGGTTACTGCAATGGACGTAGATGCATAACACTGTGTATTTTGGGTGACTGTCTGGGACGTAGAAACATAACAATGTGTATTTTGGGTGACTGTCTGGGACGTAGATAAATAACAATGTGTATTTTGGGTTACTGCATAGGACGTAGATACATAACAATGTGTATTGTGGGTGACTGTCTGGGACGTAGATACATAACACTGTGTATTGTGGGTTACTGCATTGGACGTAGATGCATAACACTGTGTATTTTGGGTTCCTGCATTGGACGTAGATACATAACACTGTGTATTTTGGATGACTGCCGGGGACGTAGATACATAACACTGTGTATTTTTGGTGACTGTCTGGGACGTAGAAACATAACAATGTTTATTTTGGGTGACTGTCTGGGACGTAGATACATAACACTGTGTATTTTGGGTGACTGTCGGGGACGTAGATACATAACACTGTGTATTTTGGGTAACTGCATGGGATGTAGATACATAACACTGTGTATTTTGGATGACTGTCTGGGACGTAGATACATAACAATGTTTATTTTGGGTGACTGTCTGGGACGTAGATACATAACACTGTGTATTTTGGGTAACTGACTGGGACGTAGATACATAACACTGTGTATTTTGGGTTACTGCTTGGGACGTAGATACATAACACTGTGTATGTTGGGTAACTGCATGGGACGTAGATACATAACACTGTGTATTTTGGGTAACTGACTGGGACGTAGATACATAATACTGTATTTTGGGTGACTGCCAGGGACGTAGATATATAACACTGTGTATTTTGGGTAACTGACTGGGACGTAGATACATAACACTGTGTATTGTGGGTTACTGCATTGGACGTAGATGCATAACACTGTGTATTTTGTGTGACTGTCTGGGACGTAGATAAATAACAATGTGTATTTTGGGTTACTGCATTGGACGTAGATACATAACACTGTGTATTTTGGGTAACTGCCTGGGACGTAGATACATAACACTGTGTATTTTGGGTAACTGTCTGGGACGTAGATATATAACACTGTGTATTTTGGGTGACTGTCTGGGACGTAAAAACATAACAATGTGTATTTTGGGTGACTGTCTGGGACGTAGATACATAACAATGTGTATTTTGGGTTACTGCATTGGACGTAGATACATAACACTGTGTATTTTGGGTTACTGCCTGGGACGTAGATACATAACACTGTGTATTGTGGGTGACTGTTTGGGACGTAGATACATAACACTGTGTATTTTGGGTTACTGCCTGGGACGTAGATACATAACACTGTGTATTGTGGGTGACTGTCTGGGACGTAGATACATAACACTGTGTATTGTGGGTTACTGTAATGGACGTAGATGCATAACACTGTGTATTTTGGGTGACTGTCTGTGACGTAGAAACATAACAATGTGTATTTGGGTATTGTCTGGGACGTAGATAATAACATGTGTATTTTGGTTACTGTCTGGGACGTAGATACATAACACTGTGTATTTTGTGTACTGCTGGGACGTAGATACATAACACTGTGTATTTTGGGTGACTGCCGGGGACGTAGATACATAACACTGTGTATTTTGGGTGACTGCCGGGGACGTAGATACATAACACTGTGTATTTTGGGTGACTGTCTGGGACGTAGATAATAACATGTGTTTTTGGGTTGTTGGGGTGTTTGTGTTTTTGGGTTGTGGGGTGTTATGTGTATTTTGGGTGACTGTCTGGGACGTAGATACATAACACTGTGTATTTTGGGTGACTGCCTGGGACGTAGATACATAACAATGTGTATTTTGGGTGACTGTCTGGGACGTAGATACATAGCAATGTGTATTTTGGGTTACTGCATTGGACGTAGATACATAACACTGTGTATTTTGGGTTGTTGGGGTGTTTGTGTTTTTGGGTTACTGCCTGGGACGTAGATACATAACACTGTGTATTTTGGGTAACTGTCTGGGACGTAGATACATAACACTGTGTATTTTGGGTGACTGTCTGGGACGTAGATACATAACAATGTGTATTTTGGGTGACTGTCTGGGACGTAGATACATAACAATGTGTATTTTGGGTAACTGCCTGGGACGTAGATACATAACACTGTGTATTTTGGGTAACTGTCTGGGACGTAGATACATAACACTGTGTATTTTGGGTAACTGCTTGGGACGTAGATACATAACACTGTGTATTTTGGGTAACTGTCTGGGACGTAGATACATAACACTGTGTATTTTGGTTGTTGGGGTTTTTGTGTTTTTTGGTGACTGTCTGGGACGTAAAAACATAACAATGTGTATTTTGGGTGACTGTCTGGGACGTAGATACATAACAATGTGTATTTTGGGTTACTGCATTGGACGTAGATACATAACACTGTGTATTTTGGGTTACTGCCTGGGACGTAGATACATAACACTTTGTATTGTGGGTGACTGTTTGGGACGTAGATATATAACACTGTGTATTGTGGGTTACTGCATTGGACGTAGAAGCATAACACTGTGTATTGTGGGTGACTGACTGGGACGTAGAAACATAACCATGTGTATTTTGGGTGACTGTCTGGGACGTAGATACATAACAATGTGTATTTTGGGTTACTGCATTGGACATAGATACATAACACTGTGTATTTTAAGTGTTACTGCCTGGGACGTAGATACATAACACTGTGTATTTTGGGTGACTGCCGGGAACGTAGATACATTACAATGTGTATTTTGGGTAACTGCCGGGGACGTAGATACATAACACTGTGTATTTTGGGTAACTGCCTGAGACGTAGATACATAATATTGTGTACTTTGGGTGACTGCCTGGGACGTAGATACATAACACTGTGTATTTTGGGTAACTGTCTGGGATGTAGATACATAACACTGTGTATTTTGGTTAATTGACTGGGACGTAGATACATAACAATGTGTATTTTGGGTAACTGCCTCGGACATAGATACATAACACTGTGTATTTTGGGTTCCTGCATTGGACGTAGATACATAACACTGTGTATTTTGGGTGACTGCCGGGGACGTAGATACATAACACTATGTATTTTGGATGACTGCCGGGGACGTAGATACATAACACTGTGTATTTTGGGTGACTGCCGGGGACGTAGATACATAACACTATGTATTTTGGATGACTGCCGGGGACGTAGAAACATAACAATGTGTATTTTGGGTACCAACCGGGGACATAGAAACATAACAATGTCTATTTTGGGTACCAACCGGGGACGTAGAAACATAACAATGTGTATTTTGGGTAAATGTCTGGGACGTAGATACATAACACTGTGTATTTTGGGTAACTGTCTGGGACGTAGAAACATAACAATGTGTATTTTGGGTAACTGTCTGGGAGGTAGATACATAACAATGTGTATTTTGGGTACCAACCGGGGACGTAGAAACATAACAATGTGTATTTTGGGTACCAACAGGGGAAGTAGATACATAACAATGTGTATTTTGGGTAACTGTCTGGGACGTAGAAACATAACACTATGTAGTTATGGTGACTGCCGGGGACGTAGATACATAACACTGTGTATTTTGGGTGACTGCCGGGAACGTAGATACATTACAATGTGTATTTTGGGTAACTGCCGGGGACGTAGATACATAACACTGTGTATTTTGGGTGACTGCCGGGGACGTAGATACATAACACTGTGTATTTTGGGTAACTGCCTGAGACGTAGATACATAATATTGTGTATTTTGGGTGACTGCCTGGGACGTAGATACATAACACTGTGTATTTTGGGTAACTGTCTGGGACGTAGATACATAACACTGTGTATTTTGGGTAACTGCCTGGGACGTAGATACATAACAATGTGTATTTTGGGTAACTGCCTGGGACGTAGATACATAACACTGTGTATTTTGGGTAACTGACTGGGACGTAGATACATAACAATGTGTATTTTGGGTAACTGTCTGGGACGTAGATACATAACACTGTGTATTTTGGGTAACTGCTTGGGACGTAGATACATAACACTGTGTATTTTGGGTAACTGTCTGGGACGTAGATACATAACACTGTGTATTTTGGGTAACTGCCTGGGACGTAGATACATAACAATGTGTATTTTGGGTAACTGTCTGGGACGTAGATACATAACACTGTGTATTTTGGGTAACTGCCTGGGACGTAGATACATAACACTGTGTATTTTGGGTAACTGTCTGGGACGTAGATACATAACACTGTGTATTTTGGGTGACTGTCTGGGACGTAAAAACATAACAATGTGTATTTTGGGTGACTGTCTGGGACGTAGATACATAACAATGTGTATTTTGGGTTACTGCATTGGACGTAGATACATAACACTGTGTATTTTGGGTTACTGCCTGGGACGTAGATACATAACACTGTGTATTGTGGGTGACTGTTTGGGACGTAGATACATAACACTGTGTATTGTGGGTTACTGCATTGGACGTAGATGCATAACACTGTGTATTTTGGGTGACTGTCTGGGACGTAGAAACATAACAATGTGTATTTTGGGTGACTGTCTGGGACGTAGATACATAGCAATGTGTATTTTGGGTTACTGCATTGGACGTAGATACATAACACTGTGTATTTTGAGTTACTGCCTGGGACGTAGATACATAACACTGTGTATTGTGTGTGACTGTCTGGGACGTAGATACATAACACTGTGTATTGTGGGTTACTGCATTGGACGTAGATACATAACACTGTGTATTTTGGGTTCCTGCATTGGACGTAGATACATAACACTGTGTATTTTGGGTGACTGCCGGGGACGTAGATACATAACAATGTGTATTTTGGGTGACTGTCTGTGACGTAGATACATAACACTGTGTATTTTGGGTGACTGCCGGGGACGTAGATACATAACACTGTGTATTTTGGGTAACTGCATGGGACGTAGATACATAACAATGTGTATTTTGGGTAACTGACTGGGACGTAGATACATAACAATGTGTATTTTGGGTAACTGCCTGGGACGTAGATACATAACAATGTGTATTTTGGGTGACTGTCTGGGACGTAGATACATAACACTGTGTATTTTGGGTAACTGCTTGGGACGTAGATACATAACACTGTGTATTTTGGGTAACTGTCTGGGACGTAGATACATAACACTGTGTATTTTGGGTAACTGTCTGGGACGTAGATACATAACACTGTGTATTTTGGGTAACTGCCTGGGACGTAGATACATAACACTGTGTATTTTGGGTGACTGTCTGGGACGTAGATACATAACACTGTGTATTTTGGGTAACTGCCTGGGACGTAGATACATAACACTGTGTATTTTGGGTAACTGTCTGGGACGTAGATACATAACACTGTGTATTTTTGGTGACTGTCTGGGACGTAGATACATAACAATGTGTATTTTGGGTAACTGTCTGGGACGTAGATACATAACAATGTGTATTTTGGGTAACTGCCTGGGACGTAGATACATAACAATGTGTATTTTGGGTGACTGTCTGGGACGTAGATACATAACACTGTGTATTTTGGGTAACTGCCTGGGACGTAGATACATAACACTGTGTATTTGGTACTGCTGGACGTAGATACATAACACTGTGTATTTTGGGTAACTGTCTGGGACGTAGATACATAACACTGTGTATTTTGGGTAACTGCCTGGGACGTAGATACATAACACTGTGTATTTTGGGTAACTGCCTGGGACGTAGATACATAACACTGTGTATTTTGGGTAACTCTCTGGGACGTAGATACATAACACTGTGTATTTTGGGTGACTGTCTGGAACGTAAAAACATAACAATGTGTATTTTGGGTGACTGTCTGGGACGTAGATACATAACAATGTGTATTTTGGGTGACTGTTTGGGACGTAGATACATAACACTGTGTATTGTGGGTGACTGTTTGGGACGTAGATACATAACACTGTGTATTGTGGGTTACTGCATTGGACGTAGATGCATAATACTGTGTATTTTGGGTGACTGTCTGGGACGTAGAAACATAACCCTGTGTATTTTGGGTGACTGTCTGGGACGTAGATACATAACCATGTGTATTTTGGGTGACTGTCTGGGACGTAGAAACATAACAATGTGTATTTTGGGTGACTGTCTGGGACGTAGATACATAACCATGTGTATTTTGGGTGACTGTCTGGGACGTAGAAACATAACAATGTGTATTGTGGGTGACTGTCTGGGACGTAGATACATAACAATGTGTATTTTGAGTGTTACTGCCTGGGACGTAGATACATAACACTGTGTATTGTGGGTGACTGTCTGGGACGTAGATACATAACACTGTGTATTGTGGGTTACTGCATTGGACGTAGATGCATAACACTGTGTATTTTGAGTTACTGCCTGGGACGTAGATACATAACACTGTGTATTGTTTGTGACTGTCTGGGACGTAGATACATAATACTGTGTATTGTGGGTTACTGCATTGGACGTAGATACATAACACTGTGTATTTTGGGTTCCTGCATTGGACGTAGATACATAACACTGTGTATTTTGTGTGACTGCCGGGGACGTAGATACATAACACTGTGTATTTTGGGTGACTGTCTGGGACGTAGATACATAACAATGTGTATTTTGGGTGACTGTCTGTGACGTAGATACATAACAATGTGTATTTTGGGTAACTGCCTGGGACGTAGATACATAACACTGTGTATATTGGGTGACTGCCGGGGACGTAGATACATAACACTGTATATTTTGGGTAACTGCATGGGACGTAGATACATAACAATGTGTATTTTTGGGTAACTGACTGGGACGTAGATACATAACAATGTGTATTTTGGGTAACTGCCTGGGACGTAGATACATAACAATGTGTATTTTGGGTGACTTTCTGGGACGTAGATACATAACACTGTGTATTTTGGGTAACTGCTTGGGACGTAGATACATAACACTGTGTACTGTGGGTTACTGCATTGGACATAGATACATAACACTGTGTATTTTGAGTGTTACTGCCTGGGACGTAGATACATAACACTGTGTATTGTGGGTGACTGTCTGGGACGTAGATACATAACACTGTGTATTGTGGTTTACTGCATTGGACGTAGATGCATAACACTGTGTATTTTGGGTTCCTGCATTGGACGTAGATACATAACACTGTGTATTTTGGGTGACTGCCGGGGACGTAGATACATAACACTATGTATTTTGGATGATTGCCGGGGACGTAGATACATAACACTGTGTATTTTGGGTAATTGTCTGGGACGTATAAACATAACAATGTGTATTTTGGGTAACTGACTGGGACGTAGATACATAACAATGTGTATTTTGGGTACCAACCGGGGACGTAGAAACATAACAATGTGTATTTTGGGTACCAATCGGGGACGTAGATACATAACAATGTGTATTTTGGGTAACTGTCTGGGACGTAGAAACATAACACTATGTAGTTATGGTGACTGCCGGGGACGTAGATACATAACACTGTGTATTTTGGCTGACTGCCGGGGACGTAGATACATACATAACACTGTGTATTTTGAGTAACTGCCTGAGACGTAGATACATATTATTGTGTATTTTGGGTGACTGCCTGGGACGTAGATACATAACAATGTGTATTTTGGGTGACTGCCGGGGACGTAGATACATAAAAATGTGTATTTTGGGTAACTGCCGGGACGTAGATACATAACACTGTATTTTGGGTGACTGCCTGGGACGTAGATACATAACACTGTTTATTTTGGGTGACTGTCGGGACGTAGATACATAACAATGTGTATTTTGGGTGACTGTCTGGGACGTAGATACATAACACTTTGTATTTTGAGTGACTGCCGGGGACGTAGATACATTACACTGTGTATTTTGGGTAACTGCCTAGGACGTAGATACATAACACTGTGTATTTTGGGTAACTGCCTCGGACGTAGATACATAACACTGTGTATTTTGGGTAACTGACTGGGACGTAGATACATAACAATGTGTATTTTGGGTAACTGCCTGGGACGTAGATACATAACAATGTGTATTTTGGGTGACTGTCTGGGACGTAGATACATAACACTGTGTATTTTGGGTAACTGCTTGGGACGTAGATACATAACACTGTGTATTTTGGGTAACTGTCTGGGACGTAGATACATAGCACTGTGTATTTTGGGTAACTGTCTGGGACGTAGATACATAACACTGTGTATTTTGGGTAACTTCCTGGGACGTAGATACATAACACTGTGTATTGTGGGTGACTGTTTGGGACGTAGATACATAACACTGTGTATTGTGGGTTACTGCAATGGACGTAGATGCATAACACTGTGTATTTTGGGTGACTGTCTGGGACGTAGAAACATAACAATGTGTATTTTGGGTGACTGTCTGGGACGTAGATAAATAACAATGTGTATTTTGGGTTACTGCATAGGACGTAGATACATAACAATGTGTATTGTGGGTGACTGTCTGGGACGTAGATACATAACACTGTGTATTGTGGGTTACTGCATTGGACGTAGATGCATAACACTGTGTATTTTGGGTTCCTGCATTGGACGTAGATACATAACACTGTGTATTTTGGATGACTGCCGGGGACGTAGATACATAACACTGTGTATTTTTGGTGACTGTCTGGGACGTAGAAACATAACAATGTTTATTTTGGGTGACTGTCTGGGACGTAGATACATAACACTGTGTATTTTGGGTGACTGTCGGGGACGTAGATACATAACACTGTGTATTTTGGGTAACTGCATGGGATGTAGATACATAACACTGTGTATTTTGGATGACTGTCTGGGACGTAGATACATAACAATGTTTATTTTGGGTGACTGTCTGGGACGTAGATACATAACACTGTGTATTTTGGGTAACTGACTGGGACGTAGATACATAACACTGTGTATTTTGGGTTACTGCTTGGGACGTAGATACATAACACTGTGTATGTTGGGTAACTGCATGGGACGTAGATACATAACACTGTGTATTTTGGGTAACTGACTGGGACGTAGATACATAATACTGTATTTTGGGTGACTGCCAGGGACGTAGATATATAACACTGTGTATTTTGGGTAACTGACTGGGACGTAGATACATAACACTGTGTATTGTGGGTTACTGCATTGGACGTAGATGCATAACACTGTGTATTTTGTGTGACTGTCTGGGACGTAGATAAATAACAATGTGTATTTTGGGTTACTGCATTGGACGTAGATACATAACACTGTGTATTTTGGGTAACTGCCTGGGACGTAGATACATAACACTGTGTATTTTGGGTAACTGTCTGGGACGTAGATATATAACACTGTGTATTTTGGGTGACTGTCTGGGACGTAAAAACATAACAATGTGTATTTTGGGTGACTGTCTGGGACGTAGATACATAACAATGTGTATTTTGGGTTACTGCATTGGACGTAGATACATAACACTGTGTATTTTGGGTTACTGCCTGGGACGTAGATACATAACACTGTGTATTGTGGGTGACTGTTTGGGACGTAGATACATAACACTGTGTATTTTGGGTTACTGCCTGGGACGTAGATACATAACACTGTGTATTGTGGGTGACTGTCTGGGACGTAGATACATAACACTGTGTATTGTGGGTTACTGTAATGGACGTAGATGCATAACACTGTGTATTTTGGGTGACTGTCTGTGACGTAGAAACATAACAATGTGTATTTTGGGTGATTGTCTGGGACGTAGATAAATAACAAGGTGTATTTTGAGTTACAGCCTGGGACGTAGATACATAACACTGTGTATTGTGTGTGACTGTCTGGGACGTAGATACATAACACTGTGTATTTTGGATGACTGCCGGGGACGTAGATACATAACACTGTGTATTTTGGGTGACTGCCGGGGACGTAGATACATAACACTGTGTATTTTGGGTGACTGTCTGGGACGTAGATAAATAACAATGTGTATTTTGGGTTACTGCATTGGACGTAGATGCATAACACTGTGTATTTTGGGTTCTGCTTGGACGTAGATACATAACACTGTGTATTTTGGGTGACTGCCGGGGACGTAGATACATAACACTGTGTATTTTGGGTAACTGCCGGGGACGTAGATACATAACACTGTGTATTTTGGGTGACTGTATGGGACGTAGATACATAACAATGTGTATTTTGGGTGACTGTCTGGGACGTAGATACATAACACTGTGTATTTTGGGTGACGCCGGGGACGTAGATACATAACACTGTGTATTTTGGGTAACTGCTTGGGACGTAGATACATAACACTGTGTATTTTGGGTAACTGCATGGGACGTAGATACATAACACTGTGTATTTTGGGTAACGGACTGGGACGTAGATACATAACAATGTGTATTTTGGGTAACTGTCTGGGACGTAGATACATAACACTGTGTATTTTGGGTAACTGCTTGGGACGTAGATACATAACACTGTGTATTTTGGGTAACTGTCTGGGACGTAGATACATAACACTGTGTATTTTGGGTAACTGCCTGGGACGTAGATACATAACACTGTGTATATTGGGTAACTGTCTGGGACGTAGATACATAACACTGTGTATTTTGGGTAACTGCCTGGGACGTAGATACATAACACTGTGTATTCTGGGTAACTGTCTGGGACATAGATACATAACACTGTGTATTTTGGGTGACTGTCTGGGACGTAAAAACATAACAATGTGTATTTTGGGTGACTGTCTGGGACGTAGATACATAACAATGTGTATTTTGGGTTACTGCATTGGACGTAGATACATAACACTGTGTTTTTGGGTTACTGCCTGGGACGTAGATACATAACACTGTGTATTTGGGTTACTGTCTGGGACGTAGATACATAACACTGTGTATTTTGGGTGACTGTCTGGGACGTAGATACATAACAATGTGTATTTTGGGTTACTGCATTGGACGTAGATACATAACACTGTGTATTTTGGGTTACTGCCTGGGACGTAGATACATAACACTGTGTATTGTGGGTGACTGTCTGGGACGTAGATACATAACACTGTGTATTGTGGGTTACTGCATTGGACGTAGATACATAACACTGTGTATTTTGGGTTACTGCCTGGGACGTAGATACATAACACTGTGTATTGTGGGTGACTGCCTGGGACGTAGATACATAACACTGTGTATTGTGGGTGACTGTCTGGGACGTAGATACATAACACTGTGTATTTTGGGTGACTGTCTGGGACGTAGATACATAACACTGTGTATTTTGGGTGACTGCCTGGGACGTAGATACATAACTATGTGTATTTTGGGTGACTGTCTGGGACGTAGATACATAACACTGTGTATTTTGGGTTACTGCCTGGGACGTAGATACATAACAATGTGTATTTTGGGTTACTGCCTGGGACGTAGATACATAACACTGTGTATTTTGGGTAACTGCCGGGGACGTAGATACATAACACTGTGTATTTTGGGTAACTGACTGGGACGTAGATACATAACAATGTGTATTATGGGTAACTGCCTGGGACGTAGATACATAACAATGTGTATTTTGGGTGACTGTCTGGGACGTAGATACATAACACTGTGTATTTTGGGTAACTGCCGGGGACGTAGATACATAACACTGTGTATTTTGGGTAACTGCCTGGGACGTAGATACATAACACTGTGTATTTTGGGTAACTGCCTGGGACGTAGATACATAACAATGTGTATTTTGGGTAACTGTCTGGGACGTAGATACATAACACTGTGTATTTTGGGTAACTGCCTGGGACGTAGATACATAACACTGTGTATTTTGGGTAACTGTCTGGGACGTAGATACATAACACTGTGTATTTGGGTGACTGTCTGGGACGTAGATACATAACACTGTTATTGGGTAACTGCCTGGGACGTAGATACATAACACTGTGTATTTTGGGTAACTGCTTGGGACGTAGATACATAACACTGTGTATTTTGGGTAACTGTCTGGGACGTAGATACATAACACTGTGTATTTTGGGTAACTGCCTGGGACGTAGATACATAACACTGTGTATTTTGGGTAACTGTCTGGGACGTAGATACATAACACTGTGTATTGGGTACTGTGGGACGTAGAACATAAATTTGGGTACTGCTG
Organism: Archivesica marissinica; assembly: GCA_014843695.1. NCBI lineage: Eukaryota > Metazoa > Mollusca > Bivalvia > Venerida > Vesicomyidae > Archivesica > Archivesica marissinica. Next base: position 45,094,689 of record CM026404.1, on the reverse strand, counting down.
GGACGTAGATACATAACATGTTATTGGTACTGCTGGGACGTAGATACATAACATGTGTATTTGGGTACTGCTGGGACGTAGATACATAACACTGTGTATTTGTGTTTTGGTCGGGACGTAGATACATAACACTGTGTATTTTGGGTGACTGTCTGGGACGTAGATACATAACACTGTGTATTTTGGGTGACTGCCTGGGACGTAGATACATAACACTGTGTATTTTGGGTAACTGCCTGGGACGTAGATACATAACACTGTGTATTTTGGGTAACTGCTGGGACGTAGATACATAACAATGTGTATTTTGGGTAACTGCCTGGGACGTAGATACATAACATGTGTATTTTGGTACTGCTGGGACGTAGATACATAACACTGTGTATTTTGGGTAACTGACTGGGACGTAGATACATAACACTGTGTAGTTTGGGTAACTGTCTGGGACGTAGATACATAACACGGTGTATTTTGGGTGTCTGTCTGGGACGTAGAAACATAACAATGTGTATTTTGGGTGACTGCATTGGACGTAGATACATAACAATGTGTATTTTGGGTTACTGCCTGGGACGTAGATACATAACACTGTGTATTGTGGGTGACTGTCTGGGACGTAGATACATAACACTGTGTATTGTGGGTTACTGCCTGGGACGTAGATACATAACACTGTGTATTGTGGGTTACTGCCTGGGACGTAGATACATAACACTGTGTATTGTGGGTGACTGTCTGGGACGTAGATACATAACACTGTGTATTGTGGGTTACTGCATTGGACGTAGATGCATAACACTGTGTATTTTGGGTGACTGTCTGGGACGTAGAAACATAACAATGTGTATTTTGGGTGACTGTCTGGGACGTAGATACATAACACTGTGTATTTTGGGTTACTGCATTGGACGTAGATACATAACACTGTGTATTTTGGGTAACTGCCTGGGACGTAGATACATAACACTGTGTATTTTGGGTGACTGTCTGGGACGTAGATACATAACACTGTGTATTTTGGGTGACTGTCTGGGACGTAGATACATAGCACTGTGTATTTTGGGTGACTGTCTGGGACGTAGATACATAACACTGTGTATTTTGGGTTACTGCATTGGACGTAGATACATAACACTGTGTATTGTGGGTTACTGCCTGGGACGTAGATACATAACACTGTGTATTGTGGGTTACTGCCTGGGACGTAGATACATAACACTGTGTATTGTGGGTTACTGCATTGGACGTAGATACATAACACTGTGTATTGTGGGTTACTGCCTGGGACGTAGATACATAACACTGTGTATTTTGGGTTACTGCATTGGACGTAGATACATAACACTGTGTATTTTGGGTTACTGCATTGGACGTAGATACATAACACTGTGTATTTTGGGTTACTGCATTGGACGTAGATACATAACACTGTGTATTTTGGGTTACTGCATTAGACGTAGATACATAACACTGTGTATTTTGGGTTACTGCCTGGGACGTAGATACATAACACTGTGTATTTTGGGTTACTGCATAGGACGTAGATACATAACACTGTGTATTGTGGGTTACTGCCTGGGACGTAGATACATAACACTGTATTGTGGGTTACTGCCTGGGACGTAGATACATAACACTGTGTATTGTGGGTTATTGCATTGGACGTATAGATACGAATACATATGTGCGACGATTATAGTTCCGTAAACAAAATGTTGTTTTTTATAAACTTTAAAACTTGTTGAGATTATGAAATGTATTTGTATTGTTTAGTTCAGCCAAATAACGTGTTAGTGTGATCAATGTAACCCGTTAATCCATTAATTACAACGTATACTGTCAAGTTCACATGTACACAAAATACCGTAGTATACGCCCGAGAGGTTGCAATATACAAGTTCGGAAGTACATAATATTCATAGCCATTGGCCATTCGATATAGACTGAGTCATATGTCATAATTAACTTGTACTAACCTCATGTTGAACGAAGTCCTCCCATCTATCCATGACAGGTTTTCCCTCCGGATATCCAGTCGAGAATCTACCCAGGGTGAGATTTACTTGGACACCGAGATAAATTATTCGATTACCGTAAAACACCCCTGTTAAGACAATGGGAATGATACATTTCTGTAATTATGCATGTATACATACAACTTACATTGTACTGTAAAGTATCCATTGGATATACTGTAGGATATCTGTCGAGATTTCAAGAATATTTTAATAATCATAAGATGAGAAAACGGTTAAAAATGGATAGCTTGTGGTGCAAAAGAAACAACTATAACAACAGAGGAAACCAATTAATATGACCAATCTACTTCCAGGAGTATTCAGGGGCAGTAACTGACTAATGTCTCTCATTCGAACTTCAGTAGACTTGTACTAGAAGGTAGCCTTGGAACAGGCGTTGATATATTTTGTCCTGTCCGTCATATAAATATATTTATTTAACACCCGAACAGTTAAAACGTCAACGCTATCAATATGAACAGACGGATCTGTAGTCCAGTGGTAACACGCTGGACTGGTAATACAGGGATCGCAGGTTCGATCCCCCGTCTGACCCTAATAAAATTAACAGTCTTTCAGATGGGACGTTAAACCGAGGTCTCGTGTCGGTGCTTTACACAGTGCACGTAAAAGAACCAGAGGAGACTCTGGAATGGGTCTCTGTCTGTATCATTGCACTATCCTCCAAATATCTAAAATTACTAATCTCTTCATGGGGCGTCGCTGATATGGGCAACCAGTAGCGACGATAAATAAACGTAAAACACACACACACAAGCCGTTAATTGAGCCGTATTGAGTTTCTGATCACAACAACTGGAAGCCAGGATAGCTAGAAGGATACGTATTTCTTTATTTATTGAGACATGCTCTGATAAAACTACAACGCTGCTCGCTGCGTCCTTGTCTTCCGAACGAAGGTCAGGAGTTTGTCAGTGAGTATCAGTCTTGTGGTGTTAGCCTAGCTCCGGTGAAATAGACGAGGAGAAGATCATCACCCAGTTAACGTGGATAACAGCTTAGCACTGCTTACAGCTGGTGGTTACTACTCATGGAAGACGGCGGTAAATCGTCCAGGAGGTGACAATCTAGACAGCAACATCAGTATATACTTGCACTGGATACTGACAACTGTGATAGATATTGATAAACGTTCAATCGCGAGGGTTCGAGTTCGTGTAAACGGCAGAATAGCAAATATCTTGGTCAGTTATTCCGCTAATTCTGCTGTTGTTTTACAGGAGGTTGCTGACTGGGATGATACTAACAATATCACGCAGGGATACAGGAGGTTGCTGACTGGGATGATACTAACAATATCACGCAGGGATACAGGAGGTTGCTGACTGGGATAATACTAACAATATCACGCAGGGATACAGGGATCGAAATCATGCGAATCAGATGCTTGACATTGAAGCTGAAACAGACAATTTGTTGTTGTAAGATGGATCTGTTTTAATCAAACGTTAGCTTGACTTTCTGCTGCGGGCCGTTGTCTAATGTTTTTAAAACGTGTGGCCCAAACCATTTGTATTGTCATGCTATGTATTGTATATGTATGTGTGTGACATATGTAATATTGAATTGCAATAAAATATTGTTAAATAAAAAATCATTTTATGCTTACTAAAATCAGTTTTCATTGGTGTAGAATACGAACTAGTTCCTTCTCCAATCAGTCCATTAAACTTCTCAAAGATATCCTTGTTTTGAAACCGGTAACCATCGTTCAACCAATATGCTACCGGAATCTAAAAAATAGAGTTAAAATAATTTTCAGAATTTTAAAATCTTAATTATGATAAACATTTTAACAATTGCGCTAACAATAAAGTATACATTTCATTGCCATCGTTTTGAACACTCCAGAGTTTAAAGATACGACATTCACACCCACATACCTATATTTCTCTCTTATGTTTTATGATTTATGGTGCACGTTTATGTCAGGTGCACATCTCAAGTTGATAGCACGTTTATGTCAGGTGCACGTCTCAAGTTGATAGCACGTTTATGTCAGGTGCACGTTTCAAGTTGATATTATGTTTATGTCAGGTGCACGTTTCAAGTTGATAGTATGTTTATGTCAGGTGCACGTCTCAAGTTGATAGTATGTTTATGTCAGGTGCACGTTTCAAGTTGATAGTATGTTTATGTCAGGTTGCACGTCTCAAGTTGATAGTTGTTTATGTCAGGTGCACGTCTCAAGTTGATAGTATGTATGTCAGGTCACGTTCAAGTTGATAGTATTTTAGTCAGGTGCACGTCTCAAGTTGATAGTATGTTTATGTCAGGTGCACGTCTTCAAGTTGATAGTATGTTTATGTCAGGTGCACGTCTCAAGTTGATAGTATGTTTATGTCGTGCACGTCTCAAGTTGATAGTATGTTTATGTCAGGTGCACGTCTCAAGTTGATAGTATGTTTATGTCAGGTGCACGTCTCAAGTTGATAGTATGTTTATGTCAGGTGCACGTCTCAAGTTGATAGTATGTTTATGTCAGGTGCACGTCTCAAGTTGATAGTCATGAATTGTTTCACGATGTAGTTGCAGTACATGAATTGTACAGTTACTTACCTCAAATATATTAGGAAATGAAGAATTGAACTTCATCGTATTGTATATGAGACTTTTGGACTGCATGAACGAGATGGCCTTCCGGTAGTTCCAAGGTAGCGTTAGGTTTACACCAGTGCGCAATGATTCAGCCTGCAAATAAATACTATTATAATATAATATGTATCCGTAATGAGTGTGCACTAATGCAAAGTGTTTAAGTTCCACATTGCCTCTTCTTTCTCCTTCATGGCGATGGATTCCACCAGGAATGAGGTCTCGAGAGCGATTAATCTAGAGTTGTAAATCATTGTTTCGCAATCGAGATAAACTAAATTTGTATAAACTAATTATAATACAGGTATATAAAACTGGCTCTGAATATAATAAATTTCCGCTACATGTATGTACACTGAAATAGTTTATCAGACTATAGTCATGCAACTATGTGTAGATTATATCGTGATCGTCATTCCACGAACGTGAATACCGTCACGTGATTCTTTAGTTTGATTTTGTGTTGTCTTTTCATGGAACGTTGTAAATTCACCAACAGTTGTAACAATCGTAACATGAATGTATATGTACACCCCAGGTGATACGACACGATTAAAGTAATCAACATAGTGTACATTACCCCACCCACCTTCTTATAATGTGTGTCGTCCGTGGTCCAGTGGTAGAGCATCGGATTTGGAATCGAACGGTCCCAGGTTCGATACTCGGTCAGGCCACGTATGTAATGTCATTGAGCAAGGCACCTCACACACATTGCTTAGTACTGGTTAATCGCTTAGGTCGGCTGAGCCTGCCCAGGAAAACATGTCTAAGTCCCCGCGAGGGGTTTGACATTAAAGGAACATACATACATAATGATGGGGGAAATCTACTCGGTTCTCTGCAATAATTAATGGAATTCAAATGGTATCTAAATACCTTCATGGATTTATCCAAGTCGCTAGCAAAGCATTTAATCTCTGGTTGTCCGGTTGAAAAATCACGTCGAATTTTGAAACGCTGTATATGAAGATCATCAAAGCTCAGAAGCTTGTCACAAAAATTCTGGAGTAGAAAGCGTACCTTATATGCTAAAACTAAACAGTGAAATAAACTGCTACATGAACAACACCAACTGTTCCATAATGAACTTAGAATACAGATATGAGATATATATCCGGCGCATATCAGGCTATGCATATTAGGAAAGAGGTAACCATATAAGCAAGTTGCTTTCTCCTCAATCCTACATGTATGTACATAGTATGTATACTAGACTGTATATTCAAAGAAATAAATATTGTTTAAACTATGCATATTATATAGTTTCCACAGACAATGAGAGATTGCCTCCCTTGACATATAAGATCCGACTTATCGCGAAATGTATATTGTCCTTTTCGTTGGAATCCTTTGTTTTTACTGTTAGTTTAAACAATATTTATTTATTTTAATAAACATAGCCAAGTATTTATAATATGTGCATACATGTAGGATTGAGTAGAAAGCAACATGCTTGTATGGTTACCTCTTTCCTATGTACATACATGTAGGATTGAGTAGAAAGCAACATGCTGGTATGGTTATCTCTTTCCTATGTACATACATGTAGGATTGAGTAGAAAGCAACATGCTGGTATGGTTATCTCTTTCCTATGTACATACATGTAGGATTGAGTAGAGAGCAACATGCTTGTATGGTTACCTCATTCCTATGTACATACATGTAGGATTGAGTAGAGAGCAACATGCTTGTATGGTTATCTCTTTCCTATGTACATACATGTAGGATTGAGTAGAGAGCAACATGCTTGTATGGTTACCTCTTTCCTATGTACATACATGTAGGATTGAGTAGAGAGCAACATGCTGGTATGGTTATCTCTTTCCTATGTACATACATGTAGGATTGAGTAGAGAGCAACATGCTTGTATGGTTACCTCTTTCCTATGTACATACATGTAGGATTGAGTAGAAAGCAACATGCGTGTATGGTTACCTCTTTCCTATGTACATACATGTAGGATTGAATAGAAAGCAACATGCTTGTATAGCTAACCTTTTACCGTTGTTTTCCAACCAGATGTAGCGGCATACTAAATGTAAGTATATCCACATCATGTTAATTAATTGAAAACCAATTTTTACATTAAGTATCCATTATATATATGCTGTAGGATATCTGTAGACATTCTAATAATTTAATAATTATAAGATGAGAAAACGGATGTAAAGTGATAGCTTGTGGTGCAAAGGAAACAACGATTAACACAGAGGAAACCAATTAATATGACCAATCTACTAAGAGTGTTCAGGGTCAGTAACTGACTAATGTTATGACATATCGTACAAGCAACTAAGTGATTATTACTCATAACATAAATATCACCATTTCATAGATAGCATACATTACGTGTTTTTTGTGTTCAGTATTATTGCATAAGTACAGGTATTACAGTTGTGTAAGGATCCTGTAACATTCCGTGACTGCAATGGACACATCGTTACTATATCTCACCTTCAAAGCAATCTGTGCACGTTCTGAATTCGGGTTAAATGATGTGTCAATTGTCTCTTTTCCGAAGCACCTCGGGTCGGAGAAGTGGCATGAGCTCATGTCCCGTTCTTTGAGCCCCCACACAATATAGACAACGACGTTCCTGTCCTTCTTGTTCGCAACAAATCCGTGGAAATCCAGATCTAGTGCTTTTCCGTAATTGTGAGAATTTCTATAGAACTGAGCCTGGAAAACAAACAACTGTTCTCTTCATAGCCAACTTAGATTGAATATGATAATTCTCGTTATTATGTGTTAAAAGATTTGTATATGCAATCGATGAAAATGTATACATCGATCTAATGAATACAATGCGGTAACTGTAATTAATGTTAAGTAAACTGGCATCAAGAACAGGAAGTGGAGATGGGTTGGACACGCATTGAGAAGAGACAACCCAAACATCACAAGCATGCTCTTGATTGGAACCCGCAAGGCAGGAGGAAGAGAGGCCGACCAGTCCAAACATGGAGAAGGACCTTGACCTCTGAACTGTATACTACCCGAATTACATGTGATGAAGCCAAACGAGCAGTAACGGGTAGACGCAGATGGAGAACTGTAGTTGCAGCCCTATGTCCCACACGGGACGAAGAGGTTTAAGTAAGTAAGTAAACTGGTTACTTAGATAATACGTCATTGCTTTTGCAACGATATCGATGCAAGTTCTAAGTATATGTATTAATCACTCTCTTTGGCGCGGCCGAAAGCTGATACATATATGTGCAAGTGAAGCCAGCTTTTCCGGGGAAACCCCTAAGTTCGATCTTGCGACAATCGTACCATCACCACAACTGCTCGGATCGGGCATTGGATTTGGGTTGCATTGTCCTTATCAGAATGTGGTGCTCTAAAACTAAAGCCATACAGTCATGTGATATTCGCAGGGATTGCATTGCACATTTATATCATTTTATATCAACACGATCTATAAACAAGAAATCAATAAGAAAATCTCACCGGTTCATTTTCCGTCTCTATCCTTGCTATACAGTATGTAAAGAATACCACCAAAGTAGTTAATATTATCAATAACATCCATTTTATAAGCCAGTGGGTCACAAAATAAAAGTAATAATCGCGGAAGAATCGCACCAACGCCTTCTTTTTCTTTTGTTCGTCTGTTGTGCTCCAGCTCATATTTGTAGTGGACGCTTCAATCGATTCATTAGATAATCCTTCAAGTTTTGCTTCACCATTTGCAATAGTATTAGAACCGTTTGTCTTACTTTTAAATGTTACAAATCCGTATTCGTCATCTACCTCACATTTAAATGCAGGATTAACTTTTCCGAGCACGTTGTATCTATTACCAGCAGTGCCAATTACACTATTGTCGTCAAATATACATTGGATGGTACTGAAATCGTTTTCATTGTCTTTAGAAATATTACTCTTCTTTTGGAACAATTTGCATACATAATGATAAACACTGTTCAATATGTTCGAAGGGCATGGCCACGTCCAAGTCTTGAAATACAGATGGTGAAGTATCACAACAGTTGGAAAATAAACTACAACTGACATATAATTAACAATCACTAACAAACCGGCAAACACACCAAACGACTGAGTAGCCAACAATGGTGAAAAGGCACTCACGAAAAATGCTACAGTTGTAGTCAGTGATGTAAAGAACATGCTCTTCATAGACCTCTTGTAAGCTGAGGATAAACGATGAGCTAAACTGGGATATGTTTCAAAACCTGTGATCTTCCATACGTCCAGGAATACGAATAGATCGTCTGCTCCAATTCCAAGAATTATAAACAGAGTGATTACGTGAAAAAATCCGAAGTAACGATAGTCGAGAAACACTCTGTATATGATGTTGGTACATAGAAAACTTGTTAAAATACTTGCCACGGCAAAGGTAGATATCCATAAAGATTTTGTATGGTAGACAATAAATCCAAATATGAAAAGCACACTTCCAATAGCAAGTATCAGATCATAGAATATCTGTATCACGATATCGTGCTTAAACAACAGAAAACTCCAGTAGATTAGTTCAAATTTAGAAGTATTTTCAATTAGCTTTTCTATTGTTGGTTTAAAGTGTTTGACAAGAAAGGCTTCCATTTCGTCCTCCATGGCTTCGCGATTTTGTTCAAGTGTTATTGGGAATCCCATTGGAAAACGCGTTCTTGTTCTGGATGCGTAAGCATGTTTATTTGTCACATGGTGATCTTGCGAGAGAAAGTAGGCGAAGTCTCCTTTAGTCTCGATGTGTGTTCTTGCTGTATATAAAACATTTGCTATATTCTTGTATTCTGCATCATTAAACACAGAATCTATGTTTGCATAAGTTCCATCGAAGTAGCGTAGCACAGATGTAGGTTTCTGACACTTTAGTTGTATAGTTTGCACACAGTACGCACTATAATTGTTCATATTTGCCACTTCGTTTTCAATAGCAGCAATTCGTTTCAGGTTTTCTGCTGTAAAGATGTTATCGCCACCAGTATGGTAATACAACTCTATGTTAGCTCGGTCATACGGCATTGATCTATACCATTTGTCTAAACCCTGTAATGTCAAAAGCACATGTATATGTACCTGGAAGACGTTTAGTGCCATGTGTTCTGCAATGCCTTGTTAGATCAGTGAGGCAGTCACTTGCAATTATTTTATTTGAAGATATAATAAGTACATTTGTAAAATTGATATTATTATTTGCCTGTAAATACTAAAGGTATAATGTTAGCAAATATTAATACTATATATTACTATGCAATAAAGTTAATAACCACTAAATTATGCTTACGATCTGCTGCATTACTTGTCCATGGTTGAATAGCATATATACACATGTGATTACATTACTGAGACGAATGTAGCAACGTTAGCTCATGCTAATATAAAAGCGCATCAGTTTTATAATATTTACACAGACGGATCTGTAGTCCAGTGGTAACACGCTGGACTGGTAATCCAGGGATCGCAGGTTCGATCCCCCGTCTGACACTAATAATATTAACAGTCTTTCAGATGGGACGTTAAACCGAGGTCTCGTGTCGGTGCGCTACACCGTGCACGTAAAAGAACCAGAGGAGACTCTGGAATGGGTCTCTGTCTGTATCATTGCACTATCCTCCAAAATCTAAAATGACTAATCTCTTCAGGAGGCGTCGCTCATATGGGCAACCGGTAGCGACGATAAATAAACGTAAAACACACAATATTTATTTACTGCAATAATGTACAAGATGTAATATCTATTTAGTCTCACCCGAGTGGTCTTATATGATACTGCCATGTACTGTGGAATGCACACTCACCTGAATATACCATTTGCGTATATATCGCGCTTTGTACTCGTGGCGGAATCTCCAAGCGAAATCTCGCTTCGCCCAAGGTACATTGAAATCGAACATAGGTAGATATTCGAACTCTGTGGGGAAAAGGTCATAGCCAGAGAGTAGTAACATCACAGTAATGACAGCGACGAGAACATGCCCACCTAGTGTCAATACTGAAAATAATAGCACGATGGTTCACTTATGAGTGGCAATATATTACGTATAATTATACAAATGTTCTGAGTTTGAGTTCACGAATTAACCCATTCAACACCAAGTAACTGACATGGACTGGTGCATTCAACACCAAGTAACTGACATGGAATGGTGCATTCAACACCAAGTAACTGACATGGACTGGCGCATTCAACACCAAGTAACTGACATAGACTGGTGCATTCAACACCAAGTAACTGACATGGACTGGTGCATTCAACACCAAGTAACTGACATGGAATGGTGCATTCAACACCAAGTAACTGACATGGACTGGCGCATTCAACACCAAGTAACTGACATAGACTGGTGCATTCAACACCAAGTAACTGACATGGACTGGTGCATTCAACACCAAGTAACTGACATGGACTGGTGCATTCAACACCAAGTAACTGACATGGCCTGGTGCATTCAACACCAAGTAACCGACATGGACTGGTGCATTCAACACCAAGTAACTGACATGGACTGGTGCATTCAACACCAAGTAACTGACATGGACTGGCGCATTCAACACCAAGTAACTGACATGGACTGGTGCATTCAACACCAAGTAACTGACATGGACTGGTGCATTCAACACCAAGTAACTGACATGGACTGGTGCATGATATTTTAGACCAATAAATTAATAAGAAAATTACATTTGGACCAGTTCATTTATCAAAATGAGTAATTTTGTCTAAAACAGTAATAGTGCTAGCAAAAAGTGCAGATCCTGATGAGGCGGCTCGTCACGAACCGGTTCATTTGGACCTACACAATTTGTAAGCCTATTTAGAGGTATGTGGTGTTAGTTTAAACATATTTTATTCAGAAAATAACATATAAGAATAAAGTGTTACAAGAGAAATAATTTGGATTGGAAAACAAGCATATTAAAATGCTTATACAAATTCCTTTCCATAGTGGAGTTTGCAAACATATAAATTTAACACATTAGAGCCAGTGTATGGTAGGTATTCTTTGAGCATTGGATAGGTTTAATTCTATATAGTTCAAACCTGATACTGAATTTTAATGCACACGGTGACTAATTGTTATCCTGATTCAATGCATTAATTAGTGTTAGTTTATAACATTAGTAGAACATACTAGGTACTGTCTCACACGCTGCATAGATAGGGGGTCGGACATTTGATGGTAAATGACTAGATATCGAAGCGCTTAGTTGCTGCTATGAAGCCTTGGACTCGTAGGAAGATGTGTTTATTGACTTCGAATGTAAGTCGGTCATCACCGTACAGTAGATTATTTAACGTATGTGCACATGGGAGATCGTGAAGATAGTGTTGGCGCAATGCTTGGTATCTTGGACATTGACACAGGAAGTGGAATGTAGTCTCTACAACGCCGCATATGCACAGAGGAGAAGGAACAATATTTCTTCTGTGAAGATCGAAGCTTAGCGCACTGCACCCCAAGCGAAGGCGTGCGTGATATACTTGGTTTTTCCTATTGGTAGATTTTAGTTCCATTAAAATATTTAATTAAGACTGAAGCGCTGCTCATGTTAAGTCGTTAGCACCTTAATTTGTACAGTCAGGCAACAGTCATATTGGTGTCATTCAGTCATTGGATAATATTTAGAGATGACTGTTTTCATTGGTTCCTTGCACCCTTATAGTTTCGTGCACGAGATTTCGCGCCACTTGAATGAATTTTGTTGTCACCTGTCGAATATTTTGATACTTGAGTCGTAACTTTGTGGTAGTGTTCTGTGGAAAATTGGAGCTTTTATAATTATTTCGGTTTGCAACATATTAATATGGAATAATCAAAAAGGAATACGTTAGTTAAAACGTTAGTTCGGCCCTTTACGGGTCCGCTTTAGCGGCTTTTCATTTGAGAAATTGATTATTGACCATATCTAGTTGCATTATTATTAATTGCTCTTTAGCAGACAGTTCAGCTGTATTGTCTTTAATTTCGTCATAAATTGTCTAAAGTGTGCTAGTTATGGCACAAAATTTACGTAACGGGGGTTGTGTAGACTACAAACAGTTACATCATGGTGACGGGATTCAGTATGAGTCGCATACTAAACTTGGTAAAGATGGGGCGGTTCGAGGTGAATCTTGTTTTTCTCCAGTGCGTGAGGAAAAACCAGGTTTACCAAGTTGTTTTCCAGAAAGTGATCCGGAGTCGGGAGATGATGCGGAAACGGAGGAAATGTTGAACGAGCTAGAGCAGCTTAAAAAAGAAAAACAGGCCTTGCAGAAGGAGAATGAGAAACAATGTCTCAGACAGGAACTGCAGAAAGCCAGGAAGGAAGTGAGGGACCTGAAAGGTTTGAGTTTACCACACTCACATTTATCTTTAAAAACCACGAATACGTCTAGAGCATTGCAAAATGAAGATACATGTATTACACTAAAAGATTTGAGACAATCTAATTCTTTAAAAAAGAAAGTTGTGCGTCAAGTAAAACATCTTGGCCTATTGGATTCGGATAGTCATACAAATTCGGACAGTTCCGATAGTTCGGATACCGATAGTTTCAGTGATGCCACAGATGGCGATAATGCCTCTGTGCATTGTAATATGTTAAAGAAAAGCAAAACACAAATTCATTCCAAGAAAAAATCAGGTATTTGTAGAAAGTCATCAGACAAAGTAAAACATAAACAAAACTACCCCCATTCCCAATTACGATATGAATTTGTCAGTCAACACGTTTCCTTTGAAAGTTTAGATCTAAATTTATTTGTAGCGGGGGAACTAGAAACAATCTCAAACACAAAAATTAAATCGATAGAACATAGAGGCCGTATTGCCTTATTAAAAAGAATTATGTACCTAAATACATCGCATGATTTCAAAAGCTTAAAATCATATTATGCAGCCGTGCTCAGAGAAATTGAACTGGGTGAAAAAGACTGGTCAGATGACTTCACATATCTTGAATTTGTGCTGTTAAATAGGTCAGCCGGAAGATCTTCTATGTATCAGAGTGCCAAGCCCTATAAGAGAACCTCGGGGGTCACATCCTATAATACCTTTAACGAACTGGCTCCGGAAGGTGATGCAGATTCCCACATTTGGTTTTGCTCCTTATATCAAAGGAACAGGTGTGATCATAAATTTAGTCACACCACTGTTATTAGAGGTAATCGTAAGTTTGCACAACATATCTGTGCAACCTGCTGACAGAAAGACAAAGTTAAACTGGCACACCGGAAAGCTCCACGGCTTGCCCGCACACGTTGGCATGACATAGATCATTAATGAACAAATGGTCAAAGGAGCACAAAATAGAAGATACCTTCATCCCATCATTTTGTTTTAAAAAGGACAGTATAGCGTCAGCTCATATTCAAGATTGTCCACATATCACAGATCACCATATTTCCTGTCGGACGTGTTCCAACATAAAAGGGTGCCCCTCCTTTTCGTTAGTTGAAGACAAAATTAGTTTGCATGAACAGGTCAAAAGATCCGGGAAATACGATTTTGAAAGCTGTCGCATCAGAGTGAATGAAAAAATTAATACAGAATATTTGCGTTCCTTGTTGCAGTTATTTGATTACAATGATAGTTTAGTTTGTGATTTGATAGAATTTGGTTTTCCATTGGGCTTTACGGGTAATGAAGATACTATGTTACCTGTTAAGGAAATTTGGAAGTATAAAAATTATAAAGGTGCTACAGATTATCCAGTAGAAATAGGAAATTATCTAGTCAAAGAAATGAACTGTGGTGCGATTATTGGTCCCTTCAAGAACAACCCGTTTACACATAACTTACTCATATCTCCATTAAATTCGGTGCCAAAAAAAGCTGTGACAGATCGTAGAGTTATTTTAGATCTAAGTAGTTCCACTGTGAATGCAGTTAATAATTTTATAGACAAGGATAATTATCTGGGCGAGTGTGTGGATTTGTTGTTTCCAAAAGTGGATGATTTTGTCAATCTTATACTGGCGAAAGGGCAAGGTTGTTTACTGTTCAAGAAAGATTTGTGTCGTGCATATAGACAAATAAATATTTGTCCATCTCAGTATAATTTAGTTGCTTATGTATGGCAAAAACATATCTTTTGTGATACAGTTTTGTCTATGGGATTGCGTAGTGCTGCTGCCATTTATCAACGGGTTACTAATGCAGTGGCTTTTATCATGTACAATCTAGGAATTGCTATCCTTAATTACTTGGATGATTTTGCAGGGGTCGAGAAGCCAGACCTGGCAACAACCGCATACTGTATATTAGGTAGTGTCTTAGAAAAGTGTGGTATTGAAGAGTCCGTAAATAAGAGTTGCCCCCCTTCTACCATAATGTCCTTTTTGGGTGTATTATTTAATACATTACAAATGTCAATGGAAATCACTCCTGATAGAATGAAGGAAATTCGATTTCTACTAAAAACATGGTTGAATAAGGATCAAGCTACCTTGAGAGAAGTACAAGCACTGTTAGGGAAATTGAATTTTATTGGAGCTTGTATAAAATCCAGTAGAGTGTTTATTAGTCGTCTGTTGAATTGGCTTAGGGAGTTGTATATGTTAGAAAAACAGGATAGACATGATATCCCGATACAGGTACGGAGGGACATTTTGTGGTGGAATACGTTTTTACCAAAGTATAACGGCATTTCACTTATGTCACTTGGAAATTGGTCATCACCTGATGCAATTTTTTCTTCTGATGCTTGCTTGGAAGCTTGCGGTGGATTTTGGAATGGACACTTCTTTCATTCTCGCTTTCCCGAACACATTTTAAGACAAAGGTTACATATTGGAGCTCTAGAAATGCTGTCTTTAGTTTTATGTCTTCATTTATGGGGCCAGCATTTGCAACATATGAAGATAGTCGTGTTATGTGATAATCAATCTGTTTGTGTCACACTGAACACGGGTAAAGCTAGATGTCCATGGTTGCAGAGTTGTCTCAGGGAAATTAGCTATTATGCAGCTATTAATGAATTTGAAATTAGGGCCCAGCATTTGTCATCTGAAGAGAATCGCATAGCCGATCATTTATCTAGATGGCATGCAGGGGAAAAGCATGAGTTGAATGTCCGTAGTTTGACCAAGGGTTTTAATTTAACAGAGTGGATTGATTGTCAATGAAGCAGATTTTGTGTTGTCTAACGATTGGTAGTAACGAGTACAAGGATAAACATAGCAATACAATGGTAATGGATCAGGGGGTGTATTCGTATATACGTTTAATAGTCGCTGTAGACTTGTTTAGTTGTGTTGTACATATTCAGTAATTGTGGCCCTGTGTTAGTATAGACTTCAGTTAGTCTATGTGGGTTTTTAATGTTATGTATTTTCAGAGAATCAGTTGAGTGTTTTGAAGAGGGATATGAGGGATTCTAACAGACGAGCTTATGCAGTGAGCTCGAGAACAAATCTCAAAATACAGTGGGAATCTTTTTATTATTTTGCACATACTTTAGATTGGGTTTCTTACCCGTGTCGACACTGACACTACAGTTATATGCCCAATTTCTTGGTAGAACCTTCAAATCTACAGAGTCCATCAGGAATTATATAAGTGGTATCAGGATCCTACACTTGTTAATGGGATTTAATATTGATCAGATAAACACATTTCTGGTTAATCTAACAATTAAAGGGATATCAAAGCTAAAATTACATATGGTAAAACGAGCAGAGCCCATAACTCCTGATATTCTTCGACAAATATGTTTAGTGATGAATGCCTCCAACCAAGACGATACTACTTTCTGGTGTTTGTTTTTATTTGCATTCTTTCTCATGGCAAGAAAATCAAATCTGGTACCTACCTCTAGCAATGATTTGTTGAATCCTAAATTCTTGTTAAGAAAGGATATCGAATTCTCAGGGAAGGACTTGATAGTGTCCATGAGATGGACTAAAACAATTCAGTCGGGAGAGAGGGTTCTAAGAACTCCTTTAACAGCTATTCCTGATTGTTGTTTGTGCCCAGTCTCCGCTTTCAAGCATATGATCAAACAAGTTCCAGCTAAAGAGTTGTCTCCCTTGTTTATATTAAGTTCCGGCAAACCAGTGTCGTATAGTATGTTTTTATCAAAGTTGAGATCGGTAATCGTTGATATTGGACTAGAACCTTCTCAGTTTTCTACCCATTCCTTTCGTAGAGGTCTGGCTACCCTTGCCTTCAGGTTAGATATTCCAGGTAATCTTATTCAATTAATGGGAGACTGGCGCTCTGATGCATACAAGAATTATATTCAATATTCACTACAGGATAAATTCAAAGTGTCTAGGTTTATTGGTAATAATATTACTAACGATGATTCCTCTATGTAAGAGATAACGTAATTGCCTTGTACTATTATTAGTTTGGATTATGACAACACCGTTCCACAGTAGTTGTGTTTAATAAAACGTTGTATTATCTATGTTTAATTGACATACTGTTACTATAGTAAGGTTGAGTGTTCTAGTTGAATATAGCTATCATGTCGTGTGCGTTTCGTCCTTATAGAGAAACGTTTCTGTTGTCAGTTTGGACGATGACACCATCTGAACAGAATAGACATTCACAAGTCAGCATAAGTTCCATGGTGGTTGTTTCAAATAAAACATTTGAATTACATATGTTTACGGTATACTGTGTTAGGAAAACCAAATATTCTGGTTGAAAATAGCTGTCATGTCTTGTGCTTTTCGTCCTAGCAGAGAAAAGTTTCTGTTGTCAGTTTGGACGATGACACCATCTGAACAGAATAGACATTCACAAGTCAGCATAAGTTCCATGACAGTTTTTTCTCACCTAGTATTTTCGTTTTCTAATATTACAGATATGTGGGCTGCATACATGTAGTTAATAGGTATCGACGGTCTTATAGATTTGTGTTGCAATATACTATGGTATATACTACATAGTGCCTCTATTACCATCTATTTGACATGCTACATTACACATATACAAATGTTGAGTTCATGTTTAATTGTTACAGAATTCCGCAAAGTGATTATTATCGGCGACTCCATCATTAAGAACATTCCACCGATGGAGGGAGTAGTGGTGAAATCATTTCCGGGGGCCACGATCGGTAGATTAAGCCAGTGTATAGACAAAAAGCTTGTAGACTTGTCCAAGTTTCATTATGTCATAGTACATGTGGGAACGAATAACATTAATAATCGTAGTTCGGTGGCACATATGACTGCAGACATTGCAAATTTGGTTGCATTGATTCGTCGTCGTCGTGGTTATATACACATAATAATCTCTGCCATATTGCCACGTCCGGTAGATCATGCGCTTACAGATGGGCGAATTAAAGAATTCAATCGTATCCTAGATAATGTCATGTCTAAGGATTTGCACTTCAAATTTATTAGAACTTATCGTCCCTTTTGTTTCAAGGGACAGCCAAGGCGTTACCTTTTTGCGAAGTTAGATGGTGGTCTGCATTTAAATACGGAGGGTTCTGGTCGTTTAGGACACTTATCATCGGGTCATTTCTACATTATCGTATTAGATGTATTTAAATTGGTGGGAGTTTCTTAATCTTTACGCCGGGCTGATCGTTAGAAGTGCAGGTGCTTTGACACGACATCGGTCTGAGTTCAGCACTATTGTTCAGAGTAGCGTAGTGATATTAAACGTGTTATACAGTATTACATATATACACATGTATGTTCATGTAAATTTATAGGTGTTGTCCAGTTTGTGTCATTACATGTCTACAGACAAGGTAGGATTGCATGTAGTTTGATATATTTGTTGTTGAATTCGGTTAAGCTACAACGTAAAGTGAGAGTGTTGCTGTTGTTACCTTGCATATTCTGAAGTTATTCATTGTAGGTTACAAAGTTACATACTATCTAACTGTATTCTCACACTAAAGGATTCAGCTTTAATTAATGCTGCCTGCTTAGTTTTGGAAGCGTTTATTTGGCCGGGGTTTGGCGGATTGAGTGGGCATATCAGTTTAACTCAACTCTATTGAATAGGTGACACGTATGTAGGTCATTAAAACTTATTAATATCATCCTCGTCTTGATTGTTTTTCCCAGAAGCAAAGGTTAATTGGTAGATTTTAGTTCCATTAAAATATTTAATTAAGACTGAAGCGCTGCTCATGTTAAGTCGTTAGCACCTTAATTTGTACAGTCAGGCAACAGTCATATTGGTGTCATTCAGTCATTGGATAATATTTAGAGATGACTGTTTTCATTGGTTCCTTGCACCCTTATAGTTTCGTGCACGAGATTTCGCGCCACTTGAATGAATTTTGTTGTTACCTGTCGAATATTTTGATATTGCCAATGTTGTAAATTGTTTTCTTTTGTTTAGCCCTAGTATTCAGCTTGCTTTTAAATTCTCCTATGGTTGAGGCATTTTTAAGTTCTTGTGGAAGTATATTCCACTGGCGAATAGTTAGAGGCAGAAAAGAAGAAGCATGCGATTGAGTTTTGCAGTGAATATTGGGTATAGCTGTAAGTGATCGTAAGGCATATGGCTGATTTGGCTGGGGTGGAATTAGATTTGACAGGTAAGCGGGTGAAAGTCAATTTTTCATCTTATAAAGTAAGACAAGGCGATGCTTGCGTCGCCTTTCAGCTAACGTATCCCAGCTAAGATCGGTATAGAGTATGTCGGTGTTACAGTATTTGGTAGCACCTGTGATAATTCTAGCTGCTTCTAATTGAACGGATTCGATGTCGCATTTGATCTTGTTCGTACAGTTTTCCCAGACAACATCAGCGTACTCCAAGAGGGGCCTAATGAATGATATATACATTTTTTCTAGGCTTCAACGAGATAAGAGAAATTTTAGACTTCTTAAGATGCCAATGCGTTGCCATGCCTTGTTAATGAAAGCCTGTATGTGCGATATCCATTTGGCATCCTCGGAAAAGATGAGTCCAAGATGTTTGTGAGTACTGACTTGTGAGATAGGATTACCATCAATATATAACTGGGGATGAATAGGTTTCCTGAGCTTACGAGAGAAGATCACGGATTCAGTCTTGGAAGGATTAAAGGAAACAAGCCAAGATTTCGACCAGTTGATGATCCGGGAAAGATCATGGTTGAGAATATTTGCGGAATCAACAACGTCTTCTACAACAATATAAAGACTAGTATCGTCTGCAAATAGTCGAATATGTGCACGAATATCGTTTACAATGTCATTGATGTATATTAGAAAGAGCAATGGACCGAGGATGGATCCTTGGGGAACACCTGCATCTATGGATGAAATATCGGATGTAGAATTTGCCAGGACAACACGTTGCTTTCTATTTGAAAGATATGAGGAGAACCAGCCAAGTAAGGGACCTTGAATGCCGATAGAAGAAAGTTTATGAAGTAGTCCCCGGTGCCAAACTATATCAAAGGCCTTGGATATGTCACAAAATACAACACGAACTTCCTTACCATCATCTAACGCTTCACTAATGTCGTTATACAGAAGTGTCAGCTGGTTGACAGTGGAATCGCCCTTGGTAAAACCAGATTGGTAAGGTGTAAGGATTGCGTTGGAAATAACGTAATTATATAGGTTTTTGTGGATACAGCGTTCCATGAGCTTACCCAGACAACTGAGAAGAGAGATAGGTCTATAGTTGATTGGTTTTGAAGGGTCTGATTTCTTGAAAATTGGGCAGACATTTGCCAATTTCCATGAAGAAGGAACACATGAGTTGGAAAGTAGTTTGTTAAAGTACTGTGATAGAGGGACTGCTAGAGAATCTATACCTTCTTTGATGAGACGTGGACTCACCAGATCTGAGCCTTGCTTGGATTTACACATGAGATAGCATCTTTAATATCTTGGGGCGAAATGTTTATATTAGCCATGGAGCATTCCATGTGTGTGGTGTGTGGAAGAGGATGATCCCTATCATCAACGGTTGACTGTTTAGTGCAGTAGTTATTCAGTAGATCAGCTTTATCTTTATCTGTTTGTGCTTCGATTGAACCGTCAATGAGTGTTGGAATGGTTGAAGATTTGTTTTTGTTCGTCAATTGTTTAGCTAGTTTAAACCAAGCTTTAACTGTTATGTTGCCCGAGTTTATTTGATTTATAATTTTGTTTTGATAATCTGCTTTGGTTTTACGAATTATATCTGTAGTTTCATTTCGGCTTTTCCTAAATTCGGCCCAGTCATTCTCAGTATTAGTATGTTTAGCTTTTTGATGTTTTTTGTTACGTTTCTTTATCTGCTTTCGCACTGCACCATTAATCCAAGGAACATCAGCTGGACGAATAATTACATTTCTGTTAGGAATGTTTTCTGCTGCTGCATGTAGTATTGAATTAGCAATGCAGTTTGCAGTATCATTAAGAGTAGTACTATTATCGATGAAGCTCCAGTCGATTGTTCTGAGGGTGTCGTTAAATTTGACATAATCTCCTTTATCGTAGAGCCAGATACGGCGCTTGAAATGTGTTTGCTTTGGTTTTGAAAATCTCAGGACTGAAACAATTGGACAATGAAATCGGATGAGGTTGGGGACAAAAGGGTCAGCAACGAAACTGGTAAGACTGTGTTGGGAATATTTAATAAACATGAGATCGATTAGTGAAGCGCAATGTTCAGTGAAGTGGGTCGGTGAATTGATAAGTTGTTGCGCATGCAGGGAATTGATAAGTCTGCTCATTTTGTTCGACTCAGATGAACTGATGTTGATGTTAAAGTCGCCCGAAACAATTACATTATCAACACGCTGGCTAAACGCCTGATCGAGGGAGTGTTGCATGTTTAACCACTGGGTATTGTTTATGTATGTGGTGTTGAAAGCGTTAAGACAAAATGATTGTCTCTTGCGCGAACATGCAATCACTGATATGCGGAGCTCGTTTCACGAGGATTAGGACATTTAGAACGTTGTCATTCAGCTTTGTGAAACAGGACTGTATAGAACGATACATTACGTAAATATCATATGCAAAGTATATATAATTATCTTTGCGTGAAAATGTGCTATTTGTTATAAGCAATATTACAAATGTATGTAATATATTAGCATGTACATTGTATCAAATATGCCCATGGATGAAATCACTAATGTTGTTAGAAATCACTAATGTCTTGTCTCACAAGTGCTACGAACAAGTGATCTCAAATAACAATGTGAAATGTTGCGTTATTCTTTGTAGTGGTTGAAGCGAGCTATGGAAGAGGTATGGTTACGAGCTAAGTTTCATTGTACATGTATGTGTAATCAAAGATTGACCTTTGAAGATAGCTTTGCATTCAAATTGCTGTGTTGTCATTGTCGACAATTAAGCAAAGTTATTTTAAAGCCATTGCCTTTGACTTCTTGATGTGAACTTCGTCCTTAGAATACTAGTCTGGGAGTGTGCGTGACACAGAGACCTCGTGTTCGTGGCATGGGAAACAGAAATGAGTTTTTGCTTAGACTATTTTCAAACAATGTAGTGGAAATTGGCAATCGAATAGTGTGAACGTTAACCTATACGTCGTCTAGTCATGGTGTTCGTGTTTGTCCAATATAGCATGTATTGCTATTACATCGTCACCGATAATTGGTATCCCCGCGTAAATATAAGATTGAGGGCAATATTGTTGCTTTCACTTTGTTATTGATTCAGTTATGATTTATTTCTTACTGACTGCATAAAATAAATATGTTTATGCCAACATTATTTGCACAGATTAATGTTTATGTTACTGGTAGTCGTTATGCCCAGGATGCAACTGTATCAATAATAGTCGTTAACATAGATGAAAGTAACCGACATTAGAAGTGTTGTTTAAGTGTATATACTCACAGAAAAGGGTCTTTGGATAATCCGCAATCCATCTACAATAGAAAAAGGGTGTCTCCTGTACGGAGTGTTGACCAGCGTCTCCAGCCGTACTTTTGACGTGTTTAGAACGTTTCTTTGACATATTTGAAATACTTCCGTTTGCTATATCTTTCTCTGGCAAATTGTTCTTGGCCTTTTTTAGATTTCTATTTATATGGAAGCAATCACCATTAGGAGTACTTTCCACCGTGTTTAGTTGTTTAACGTCTTTTAACGGTATCGAGAAAAGGTGCTGGACTGTAGGCTGTTCTTTTATATCTTCCGGATAGTTGTTCTGATTCATAGGCACATTATTTTTCGTGTTCGTGTGATTCATGACAGTTGGTATTTTACACATGTTTGAAAAGACCACACCATCACGACGAGGATCGCGTGTCACGTGATATATGTGATCACCTTTGCTACTGCGCATGTCAGTACATATGCTGGGATAAGTACGCGGTGCACGAGGATATGTGGCGTACATATTACCCGTGTGTTCAGAGTTGTTCCATGTCTCCAATTCTTCACTTTGACTTCTTCGTCTGTCTGCTCTCAGATGTACATCCCGATCATAACATGGATATTCGGTTTCACTTTTATCATGATCGGGGATGTATATAGCATATCTATCCTTCTTCTTTGGCGTCCGTCTGTACGTACCCCATGGACTACCCATGAGCTCATGGTGGATTGCATTGTTGGTGTCAAAATAATATGCCGATGAAGAACGCGGCTGAGAAAAGGATCTGTTAAATAATGAATTCCTCTCGAGATAAACTCTTTCCATACTAAAATTGTTTGATCGCTCAGAAGGTTGTGACAGTGATCGGCTAAACACATGACTTCCCTCTTCATAAGCGGGTTTGTCGTCTGGGTAAGTCTTAATCGGCAGATGTTCTATATCGTTGTCCGTGTCTGGTCTGATAGGCGCCCTGAGGAGAGAGATGGCTCGGCTCGCCCCTGTAAGGCGGTACTCGTCCCTATGCACGGATTCCATTGTTGTGCTTCTATGATACTGTTTGGCTTGTGGCATTTGATGTTGGGTTTCTAAAATATCATTAAACAGTTTAGTTCTCTCTAACAGTACAATAGCATCGTGTATGGAGTGTATATCCGTGCTAATATGTATATAGAATTTAGGGGCTTCGTTACTATTCGCGTTAGGGGCTATATAAGGGTTATTAACGGGGTTGCATAAGGTTATGATTAGGGCTTCACTAGTGTTCTATCCAGGGCGTATATTAGGGGTGTGGCTAGGGACTACAGTAGGGTTGTGGTTGGAGACTAGGGTTGTGGTTAGAGACTACATATGGTTGTGATTAGGTTCTACATAAGAGTTGGGTGTGTGGTTACGTTACGGTTATTGGTACGATCGATTACGTTAGTGTTATGGAGAGGAGCTACATGCGTGCTCTAGTTAGGGGTATGGAAGATAAATTGTCAAGAGGGGGTAGGGTGTTTACTTGAATACAACACAAGCCAGAAAACACTCCATATTGTGGGTTTGTTTGGGGGAAGGACCGTAACTAATGTTGTTCACGTGTGGCCTAACCCATTTGCTTCAACATATTTTAACAATTATTGTGCAAACATGACTCGGATAATTATATCATACATAATTATACAAGTTTGTACATTTGTTTTTTTGTTTTATTGCACATTGGATATTCAGAATGCAATAAAATATGATTAAACTAAACTGAATTGTGTGTTTCTCATTATATAAGAATTTATTTTATATTGGACAATAGCAACCGAATAACTGCTGTTATGTAATCGCTTATACATGCCACAGGGATTCGGCACGTTTGAGGGTACTAGTATATATATTTAAGTACAGGGATTCTACTCTGTGGGATGTCAGATTTCGCATCGATCAGTAAAATGGCCCTATCTGAAACAATTTTGTACAAATCTGTCCAAATACAACGCCTATCCCGAGTCTTTTATATTGTTCTTCAAATAAAACACAACTTTAAGCTG
The DNA here is from genome assembly GCA_014843695.1 of Archivesica marissinica. NCBI lineage: Eukaryota > Metazoa > Mollusca > Bivalvia > Venerida > Vesicomyidae > Archivesica > Archivesica marissinica. The sequence continues at coordinate 45,070,316 of CM026404.1, read as the reverse complement.
CATGCATGTATACTTTGCAAACAATTGCCACATACATTGGCCATAGCAGGTCACATTTCCATACTAGGACACGGGTTCTGTCAGCAACAAAAAAAATCTTCGACGGGAGAGTTTTAACTGTGAATAACATTATCAATAAAATGTGTTTACACTAACGTGTAGGTTTATTCGGCAATAATGTACGTCAAAAAGAGATTTCGTAGCATTTTCAATTTGTTTTGAAAATTTCTATAGCGGCGCAATTCGCGTTGAAACGAGCGTTCTGGTTGGATTATTAGAATGTAACAAGATGTTTTTTTATATAGGAAGAATAATCATAATCCAATCAGAACGCTCGTTTCAACAAGCGAATTGCGCCGCTTTAGAAATTTTCAAAACAAATTGAAAATGTTACGAAATCTCTTTTTGACGTACATTTTTGCCGAATAAACCTACACGTTAGTGTAAACACATTTTATTGATAATGTTATTCACAGTTAAAACTCTCCCGTCGAAGATTTTTTTTTGTTGCTGACAGAACCCGTGTCCTAGTATGGAAATGTGACCTGCTATGGCCAATGTCTGTGGCAATTGTTTGCAAAGTATACATGCACGCAGCTTAAAGTTGTGTTTTATTTGAAGAACAATATAAAGACTCGGGATAGGCGTTATATTCGGATAGATTTGTACAAAATTGTTTCAGATAGGGCCATTTTACTGATCGATGCGAAATCTGACATCCAACAGAGTAGAATCCCTGTACTTAAATATATATACTAGTACCCCCAAACGTGCCGAATCCCTGTGATACATGCTAGAATATTCTCAATACTTTATAATGTACATACCTTTCACAAACTACACATATCCATTTTGTAATCAAAGTACACGATCAGTGTTATCAAGTAACATGAATAAACATGATATTATTAAGTAATTCTCGTTTTACTAACAACAGCCCCTTGGGCATCGTCAGTGGTGCGTTTAATTTAACAAGTTCCGCGTAGTTTAGTGAAACGTCAAAATGATCAATATGAATAGACGGATCTGTAGTCCAGTGGTTAACATGTTGTACTGGTAAATCCCCCGTCCGACCCTAATAAAAGTAACAATCTTCCAGATGGGACGTTAAACCGATCTCGTGCCGGTGCTTTACTCCGTGCAAACGTGTCTTAGGACAAGAGGAGACTGTCTCTATTTGTATCATTGCACTATCCTCCAAAAATCTAAGATGACTAATCTCTTCAAGAGTCTTCTATCATAATTTATGGGCAACGATCATAATTTATGGGCAACCGTTAGCGACGATAAATAAACGTAAAACACACATATCAATATGATCGTAGTGATACAGATAATTATGTTAAACTGAAAATGAGCTTATGGTTGATAACTTTTTAATTTTTAGAATCTCACCAAAAGTTATTACATGTGGCACATTTGGTGACGAAAATATCAGGTATGTGAATTGTTCAGACCATTACGGTGAACCGGGTAAATATCAGGTATGTGAATTGTTCAGACCATTACGGTGAACCGGGTAAATATCAGGTATGTGAATTGTTCAGACCATTATGGCGAACCGGGTAAATACCAGGTATGTGAATTGTTCAGACCATTACAGCGAACCGGGTAAATATCAGGTATGTGAATTGTTCAGACCATTATGGTGAACCGGGTAAATATCAGGTATGTGAATTGTTCAGACCATTACGGTGAACCGGGTAAATATCAGGTATGTGAATTGTTCCGACCATTACGGTGAACCGGGTAAATATCAGGTATGTGAATTGTTCAGACCATTACGGCGAACAGGATAAATATCAGGTATGTTAATTGTTCAGACCATTAGGGTGAACCGGGTAAATATCAGGTATGTGAATTGATCAGACCATTACGGTGAACCGGGTATATATCAGGTATGTGAATTGTTCAGACCATTACGGCGAACTGGGTAAATATCAGGTATGTGAATTGTTCAGACCATTACGGCGATCTACGGGTGGGCAGAACGTTTTAAACTCGAAGCCATGGCGCATAAAGCTGCCCACTCATATCCTCAATGATGCCATGCCGCCAAAGTAGGATCTAAGTTTAAACTTTATTTATTTTACAAAGATTGCGAAGCAATTATTAACAACTTATATTAATCACTCTCGTTGGCGAGTGTCAGTATGAAAGCGTAAATGTGGTCATTCGTGTGGGAGGAAACAGGAGTACCCGGAGAAAACCCACCTGTCCGATATGGCGACCACCGTACGATACTTCCCGGTCCGAGGATCGAACCCGGTTGCATTGGTGAGAAGCGAGCGCACTAACCACTGCGCTAATCGGACTGCCATGATCTACAGTGTTATTGCATTTCCTTCTAGGAACGTATATGTGCTGTTTGCAAATTTCCCCACTAATGATATGCAACTGACATGCGCACTCGAAGTTACGGGCATGCGCATTCGCGGTGTTGTGCATCGTTTATTGCAAGAAAATGCGTGTATTACAGTATATGCTGTTCTAATTACAAGGTCCGGCACACGGTATGTCCTACATACGGATCTATAGCCCAGTGGTTAACACGTTGTACTGGTAATCCAGGGATCGCAGGTTCGATCCCCGTCTGACCATAATAACATTAACAGTCTTTCAGATTTCAGGGTTACTCCGTGTACGTAAAAGAAACAGAGGAGACTCTGGAATTGGTCTCTGTCTGTATCATTGCACTATCCTCCAAAAAACTAACTTGTCTCACTACCATAGTATATGCAAATCAACAAAGAGTATCATTAAAGCACTGTCTCACTACCATAGTATATACAAATCAACAAAGAGTATCATTAAAGCGCTGTCTCACTACCGTATTATATACAAATCAACAAAGAGTATCATTAAAGCGCTGTCTCACTACCGTATTATATACAAATCAACAAAGAGTATCATTAAAGCGCTGTCTCACTACCGTATTATATACAAATCAACAAAGAGTATCATTAAAGCGCTGTCTCACTACCGTATTATATACAAATCAACAAAGAGTATCCTTAAAGCGCTGTCTCACTACAATAGTATATACAAATCAACAAAGAGTATCATTAAAGCGCTGTCTCACTACCGTATATATACAAATCAACAAAGAGTATCATTAAAGCGCTGTCTCACTACCATAGTATATACAAATCAACAAAGAGTATCCTTAAAGCGCTGTCTCACTACCATAGTATATACAAATCAACAAAGAGTATCATTAAAGCGCTGTCTCACTACCGTATTATATACAAATCAACAAAGAGTATCATTAAAGCGCTGTCTCACTACCGTATTATATACAAATCAACAAAGAGTATCATTAAAGCGCTGTCTCACTACCATAGTATATACAAATCAACAAAGAGTATCATTAAAGCGCTGTCTCACTACCGTAGTATATACAAATCAACAAAGAGTATCATTAAAGCGCTGTCTCACTACCTTAGTATATACAAATCAACAAAGAATATCATTAAAGCGCTGTCTCACTACCATAGTATATACAAATCAACAAAGAGTATCATTAAAGCGCTGTCTCACTACCGTATTATATACAAATCAACAAAGAGTATCATTAAAGCGCTGTCTCACTACCGTATTATATACAAATGAACAAAGAGTATCATTAAAGCGCTGTCTCACTACCGTATTATATACAAATCAACAAAGAGTATCATTAAAGCGCTGTCTCACTACCGTATTATATACAAATCAACAAAGAGTATCAGTCAAGTGCTGTCTCACTACCGTATTATATACAAATGAACAAAGAATATAATTAAAGCGCTGTCTCACTACCGTATTATATACAAATGAACAATGAGTATCATTAAAGCGCTGTCTCACTACCCTATTTTATACAAATGAACAAAGAGTAGCATTAAAGCGCTGTCTCACTACCGTATTATATATAAATCAACAAAGAGTATCATTAAAGCGCTGTCTCACTAGCGTATTATATACAAATCAACAAAGAGTATCATTAAAGCACAGCCTCACTACCGTATTATATACAAATGAAAAAAGAGTATCATTAAAGCGCTGTCTCACTACCATAGTATATACAAATGAACAAAGAGTATCATTAAAGAGTTGTCTCACTACCGTATTATATACAAATCAACAAAGAGTATCAGTAAAGCGATGTCTCACTACCGTATTATATACAAATCAACAAAGAGTATCATTAAAGCGCTGTCTCACTACCCTATTATATACAAATGAACAAAGAGTATCATTAAAGCGCTGTCTCACTACCGTATTATATACAAATCAACAAAGAGTATCATTAAAGCGCTGTCTCACTACCGTATTATATACAAATCAACAAAGAGTATCATTAAAGCGCTGTCTCACTACCGTATTATATACAAATCAACAAAGAGTATCATTAAAGCGCTGTCTCACTACCATAGTATATACAAATCAACAAAGAGTATCATTAAAGCGCTGTCTCACTACCGTATTATATACAAATCAACAAAGAGTATCATTAAAGCGCTGTCTCACTACCATAGTATATACAAATCAACAAAGAGTATCATTAAAGCGCTGTCTCACTACCGTATTATATACAAATCAACAAAGAGTATCATTAAAGCGCTGTCTCACTACCGTATTATATACAAATCAACAAAGAGTATCATTAAAGCGCTGTCTCACTACCCTATTATATACAAATCAACAAAGAGTATCATTAAAGCGCTGTCTCACTACCGTATTATATACAAATCAACAAAGAGTATCATTAAAGCGCTGTCTCACTACCGTATTATATACAAATCAACAAAGAGTATCATTAAAGCGCTGTCTCACTACCGTATTATATACAAATCAACAAAGAGTATCATTAAAGCGCTGTCTCACTACCATAGTATATACAAATCAACAAAGAGTATCATTAAAGCGCTGTCTCACTACCATAGTATATACAAATCAACAAAGATTATCCTTAAAGCGCTGTCTCACTATACAAATCAACAAAGAGTATCATTAAAGCGCTGTCTCACTACTGTATTATATACAAATCAACAAAGAGTATCATTAAAGCGCTGTCTCACTACCGTATTATATACAAATCAACAAATAGTATCATTAAAGCGCTGTCTCACTACCATAGTATATACAATCAACAAAGAGTATCATTAAAGCGCTGTCTCACTACAGTATTATATACAAATCAACAAAGAGTATCCTTAAAGCGCTGTCTCACTACCATAATATATACAATCAACAAAGAGTATCATTAAAGCGCTGTCTCACTACAGTATTATATACAAATCAACAAAGAGTATCATTAAAGCGCTGTCTCACTACCATAGTCCTACCTATATATACAAATCAACAAAGAGTATCATTAAAGCGCTGTCTCACTACCGTATTATATACAAATCAACAAAGAGTATCATAAGCGCTGTCTCACTACCTATATATACAAATAACAAAGATATCATTAAAGCGCTGTCTCACTACCGTATTATATACAAATCAACAAAGAGTATCATTAAAGCGCTGTCTCACTACCATATTATATACAAATCAACAAAGAGTATCATTAAAGCGCTGTCTCACTACCGTATTATATACAAATCAACAAAGAGTATCATTAAAGCGCTGTCTCACTACCGTATTATATACAAATCAACAAAGAGTATCATTAAAGCGCTGTCTCACTACCATTATATACAAATCAACAAAGAGTATCATTAAAGCGCTGTCTCACTACCATAGTATATACAAATCAACAAAGAGTATCATTAAAGCGCTGTCTCACTACCGTATTATATACAAATCAACAAAGAGTATCATTAAAGCGCTGTCTCACTACCGTATTATATACAAATCAACAAAGAGTATCATTAAAGCGCTGTCTCACTACCGTATTATATACAAATCAACAAAGAGTATCATTAAAGCGCTGTCTCACTACCGTATTATATACAAATCAACAAAGAGTATAATTAAAGCGCTGTCTCACTACCGTATTATATACAAATCAACAAAGAGTATCCTTAAAGCGCTGTCTCACTACCATAGTATATACATTTCAACAAAGAGTATCATTAAAGCGCTGTCTCACTACCACAGTATATACAAATCAACAAAGAGTATCATTAAAGCGCTGTCTCACTACCATAGTATATACAAATCAACAAAGAGTATCATTAAAGCGCTGTCTCACTACCATAGTATATACAAATCAACAAAGAGTATCATTAAAGCGCTGTCTCACTACCGTATTATATACAAATCAACAAAGAGTATCATTAAAGCGCTGTCTCACTACCATAGTATATACAAATCAACAAAGAGTATCCTTAAAGCGCTGTCTCACTACCATAGTATATACAATTCAACAAAGAGTATCATTAAAGCGCTGTCTCACTACCATAGTATATACAAATCAACAAAGAGTATCATTAAAGCGCTGTCTCACTACCATAGTATATACAAATCAACAAAGAGTATCATTAAAGCGCTGTCTCACTACCGTATTATATACAAATCAACAAAGAGTATCATTAAAGCGCTGTCTCACTACCGTATTATATACAAATCAACAAAGAGTATCATTAAAGCGCTGTCTCACTACCGTATTATATACAAATCAACAAAGAGTATCATTAAAGCGCTGTCTCACTACCGTATTATATACAAATCAACAAAGAGTATCATTAAAGCGCTGTCTCACTACCATAGTATATACAAATCAACAAAGAGTATCATTAAAGCGCTGTCTCACTACCATAGTATATACAAATCAACAAAGAGTATCATTAAAGCGCTGTCTCACTACCGTATTATATACAAATCAACAAAGAGTATCATTAAAGCGCTGTCTCACTACCGTATTATATACAAATCAACAAAGAGTATCTTAAAGCGCTGTCTCACTACCATAGTATATACAATCAACAAAGAGTATCATTAAAGCGCTGTCTCACTACAGTATTATATACAAATCAACAAGAGTATCTTAAAGCGCTGTCTCACTACCTATATATACAAATAGTATCATTAAAGCGCTGTCTCACTACCATAGTATATACAAATCAACAAAGAGTATCATTAAAGCGCTGTCTCACTACCGTATTATATACAAATCAACAAAGAGTATCATTAAAGCGCTGTCTCACTACCATAGTATATACAAATCAACAAAGAGTATCATTAAAGCGCTGTCTCACTACCATAGTATATACAAATCAACAAAGAGTATCATTAAAGCGCTGTCTCACTACCGTATTATATACAAATCAACAAAGAGTATCATTAAAGCGCTGTCTCACTACCGTATTATATACAAATCAACAAAGAGTATCATTAAAGCGCTGTCTCACTACCATAGTATATACAAATCAACAAAGAGTATCATTAAAGCGCTGTCTCACTACCATAGTATATACAAATCAACAAAGAGTATCATTAAAGCGCTGTCTCACTACCATAGTATATACAAATCAACAAAGAGTATCATTAAAGCGCTGTCTCACTACCATAGTATATACAAATCAACAAAGAGTATCATTAAAGCGCTGTCTCACTACCGTATTATATACAAATCAACAAAGAGTATCATTAAAGCGCTGTCTCACTACCGTATTATATACAAATCAACAAAGAGTATCATTAAAGCGCTGTCTCACTACCGTATTATATACAAATCAACAAAGAGTATCATTAAAGCGCTGTCTCACTACCGTATTATATACAAATCAACAAAGAGTATCATTAAAGCGCTGTCTCACTACCATAGTATATACAAATCAACAAAGAGTATCATTAAAGCGCTGTCTCACTACCATAGTATATACAAATCAACAAAGAGTATCATTAAAGCGCTGTCTCACTACCATAGTATATACAAATCAACAAAGAGTATCATTAAACCTGCTCCTACGATATACAAATCAACAAAGAGTATCATTAAAGCGCTGTCTCACTACCATAGTATATACAAATCAACAAAGAGTATCATTAAAGCGCTGTCTCACTACCATAGTATATACAAATCAACAAAGAGTATCATTAAAGCGCTGTCTCACTACCGTAGTATATACAAATCAACAAAGAGTATCATTAAAGCGCTGTCTCACTACAATATACAAATCAACAAAGAGTATCCTTAAAGCGCTGTCTCACTACCGTAGTATATACAAATCAACAAAGAGTATCATTAAAGCGCTGTCTCACTACCGTATTATATACAAATCAACAAAGAGTATCATTAAAGCGCTGTCTCACTACCGTATTATATACAAATCAACAAAGAGTATCAGTCAAGTGCTGTCTCACTACCGTATTATATACAAATGAACAAAGAATATAATTAAAGCGCTGTCTCACTACCGTATTATATACAAATGAACAAAGAGTATCATTAAAGCGCTGTCTCACTACCCTATTATATACAAATGAACAAAGAGTATCATTAAAGCGCTGTCTCACTACCGTATTATATACAAATCAACAAAGAGTATCATTAAAGCGCTGTCTCACTACCGTATTATATACAAATCAACAAAGAGTATCATTAAAGCACTGTCTCACTACCGTATTATATACAAATGAAAAAAGAGTATCATTAAAGCGCTGTCTCACTACCATAGTATATAAAAATCAACAAAGAGTATCATTAAAGCGCTGTCTCACTACCATAGTATATACAAATCAACAGAGAGTATCCTTAAAGCGCTGTTTCACTACCGTAGTATATACAAATCAACAAAGAGTATCATTAAAGCGCTGTCTCACTATACAAATCAACAAAGAGTATCCTTAAAGCGCTGTCTCACTACCGTATTATATACATATCAACAAAGAGTATCAGTAAAGTGCTGTCTCACTACCGTATTATATACAAATCAACAAAGAGTATCATTAAAGCGCTGTCTCACTACCCTATTATATACAAATGAACAAAGAGTATCATTAAAGCGCTGTCTCACTACCGTATTATATACAAATCAACAAAGAGTATCATTAAAGAGTTGTCTCACTACCGTATTATATACAAATCAACAAAGAGTATCAGTAAAGCGCTGTCTCACTACCGTATTATATACAAATGAACAAAGAGTATCATTAAAGCGCTGTCCCACTACCCTATTATATACAAATGAACAAAGAGTATCATTAAAGCGCTGTCTCACTACCGTATTATATACAAATCAACAAAGAGTATCATTAAAGCGTTGTCCCACTACCGTATTATATACAAATCAACAAAGAGTATCATTAAAGCGCTGCCTCACTACCGTATTATATACAAATGAAAAAAGAGTATCATTAAAGCGCTGTCTCACTACCATAGTATATACAAATCAACAAAGAGTATCATTAAAGCGCTGTCTCACTACCGTAGTATATACAAATCAACAAAGATTATACTTAAAGCGCTGTCTCACTATACAAATCAACAAAGAGTATCATTAAAGCGCTGTCTTACTACTGTATTATAAATAAATCAACAAAGAGTATCATTAAAGCGCTGTCTCACTACCGTCTTATATACAAATCAACAAATAGTATCATTAAAGCGCTGTCTCACTACCATAGTATATACAATCAATAAAGAGTATCATTAAAGCGCTGTCTCACTACAGTATTATATATAAATCAACAAAGAGTATCATTAAAGCGCTGTCTCACTACCATAGTATATACAAATCAACAAATAGTATCATTAAAGCGATGTCTCGCTACCATAGTATATACAAATCAACAAGGAGTATCCTTAAAGCGCTGTCTCACTTCTGTATTATATACAAATCAACAAATAGTATCATTAATGCGTTGTCTCACTACCATAGTATATACAAACGAACAAAGAGTATCCTTAAAGCGCTGTCTCACTACCATAGTATATACATTTCAACAAAGAGTATCATTAAAGCGCTGTGTCACTACCACAGTATATACAAATCAGCAAAGAGTATCATTAAAGCGCTGTCTCACTACCATAGTATATACAAATCAACAAAGAGTATCACTAAAGCGCTGTCTCACTATCATAGTTTATACAAATCAACAAAGAGTATCCTTAAAGCGCTGTCTCACTACATTAGTATATACAAATCAACAAAGAAATATCATTAAAGCGCTGTCTCACTACCATAGTATATACAAATCAACAAAGAGTATCATTAAAGCGCTGTCTCACTACCGTATTATATACAAATCAACAAAGAGTATCATTAAAGCGCTGTCTCACTACCATAGTATATACAAATCAACAAAGAGTATCATTAAAGCGCTGTCTCACTACCGTAGTATATACAAATCAACAAAGAGTATCATTAAAGCGCTGTCTCACTATACAAATCAACAAAGAGTATCCTTAAAGCGCTGTCTCACTACCGTATTATATACAAATCAACAAAGAGTATCATTAAAGCGCTGTCTCACTACCGTATTATATACAAATCAACAAAGAGTATCATTAAAGCGCTGTCTCACTACCGTATTATATACAAATCAACAAAGAGTATCATTAAAGCGCTGTCTCACTATACAAATCAACAAAGAGTATCATTAAAGCGCTGTCTCACTACCGTATTATATACAAATCAACAAAGAGTATCATTAAAGCGCTGTCTCACTACCGTATTATATACAAATCAACAAAGAGTATCATTAAAGCGCTGTCTCACTACCGTATTATATACAAATCAACAAAGAGTATCATTAAAGCGCTGTCTCACTATACAAATCAACAAAGAGTATCATTAAAGCGCTGTCTCACTACCGTATTATATACAAATCAACAAAGAGTATCATTAAAGCGCTGTCTCACTACCGTATTATATACAAATCAACAAAGAGTATCATTAAAGCGCTGTCTCACTACCGTATTATATACAAATCAACAAAGAGTATCATTAAAGCGCTGTCTCACTACCGTATTATATACAAATCAACAAAGAGTATCATTAAAGCGCTGTCTCACTACCGTATTATATACAAATCAACAAAGAGTATCATTAAAGCGCTGTCTCACTACCATAGTATATACAAATCAACAAAGAGTATCATTAAAGCGCTGTCTCACTACCATAGTATATACAAATCAACAAAGAGTATCATTAAAGCGCTGTCTCACTACCATAGTATATACAAATCAACAAAGAGTATCATTAAAGCGCTGTCTCACTACCATAGTATATACAAATCAACAAAGAGTATCATTAAAGCGCTGTCTCACT
>CM026404.1:45042020-45058112 GCA_014843695.1 Archivesica marissinica | reverse complement strand
GCAACTACCCGAATCTACAGCATATAGCATAGCAACTATCCGAATCTACATCATATAGCATAGCAACTACCCGAATCTACAGCATATAGCATAGCAACTACCCGAATCTATATCATATCAGATAGCAACTACCCGAATCTACAGTATATAGCATAGCAACTACCCGAATCTACAGCGTATAACATAGCAACTATCCGAATCTACATCAAATAGCATAGCAACTACCCGAATATACAGTATATAACATAGCAACTACACGAATATACAGTATATAACATAGTGCAAACACGAATCTACAGTATATAGCATAGCAACTACCCGAATCTACATCATATAACATAGCAACTACCCGAATATACAGTATATAACATAGCAACTACCCGAATCTACAGCATATAACATAGCAACTACCCGAATCTACATGATATAACATACCAACTACCCGAATCTACATCATATAGCATAGCAACAAACCCGAACCTACATCATATAACATAGCAACTACCCGAATATACAGCATATAGCATAGCACCTACCCGAATCTACAGCACATAGCATAGCAACTACCCGAATCTACAGCATATAGCATAGTAACTACCCGAATCAACAGCACATAACATAGCAACTACCCGAATCTACAGCATATAGCATAGCAACTACCCGAATCTACATCATATAAGATAGCAACTACCCGTATCTACAACATATAGCATAGCAACTACCCGAATCTACATCATATAAGATAGCAACTACCCGAATCTACAGTATATAGCATAGCAACTACCCGAATCTACATCATATAAGACAGCAACTACCCGAATCTACAGCATATAGCATAGCAACTACCCGAATTTGCATCATATAAGATAGTAAATACCCGAATCTACAGTATATAGCATAGCAACTACCCGAATCTACAGCGTATAACATAGCAACTATCCGAATATACATCAAATAGCATAGCAACTACCCGAATATACAGTATATAACATAGCAACTACACGAATCTACAGTATATAACATAGTGCAAACACGAATCTACAACATATAGCATAGCAACTACCCGAATCTACAGCGCATAACATAGCAACTACCCGAATCTACAGTATATAGCATAGTATCTACCCGAATCTACATGATATAACATAGCAACTACCCGAATATACAGTATATAACATAGCAACTACCCGAATATACAGTATATAACATAGCAACTACCCGAATCTACAGCATATAACATAGCAACTACCCGAATCTATATGATATAACATACCAACTACCCGAATCTACATCATATAGCATAGCAACAAACCCGAACTTACATCATATAACATAGCAACTACCCGAATATACAGCATATAGCATAGCACCTACCCGAATCTACATCATATAACATAGCAACTACCCGAATATACAGCATATAGCATAGCAACTACCCGAATCTACAGCATATAGCATAGCAACTACCCGATTCTACAGCATAATTATAGCATGGCAACTACTGGTAAACGCATGTAAACTCGTATACTAGTGTCATATTATAATTATTATGCAAAGGTGATTGTAAATATTATTAGTATGCATCACGTGACTGTTTAATGCAAAATTCCCACCGACAAACCGTCAATATCGCCCCCGACCAGTCAATAGTTACGATAATATTGACTGTCTATGGCTTTCTGTATCAATCAGTAAAACGCTCAGTGTGATATTGCTAAGAACAAAGCTTCTCTCTTAGAAAGTATTCTAGATACTTATATATTATATAAATAGATTTACTATCTATTCAAACTCCTGTAATTGGGTTCGGTATAATAAAATAACTATTGCATTACAGACGGATACGTAGTTCAGTACTTAGACGATGAACTAGGATCCAGGGATAGCAGGTACGATCCCCCGTCTGACCCTAATACAATTAACAGTCTTTCAGATAGGACTTTAAGCCATTGTATTGTGTCGGTGCTTTACACTGTGCTGGTAAACGAACCCATGAGACTGCTATTTATATGAAATTAGGTTAAACTAAAGTAGAATTATTAATGTATCATCATGGGTAGCCATAACAGCTGATCTTTTAATGTTCTGATATTAACAGCTTATGGCCTTTCTATCACTAAAACTCATTATCATTATATATTTCTAATTAATATTATAGTGGCTATACGGACCATGACAAAATGTTGATTTATATTATTTGTATTTATTGAGTTGCCCGGACCACATCTCCAAGCGGACTGATCACTGAAATATTCATACAAATTTATTTTAACTCGATTGCGAAACAAGTTCTTACAACTTATATTAATCACTCTCGAGACCTCATTCCTGATGGAATCCATCGCCACGAGGGAGAGAGAAGAGGCAACGAGGAAATTAAATGCCTTGCCTAAGGGCACAATCGTAACGGCTCCAGCGGGGCTAGAACTCCGGACCGTTCGCACCTGAAGCGAACGCGCATCAACTGCGCTGCCACGACTTCAATACAATATTAATACATATCATAGTGTCCGGACAATAGCGTACTGATCTCTGAAAGGTTGATACATGGCATAGTGTCCGGACAATAGCGTACTGATCTCTGAAAGGTTGATACATAGCATAGTGTCCGGACAATAGCGTACTGATCTCTGAAAGGTTGATATATGGCATAGTGTCCGGACCATAGCGTACTGATCTCTGAAAGGTTGATACATGGCATAGTGTCCGGACAATAGCGTACTGATCTCTGAAAGGTTGATGTATGTTATAGTGTCCGGACAATAGCGTACTGATCTCTGAAAGGTTGATACATGGCATAGTGTCCGGACCATAGCGTACTGATCTCTGAAAGGTTGATACATGGCATAGTGTCCGGACCATAGCGTACTGATCTCTGAAAGGTTGATACATGTTATAGTGTCCGGACCATAGCGTACTGATCTCTGAAAGGTTGATACATGTTATAGTGTCCGGACAATAGCGTACTGATCTCTGAAAGGTTGATACATGGCATAGTGTCCGGACCATAGCGTACTGATCTCTGAAAGGTTGATGTATGTTATAGTGTCCGGACCATAGCGTACTGGTCTCTGAAAGGTTGATACATGGCATAGTGTCCGGACCATAGCGTACTGATCTCTGAAAGGTTGATGCATGTTATAGTGTCCGGACCATAGCGTACTGATCTCTGAAAGGTGATACATGGCTAGTCTCCAGATCATAGCGTACTGATCTCTGAAAGGTTGATACATGTTATAGTGTCCGGACCATAGCGTACTGATCTCTGAAAGGTTGATACATGGCCTAGTTTCCGGACAATAGCGTACTGATATCTGAAAGGTTGATGTATGTTATAGTGTCCGGACCATAGCGTACTGATCTCTGAAAGGTTGATGTAGGTCATAGTGTCCGGACAATAGCGTACTGATCTCTGAAAGGTTGATGCAGGTCATAGTGTCCGGACCATAGCGTACTGATCTCTGAAAGGTTGATGCATGTTATAGTGTCCGGACCATAGCGTACTGATCTCTGAAAGGTTGATACATGTTATAGTGTCCGGACCATAGCGTACTGATCTCTGAAAGGTTGATACATGGCATAGTGTCAGGACCATAGCGTACTGATCTCTGAAAGGTTGATGTATGTTATAGTGTCCGGACAATAGTGTACTGATCTCTGAAAGGTTGGTGTATGTTATAGTGTCCGGACAATAGCGTACTGATCTCTGAAAGGTTGATACATGTTATAGTGTCCGGACCATAGCGTACTGATCTCTGAAAGGTTGATGTATGTTATAGTGTCCGGACCATAGCGTACTGATCTCTGAAAGGTTGATGTAGGTCATAGTGTCCGGACCATAGCGTACTGATCTCTGAAAGGTTGATGCATGTCATAGTGTCCGGACCATAGCGTACTGATCTCTGAAAGGTTGATGCATGTTATAGTGTCCGGACCATAGCGTACTGATCTCTGAAAGGTTGATACATGTTATAGTGTCCGGACCATAGCGTACTGATCTCTGAAAGGTTGATACATGGCATAGTGTCCGGACCATAGCGTACTGATCTCTGAAAGGTTGATACATGGCATAGTGTCCGGACCATAGCGTACTGATCTCTGAAAGGTTGATACATGGCATAGTGTCCGGACCATAGCGTACTGATCTCTGAAAGGTTGATGTATGTTATAGTGTCCGGACAATAGCGTACTGATCTCTGAAAGGTTGATACATGTTATAGTGTCCGGACCATAGCGTACTGATCTCTGAAAGGTTGATGTATGTTATTGTGTCCGGACAATAGCGTACTGATCTCTGAAAGGTTGATACATGTTATAGTGTCCGGACCATAGCGTACTGATCTCTGAAAGGTTGATGCAGGTCATAGTGTCCGGACCATAGCGTACTGATCTCTGAACGGTTGATGCAGGTTATAGTGTCCGGACCATAGCGTACTGATCTCTGAAAGGTTGATACATGTTATAGTGTCCGGACCATAGCGTACTGATCTCTGAAAGGTTGATGTATGTTATAGTGTCCGGACCATAGCGTACTGATCTCTGAAAGATTGATGTATGTTATAGTGTCCGGACAATAGCGTACTGATCTCTGAAAGGTTGATATATGTTATAGTGTCCGGACAATAGCGTACTGATCTCTGAAAGATTGATGTATGTTATAGTGTCCGGACAATAGCGCACTGATCTCTGAAAGATTGATGTATGTTATAGTGTCCGGACAATAGCGTACTGATCTCTGAAAGGTTGATGTATGTTATAGTGTCCGGACAATAGCGCACTGATCTCTGAAAGATTGATGTATGTTATAGTGTCCGGACAATAGCGTAATGATCTCTGAAAGGTTGATACATGGCATAGTGTCCGGACCATAGCGTACTGATCTCTGAAAGGTTGATACATGGCATAGTGTCCGGACCATAGCGTACTGATCTCTGAAAGGTTGATACATGTCATAGTGTCCGGACCATAGCGTACTGTCTCTGAAAGGTTGATACATGGCTAGTGTCCGGACCATAGCGTACTGATCTCTGAAAGGTTGATACATGTTATAGTGTCCGGACCATAGCGTACTGATCTCTGAAAGGTTGATACATGTTATAGTGTCCGGACCATAGCGTACTGATCTCTGAAAGGTTGATACATGGCCTAGTTTCCGGACAATAGCGTACTGATATCTGAAAGGTTGATGTATGTTATAGTGTCCGGACCATAGCGTACTGATCTCTGAAAGGTTGATGCAGGTTATAGTGTCCGGACCATAGCGTACTGATCTCTGAAAGGTTGATGCATGTCATAGTGTCCGGACCATAGCGTACTGATCTCTGAAAGGTTGATGTATGTTATAGTGTCCGGACCATAGCGTACTGATCTCTGAAAGGTTGATGCATGTTATAGTGTCCGGACCATAGCGTACTGATCTCTGAAAGGTTGATGTATGTTATAGTGTCCGGACAATAGCGTACTGATCTCTGAAAGGTTGATACATGGCATAGTGTCCGGACCATAGCGTACTGATCTCTGAAAGGTTGATACATGTTATAGTGTCCGGACCATAGCGTACTGATCTCTGAAAGGTTGATACATGGCCTAGTTTCCGGATAATAGCGTAATGACCTCTGAAAGGTTGATGTATGCTATAGTGTCCGGACAATAGCGTACTGATCTCTGAAAGGTTGATACATGTTATAGTGTCCGGACCATAGCGTACTGATCTCTGAAAGATTGATGCATGTTATAGTGTCCGGACCATAGCGTACTGATCTCTGAAAGGTTGATACATGTTATAGTGTCCGGACCATAGCGTACTGATCTCTGAAAGGTTGATACATGGCATAGTGTCCGGACCATAGCGTACTGATCTCTGAAAGGTTGATGCATGTTATAGTGTCCGGACCATAGCGTACTGATCTCTGAAAGGTTGATGTATGTCATAGTGTCCGGACCATAGCGTACTGATCTCTGAAAGGTTGATACATGGCATAGTGTCCGGACCATAGCGTACTGATCTCCGAAAGGTTGATACATGGCATAGTGTCCGGACCATAGCGTACTGATCTCCGAAAGGTTGATACATGTTATAGTGTCCGGACCATAGCGTACTGATCTCTGAAAGGTTGATACATGTTATTGTGTCCGGACCATAGCGTACTGATCTCTGAAAGGTTGATGCAGGTCATAGTGTACGGACAATAGCGCACTGATATCTGAAAGGTTGATACATGTTATTGTGTCCGGACCATAGCGTACTGATCTCTGAAAGGTTGATGCAGGCTATTGTGTCCGGACCATAGCGTACTGATCTCTGAAAGGTTGATGCAGGTCATAGTGTCCGGACCATAGCGTACTGATCTCTGAAAGGTTGATACATGGCATAGTGTCCGGACCATAGCGTACTGGTCTCTGAAAGGTTGATACATGGCATAGTGTCCGGACCATAACGTACTGATCTCTGAAAGGTTGATACATGCTATAGTGTCCGGACCATAGCGTACTGATCTCTGAAAGGTTGATACATGTTATTGTGTCCGGACAATAGCGTACTGATCTCTGAAAGGTTGATGTATGTTATATTGTCCGGACCATAGCGTACTGATCTCTGAAAGGTTGATGTATGTTATAGTGTCCGGACCATAGCGTACTGATCTCTGAAAGGTTGATACATGTTATAGTGTCCGGACAATAGCGTACTGATCTCTGAAATGTTGATGTATGTTATAGTGTCCGGACAATAGCGCACTGATATCTGAAAGGTTGATGTATGTTATAGTGTCCGGACCATAGCGTACTGATCTCTGAAAGCTTGATGTATGTTATAGTGTCCGGACCATAGCGTACTGATCTCTGAAAGGTTGATACATGTTATAGTGTCCGGACCATAGCGTACTGTTCTCTGAAAGGTTGATACATGGCATAGTGTCCGGACCATAGAGTACTGATCTCTGAAAGGTTGATGTATGTTATGGTGTCCGGACCATAGCGTACTGATCTATGAAAGGTTGATACATGTTATAGTGTCCGGACCATAGCGTACTGATCTCTGAAAGGTTGATACATGTTATAGTGTCAGGACAATAGCGTAATGACTTCTGAAAGGTTGATGTATGTTATAGTGTCCGGACCATAGCGTACTGATCTCTGAAAGGTTGATACATGTTATAGTGTCCGGACCATAGCCTACTGATCTCTGAAAGGTTGATACATGTTATAGTGTCCGGACAATAGTGTAATGACTTCTGAAAGGTTGATGTATGTTATAGTGTCCGGACCATAGTGTACTGATCTCTGAAGGTTGATACATATCATAGTGTCCGGACCATAGCGTACTGATCTCTGAAAGGTTGATACATGGCATAGTGTCCGGACCATAGCGTACTTATCTCTGAAAGGTTGATACATGGCCTAGTCTCCAGATCATAGCGTACTGATCTCTGAAAGGTTGATACATGTTATAGTGTCCGGACCATAGCGTACTGATCTATGAAAGGTTGATGCAGGTCATAGTGTCCGGACCATAGCGTACTGATCTCTGAAAGGTTGATGCAGGTCATAGTGTCCGGACTATAGCGTACTGATCTCTGAAAGGTTGATACATGTTATAGTGTCCGGACCATAGCGTACTGATCTCTGAAAGGTTGATACATGGCATAGTGTCCGGACCATAGCGTACTTATCTCTGAAAGGTTGATACATGGCATAGTGTCCGGACCATATCGTACTGATCTCTGACAGGTTGATACATGGCATAGTGTCAGGACCATAGCGTACTGATCTCTGAAAGGTTGATGTATGTTATAGTGTCCGGACAATAGTGTACTGATCTCTGAAAGGTTGATACATGGCATAGTGTCAGGACCATAGCGTACTGATCTCTGAAAGGTTGATGTATGTTATAGTGTCCCGACCATAGCGTACTGATCTCTGAAAGATTGATGTATGTTATAGTGTCCGGACAATAGCTTACTGATCTCTGAAAGGTTGATGTATGTTATAGTGTCCGGACAATAGCGTACTGATCTCTGAAAGGTTGATACATGTTATAGTGTCCGGACCATAGCGTACTGATCTCTGAAAGGTTGATGTATGTTATTGTGTCCGGACAATAGCGTACTGATCTCTGAAAGGTTGATACATGTTATAGTGTCCGGACCATAGCGTTCTGATCTCTGAAAGGTTGATGCAGGTCATAGTGTCCGGACCATAGCGTACTGATCTCTGAACGGTTGATGCAGGATATAGTGTCCGGACCATAGCGTACTGATCTCTGAAAGGTTGATACATGTTATAGTGTCCGGACCATAGCGTACTGATCTCTGAAAGGTTGATGTATGTTATAGTGTCCGGACCATAGCGTACTGATCTCTGAAAGATTGATGTATATTATAGTGTCCGGACAATAGCGTACTGATCTCTGAAAGGTTGATATATGCTATAGTGTCCGGACAATAGCGTACTGATCTCTGAAAGATTGATGTATGTTATAGTGTCCGGACAATAGCGCACTGATCTCTGAAAGATTGATGTATGTTATAGTGTCCGGACAATAGCGTTCTGATCTCTGAAAGGTTGATGTATGTTATAGTGTCCGGACAATAGCGCACTGATATCTGAAAGATTGATGTATGTTATAGTGTCCGGACAATAGCGTAATGCTCTCTGAAAGGTTGATACATGGCATAGTGTCCGGACCATAGCGTACTGATCTCTGAAAGGTTGATACATGGCATAGTGTCCGGACCATAGCGTACTGACTTCTGAAAGGTTGATGTATGTTATAGTGTCCGGACCATAGCGTACTGATCTCTGAAAGGTTGATACATGTTATAGTGTCCGGACCATAGCCTACTGATCTCTGAAAGGTTGATACATGTTATAGTGTCCGGACAATAGTGTAATGACTTCTGAAAGGTTGATGTATGTTATAGTGTCCGGACCATAGTGTACTGATCTCTGAAGGTTGATACATATCATAGTGTCCGGACCATAGCGTACTGATCTCTGAAAGGTTGATACATGGCATAGTGTCCGGACCATAGCGTACTTATCTCTGAAAGGTTGATACATGGCCTAGTCTCCAGATCATAGCGTACTGATCTCTGAAAGGTTGATACATGTTATAGTGTCCGGACCATAGCGTACTGATCTATGAAAGGTTGATGCAGGTCATAGTGTCCGGACCATAGCGTACTGATCTCTGAAAGGTTGATGCAGGTCATAGTGTCCGGACTATAGCGTACTGATCTCTGAAAGGTTGATACATGTTATAGTGTCCGGACCATAGCGTACTGATCTCTGAAAGGTTGATACATGGCATAGTGTCCGGACCATAGCGTACTTATCTCTGAAAGGTTGATACATGGCATAGTGTCCGGACCATATCGTACTGATCTCTGACAGGTTGATACATGGCATAGTGTCAGGACCATAGCGTACTGATCTCTGAAAGGTTGATGTATGTTATAGTGTCCGGACAATAGTGTACTGATCTCTGAAAGGTTGTTACATGGCATAGTGTCAGGACCATAGCGTACTGATCTCTGAAAGGTTGATGTATGTTATAGTGTCCCGACCATAGCGTACTGATCTCTGAAAGATTGATGTATGTTATAGTGTCCGGACAATAGCTTACTGATCTCTGAAAGGTTGATGTATGTTATAGTGTCCGGACAATAGCGTACTGATCTCTGAAAGGTTGATACATGTTATAGTGTCCGGACCATAGCGTACTGATCTCTGAAAGGTTGATGTATGTTATTGTGTCCGGACAATAGCGTACTGATCTCTGAAAGGTTGATACATGTTATAGTGTCCGGACCATAGCGTTCTGATCTCTGAAAGGTTGATGCAGGTCATAGTGTCCGGACCATAGCGTACTGATCTCTGAACGGTTGATGCAGGATATAGTGTCCGGACCATAGCGTACTGATCTCTGAAAGGTTGATACATGTTATAGTGTCCGGACCATAGCGTACTGATCTCTGAAAGGTTGATGTATGTTATAGTGTCCGGACCATAGCGTACTGATCTCTGAAAGATTGATGTATATTATAGTGTCCGGACAATAGCGTACTGATCTCTGAAAGGTTGATATATGCTATAGTGTCCGGACAATAGCGTACTGATCTCTGAAAGATTGATGTATGTTATAGTGTCCGGACAATAGCGCACTGATCTCTGAAAGATTGATGTATGTTATAGTGTCCGGACAATAGCGTTCTGATCTCTGAAAGGTTGATGTATGTTATAGTGTCCGGACAATAGCGCACTGATATCTGAAAGATTGATGTATGTTATAGTGTCCGGACAATAGCGTAATGCTCTCTGAAAGGTTGATACATGGCATAGTGTCCGGACCATAGCGTACTGATCTCTGAAAGGTTGATACATGGCATAGTGTCCGGACCATAGCGTACTGATCTCTGAAAGGTTGATACATGTCATAGTGTCCGGACCATAGCGTACTGGTCTCTGAAAGGTTGATACATGGCATAGTGTCCGGACCATAACGTACTGATCTCTGAAAGGTTGATACATGTTATAGTGTCCGGACCATAGCGTACTGATCTCTGAAAGGTTGATACATGGCCTAGTCTCGAGATCATAGCGTACTGATCTCTGAAAGGTTGATACATGTTATAGTGTCCGGACCATAGCGTACTGATCTCTGAAAGGTTGATACATGGCCTAGTTTCCGGACAATAGCGTACTGATATCTGAAAGGTTGATGTATGTTATAGCGTCCGGACCATAGCGTACTGATCTCTGAAAGGTTGATGCAGGTTATAGTGTCCGGACCATAGCGTACTGATCTCTGAAAGGTTGATGCAGGTCATTGTGTCCGGACCATAGCGTACTGATCTCTGAAAGGTTGATGTATGTCATAGTGTCCGGACCATAGCGTATTGATCTCTGAAAGGTTGATGCAGGTTATAGTGTCCGGACCATATCGTACTGATCTCTGAAAGGTTGATGTATGTTATTGTGTCCTGACAATAGCGTACTGATCTCTGAAAGGTTGATACATGGCATAGTGTCCGGACAATAGCGTACTGATCTCTGAAAGGTTGATACATGTTATAGTGTCCGGACCATAGCGTACTGATCTCTGAAAGGTTGATACATGGCCTAGTTTCCGGATAATAGCGTAATGACCTCTGAAAGGTTGATGTATGCTATAGTGTCCGGACCATAGCGTACTGATCTCTGAAAGGTTGATACATGGCATAGTGTCCGGACCATAGCGTACTGATCTCTGAAAGGTTGATACATGGCATAGTGTCCGGACCATAGCGTACTGATCTCCGAAAGGTTGATACATGGCAGAGTGTCCGGAAAATAGCGTACTGATCTCTGAAAGGTTGATACATGTCATAGTGTCCGGACCATAGCGTACTGATCTCTGAAAGGTTGATACATGTTATTGTGTCCGGACCATAGCGTAATGATCTCTGAAAGGCTGATGCAGGCTATAGTGTCCGGACCATAGCGTACTGATCTCTGAAAGGTTGATGCAGGTCATAGTGTCCGGACCATAGCGTACTGATCTCTGAAAGGTTGATGTATGTTATAGTGTCCGGACCATAGCGTACTGATCTCTGAAAGGTTGATAAATGTTATAGTGTCCGGACAATAGCTTAATGATCTCTGAAAGGTTGATGTATGTTAAAGTGTCCGGAGCATAGCGTACTGATCTCTGAAAGGTTGATACATGTTATAGTGTCCGGACAATAGCGTACTGATCTCTGAAAAGTTGATGTATGTAATAGTGTCCGGACAATAGCGTACTGATCTCTGAAATGTTGATGTATGTTATAGTGTCCGGACCATAGCGTACTGATCTCTGAAAGCTTGATGTATGTTATAGTGTCCGGACCATAGCGTACTGATCTCTGAAAGGTTGATACATGTTATAGTGTCCGGACCATAGCTTACTGTTCTCTGAAAGGTTGATACATGGCATAGTGTCCGGACCATAGAGTACTGATCTCTGAAAGGTTGATACATGTTATAGTGTCCGGACCATAGCGTACTGATCTCTGAAAGGTTGATACATGTTATAGTTTCCGGACAATAGCGTAATGACTTCTGAAAGGTTGATGTATGTTATAGTGTCCGGACCATAGCGTACTGATCTCTGAAAGGTTGATACATGTTATAGTGTCCGGACCATAGCGTACTGATCTCTGAAAGGTTGATACATGTTATAGTGTCCGGACCATAGCGTACTGATCTCTGAAAGATTGATACATGGCATAGTTTCCGGACCATAGCGTACTGATCTCTGAAAGGTTGATACATGGCATAATGTCCGGATCATAGCGTACTGATCTCTGAAAGGTTGATGTATGTTATAGTGTCCGGACCATAGCGTACTTATCTCTGAAAGGTTGATACATGGCATAGTGCCCGGACCATAGCGTACTGATCTCTGAAAGATTGATACATGGCATAGTGTCCGGACCATAGCGTACTGATCTCTGAAAGGTTGATACATGTCATAGTGTCCGGACCATAGCTTACTGATCTCTGAAAGGTTGATACATGGCATAGTGTCCGGACCATAGGGTACTGATCTCTGAAAGATTGATACATGGCATAGTGTCCGGACCATAACGTACTGATCTCTGAAAGGTTGATGTATGTTATAGTGTCCGGACCATAGCCTACTGATCTCTGAAAGATTTATACATGGCATAGTGTCCGGACCATAGCGTACTGATCTCTGAAAGGTTGATACATGGCATAGTGTCCGGACCATAGCGTACTGATCTCTGAAAGGTTGATGCAGGCTATAGTGTCCGGACCATAGCGTACTGATCTCTGAAATGTTGATGCAGGTCATAGTGTCCGGACCATAGCGTACTGATCTCTGAAAGGTTGATGTATGTTATAGTGTCCGGACCATAGCGTACTGATCTCTGAAAGGTTGATACATGTTATAGTGTCCGGACAATAGCCATAGCGTACTGATCTCTGAAAGGTTGATACATGTTATAGTGTCCGGACAATAGCGTACTGATCTCTGAAAAGTTGATGTATGTAATAGTGTCCGGACAATAGCGTACTGATCTCTGAAAGGTTGATGTATGTTATAGTGTCCGGACCATAGCGTACTGATCTCTGAAAGGTTGATACATGTTATAGTGTCCGGACAATAGCGTACTGATCTCTGAAAGGTTGATACATGTTATAGTGTCCGGACAATAGCGTACTGATCTCTGAAAGGTTGATGTATGTTATAGTGTCCGGACAATAGCGCACTGATATCTGAAAGGTTGATGTATGTTATAGTGTCCGGACCATAGCGTACTGATCTCTGAAAGGTTGATACATGTTATAGTGTCCGGACCATAGCGTGTGTCCGGACAGTTGTCATGATAGTGTCCGGACCATAGCGTACTGATCTCTGAAAGGTTGATACATGTCATAGTGTCCGGACCATAGCGTACTGATCTCTGAAAGGTTGATGTATGTTATAGTGTCCGGACCATAGCGTACTGATCTCTGAAAGGTTGATACATGTTATAGTGTCCGGACAATAGCGTACTGATCTCTGAAAGGTTGATACATGTTATAGTGTCCGGACTAGCGTACTGATTGTTTGTTGTTGGTTGTTGTTGTGGTTGTGTGGTTATATATAGTGTCCGGAATGCGTATGTCTGAAAGGTTGATACATGTTATAGTGTCCGGACCATAGCGTACTGATCTCTGAAAGGTTGATACATGTTATAGTGTCCGGACCATAGCGTACTGATCTCTGAAAGGTTGATACATGGCATAGTGTCCGGACCATAGCGTACTGATCTCTGAAAGGTTGATGTATGTTATAGTGTCCGGACAATAGCGTAATGATTTCTGAAAGGTTGATGTATGTTATAGTGTCCGGACCATAGCGTACTGATCTCTGAAAGGTTGATACATGTTAGTGTCGACCATAGCGTACTGATCTCTGAAAGGTTGATACATGTTATAGTGTCCGGACCATAGCGTACTGATCTCTGAAAGGTTGATACATGGCATAGTGTCCGGACATAGCGTACTGATTCTGAAAGGTTGATGTATGTTATAGTGTCCGGACCATAGCGTACTGATCTCTGAAAGGTTGATGCATGTTATAGTGTCCGGACCATAGCGTACTGATCTCTGAAAGGTTGATACATGTCATAGTGTCCGGACCATAGCGTACTGATCTCTGAAAGGTTGATACATGTCATAGTGTCCGGACCATAGCGTATGATCTCTGAAAGGTTGATCAGTATAGTGTCCGGACCATACTACTGATCTCTGAAAGGTTGATGTGTTATGTGTGCATAGCGTACTGATCTCTGAAAGGTTGATACATGGCATAGTGTCCGGACCATAGCGTACTGATCTCTGAAAGGTTGATACATGTTATAGTGTCCGGACCATAGCGTACTGATCTCTGAAAGGTTGATACATGGCTGTTGGTGGTTGATCTGAAAGTTGATGATGTATAGTGTCCGGACCATAGCGTACTGATCTCTGAAAGGTTGATACATGTTATAGTGTCCGGACCATAGCGTACTGATCTCTGAAAGGTTGATACATGTTATAGTGTCCGGACCATAGCGTACTGATCTCTGAAAGGTTGATACATGGCATAGTGTCCGGACCATAGCGTACTGATCTCTGAAAGGTTGATACATGGCATAGTGTCCGGACCATAGCGTACTGATCTCTGAAAGGTTGATACATGTTATAGTGTCCGGACCATAGCGTACTGATCTCTGAAAGGTTGATACATGTCATAGTGTCCGGACCATAGCGTACTGATCTCTGAAAGGTTGATACATGGCAGTGTCCGGACATAGCGTACTGATCTCTGAAAGGTTGATACATGTATAGTGTCCGGACCATAGCGTACTGATCTCTGAAAGGTTGATACATGTATGTTAGTGTCCGGACCATAGCGTACTGATCTCTGAAAGGTTGATACATGTCATAGTGTCCGGACCATAGCGTACTGATCTCTGAAGGTTGATACATGGCATAGTGTCCGGACCATAGCGTACTGATCTCTGAAAGGTTGATACATGGCATAGTGTCCGGACCATAGCGTACTGATCTCTGAAAGGTTGATACATGTCATAGTGTCCGGACCATAGCGTACTGATCTCTGAAAGGTTGATACATGGCATAGTGTCCGGACCATAGCGTACTGATCTCTGAAAGGTTGATACATGGCATAGTGTCCGGACCATAGCGTACTGATCTCTGAAAGGTTGATACATGTCATAGTGTCCGGACCATAGCGTACTGATCTCTGAAAGGTTGATACATGGCATAGTGTCCGGACCATAGGTACTGATCTCTGAAAGTTTAGGCATAGTGTCCGGACCATAGCGTACTGATCTCTGAAAGGTTGATACATGGCATAGTGTCCGGACCATAGCGTACTGATCTCTGAAAGGTTGATGCATGTTATAGTGTCCGGACCATAGCGTACTGATCTCCGAAAGGTTGATACATGGCATAGTGTCCGGACCATAGCGTACTGATCTCCGAAAGGTTGATACATGTTATAGTGTCCGGACCATAGCGTACTGATCTCTGAAAGGTTGATACATGTTATTGTGTCCGGACCATAGCGTACTGATCTCTGAAAGGTTGATGCAGGTCATAGTGTACGGACAATAGCGCACTGATATCTGAAAGGTTGATACATGTTATTGTGTCCGGACCATAGCGTACTGATCTCTGAAAGGTTGATGCAGGCTATTGTGTCCGGACCATAGCGTACTGATCTCTGAAAGGTTGATACATGTTATAGTGTCCGGACCATAGCGTACTGTTCTCTGAAAGGTTGATACATGGCATAGTGTCCGGACCATAGCGTACTGATCTCTGAAAGGTTGATGTATGTTATAGTGTCCGGACCATAGCGTACTGATCTCTGAAAGGTTGATGCATGTTATAGTGTCCGGACCATAGCGTACTGATCTCTGAAAGGTTGATGCATGTCATAGTGTCCGGACTATAGCGTACTGATCTCTGAAAGGTTGATACATGGCATAGTGTCCGGACCATAGCGTACTGATCTCTGAAAGGTTGATGTATGTTATAGTTTCCGGACCA
>CM026404.1:44998709-45041020 GCA_014843695.1 Archivesica marissinica | reverse complement strand
TACCCAAAATACACATTGTTATGTATCTACGTCCCAGACAGTTACCCAAAATACACATTGTTATGTTTCTACGTCCCCGGTTGGTACCCAAAATACACATTGTTATGTTTCTACGTCCCAGACAGTTACCCAAAATACACATTGTTATGTTTCTACGTCCCAGACAGTTACCCAAAATACACATTGTTATGTTTCTACGTCCCAGACAGTTACCCAAAATACACATTGTTATGTATCTACGTCCCCGATTGGTACCCAAAATACACATTGTTATGTTTCTACGTCCCAGACAGTTACCCAAAATACACATTGTTATGTATCTACGTCCCAGACAGTTACCCAAAATACACATTGTTATGTTTCTACGTCCCCGGTTGGTACCCAAAATACACATTGTTATGTATCTACGTCCCCGATTGGTACCCAAAATACACATTGTTATGTTTCTACGTCCCAGACAGTTACCCAAAATACACATTGTTATGTTTCTACGTCCCAGACAGTTACCCAAAATACACATTGTTATGTTTCTACGTCCCCGGTTACCCAAAATACACATTGTTATGTATCTACGTCCCCGGTTGGTACCCAAAATACACATTGTTATGTTTCTACGTCCCCGGTTGGTACCCAAAATACACATTGTTATGTTTCTACGTCCCAGACAGTTACCCAAAATACACATTGTTATGTTTCTACGTCCCAGACAGTTACCCAAAATACACATTGTTATGTATCTACGTCCCCGGTTGTTACCCAAAATACACATTGTTATGTTTCTACGTCCCCGGTTGGTACCCAAAATACACATTGTTATGTTTCTACGTCCCCGGTTGGTACCCAAAATACACATTGTTATGTTTCTACGTCCACGGTTGGTACCCAAAATACACATTGTTATGTTTCTACGTCCCAGACAGTTACCCAAAATACACATTGTTATGTTTCTACGTCCCCGGTTGGTACCCAAAATACACAGTGTTATGTTTCTACGTCCCAGACAGTTACCCAAAATACACATTGTTATGTATCTACGTCCCCGGTTGGTACCCAAAATACACATTGTTATGTTTCTACGTCCCAGACAGTTACCCAAAATACACATTGTTATGTTTCTACGTCCCAGACAGTTACCCAAAATACACATTGTTATGTTTCTACGTCCCAGACAGTTACCCAAAATACACATTGTTATGTTTCTACGTCCCAGACAGTTACCCAAAATACACATTGTTATGTTTCTACGTCCCAGACAGTTACCCAAAATACACATTGTTATGTATCTACGTCCCCGGTTGGTACCCAAAATACACATTGTTATGTTTCTATGTCCCAGACAGTTACCCAAAATACACATTGTTATGTTTCTACGTCCCAGACAGTTACCCAAAATACACATTGTTATGTTTCTACGTCCCAACAGTTACCCAAAATACACATTGTTATGTTTCTATGTCCCAGACAGTTACCCAAAATACACATTGTTATGTATCTACGTCCCGGTTGGTACCCAAAATACACATTGTTATGTTTCTATGTCCCAGACAGTTACCCAAAATACACATTGTTATGTATCTACGTCCCCGGTTGGTACCCAAAATACACATTGTTATGTTTCTACGTCCCCGATTGGTACCCAAAATACACATTGTTATGTATCTACGTCCCCGATTGGTACCCAAATACACATTGTTATGTTTCTACGTCCCAGACAGTTACCCAAAATACACATTGTTATGTATCTACGTCCCCGGTTGGTACCCAAAATACACATTGTTATGTTTCTACGTCCCCGGTTGGTACCCAAAATACACATTGTTATGTTTCTACGTCCCAGACAGTTACCCAAAATACACATTGTTATGTTTCTACGTCCCAGACAGTTACCCAAAATACACATTGTTATGTATCTACGTCCCCGGTTGGTACCCAAAATACACATTGTTATGTTTCTACGTCCCAGACAGTTACCCAAAATACACATTGTTATGTATCTACGTCCCAGACAGTTACCCAAAATACACATTGTTATGTTTCTACGTCCCCGGTTGGTACCCAAAATACACATTGTTATGTTTCTACGTCCCAGACAGTTACCCAAAATACACATTGTTATGTTCTAGTCCCCGTGTACCCAAAATACACATTGTTATGTTTCTACGTCCCAGACAGTTACCCAAAATACACATTGTTATGTTTCTACGTCCCAGACAGTTACCCAAAATACACATTGTTATGTATCTACGTCCCCGGTTGGTACCCAAAATACACATTGTTATGTTTCTACGTCCCCGGTTGGTACCCAAAATACACATTGTTATGTATCTACGTCCCCGGTTGGTACCCAAAATACACATTGTTATGTTTCTACGTCCCCGGTTGGTACCCAAAATACACATTGTTATGTTTCTACGTCCCAGACAGTTACCCAAAATACACATTGTTATGTTTCTACGTCCCAGACAGTTACCCAAAATACACATTGTTATGTATCTACGTCCCCGGTTGGTACCCAAAATACACATTGTTATGTTTCTACGTCCCCGGTTGGTACCCAAAATACACATTGTTATGTATCTACGTCCCCGGTTGGTACCCAAAATACACATTGTTATGTTTCTACGTCCCCGGTTGGTACCCAAAATACACAT
Source organism: Archivesica marissinica (assembly GCA_014843695.1). NCBI lineage: Eukaryota > Metazoa > Mollusca > Bivalvia > Venerida > Vesicomyidae > Archivesica > Archivesica marissinica. The sequence continues at coordinate 45,038,369 of CM026404.1, read as the reverse complement.
TGTTATGTTTCTACGTCCCAGACAGTTACCCAAAATACACATTGTTATGTTTCTACGTCCCAGACAGTTACCCAAAATACACATTGTTATGTTTCTACGTCCCAGACAGTTACCCAAAATACACATTGTTATGTATCTACGTCCCCGGTTGGTACCCAAAATACACATTGTTATGTTTCTATGTCCCAGACAGTTACCCAAAATACACATTGTTATGTATCTACGTCCCCGGTTGGTACCCAAAATACACATTGTTATGTTTCTACGTCCCCGGTTGGTACCCAAAATACACATTGTTATGTTTCTACGTCCCAGACAGTTACCCAAAATACACATTGTTATGTTTCTACGTCCCAGACAGTTACCCAAAATACACATTGTTATGTTTCTACGTCCCCGGTTGGTACCCAAAATACACATTGTTATGTTTCTACGTCCCCGGTTGGTACCCAAATACACATTGTTATGTTTCTATGTCCCAGACAGTTACCCAAAATACACATTGTTATGTATCTACGTCCCCGGTTGGTACCCAAAATACACATTGTTATGTTTCTACGTCCCCGGTTGGTACCCAAAATACACATTGTTATGTTTCTACGTCCCAGACAGTTACCCAAAATACACATTGTTATGTTTCTACGTCCCAGACAGTTACCCAAAATACACATTGTTATGTATCTACGTCCCCGGTTGGTACCCAAAATACACATTGTTATGTTTCTACGTCCCAGACAGTTACCCAAAATACACATTGTTATGTATCTACGTCCCAGACAGTTACCCAAAATACACATTGTTATGTTTCTACGTCCCAGACAGTTACCCAAAATACACATTGTTATGTATCTACGTCCCCGGTTGGTACCCAAAATACACATTGTTATGTTTCTACGTCCCAGACAGTTACCCAAAATACACATTGTTATGTTTCTACGTCCCAGACAGTTACCCAAAATACACATTGTTATGTTTCTACGTCCCCGGTTGGTACCCAAAATACACATTGTTATGTTTCTACGTCCCAGACAGTTACCCAAAATACACATTGTTATGTTTCTACGTCCCAGACAGTTACCCAAAATACACATTGTTATGTATCTACGTCCCCGATTGGTACCCAAAATACACATTGTTATGTATCTACGTCCCCGGTTGGTACCCAAAATACACATTGTTATGTATCTACGTCCCAGACAGTTACCCAAAATACACATTGTTATGTATCTACGTCCCAGACAGTTACCCAAAATACACATTGTTATGTTTCTACGTCCCCGGTTGGTACCCAAAATACACATTGTTATGTTTCTACGTCCCCGGTTGGTACCCAAAATACACATTGTTATGTATCTACGTCCCAGACAGTTACCCAAAATACACATTGTTATGTATCTACGTCCCCGGTTGGTACCCAAAATACACATTGTTATGTATCTACGTCCCAGACAGTTACCCAAAATACACATTGTTATGTATCTACGTCCCCGGTTGGTACCCAAAATACACATTGTTATGTTTCTACGTCCCAGACAGTTACCCAAAATACACATTGTTATGTTTCTACGTCCCCGGTTGGTACCCAAAATACACATTGTTATGTTTCTACGTCCCAGACAGTTACCCAAAATACACATTGTTATGTATCTACGTCCCAGACAGTTACCCAAAATACACATTGTTATGTATCTACGTCCCCGGTTGGTACCCAAAATACACATTGTTATGTTTCTACGTCCCAGACAGTTACCCAAAATACACATTGTTATGTATCTACGTCCCAGACAGTTACCCAAAATACACATTGTTATGTTTCTACGTCCCCGGTTGGTACCCAAAATACACATTGTTATGTATCTACGTCCCAGACAGTTACCCAAAATACACATTGTTATGTATCTACGTCCCCGGTTGGTACCCAAAATACACATTGTTATGTATCTACGTCCCAGACAGTTACCCAAAATACACATTGTTATGTTTCTACGTCCCAGACAGTTACCCAAAATACACATTGTTATGTATCTACGTCCCCGGTTGGTACCCAAAATACACATTGTTATGTTTCTACGTCCCCGGTTGGTACCCAAAATACACATTGTTATGTTTCTACGTCCCCGGTTGGTACCCAAAATACACATTGTTATGTTTCTACGTCCCAGACAGTTACCCAAAATACACATTGTTATGTATCTACGTCCCCGGTTGGTACCCAAAATACACATTGTTATGTATCTACGTCCCCGGTTGGTACCCAAAATACACATTGTTATGTTTCTACGTCCCAGACAGTTACCCAAAATACACATTGTTATGTTTCTACGTCCCAGACAGTTACCCAAAATACACATTGTTATGTATCTACGTCCCAGACAGTTACCCAAAATACACATTGTTATGTTTCTACGTCCCAGACAGTTACCCAAAATACACATTGTTATGTATCTACGTCCCAGACAGTTACCCAAAATACACATTGTTATGTTTCTACGTCCCAGACAGTTACCCAATATACACATTGTTATGTATCTACGTCCCAGACAGTTACCCAAAATATACATTGTTATGTATCTACGTCCCAGACAGTTACCCAAAATACACATTGTTATGTATCTACGTCCCCGGTTGGTACCCAAAATACACATTGTTATGTATCTACGTCCCAGACAGTTACCCAAAATACACATTGTTATGTTTCTACGTCCCCGGTTGGTACCCAAAATACACATTGTTATGTTTCTACGTCCCCGGTTGGTACCCAAAATACACATTGTTATGTATCTACGTCCCAGACAGTTACCCAAAATACACATTGTTATGTATCTACGTCCCCGGTTGGTACCCAAAATACACATTGTTATGTATCTACGTCCCAGACAGTTACCCAAAATACACATTGTTATGTATCTACGTCCCCGGTTGGTACCCAAAATACACATTGTTATGTATCTACGTCCCAGACAGTTACCCAAAATACACATTGTTATGTTTCTACGTCCCCGGTTGGTACCCAAAATACACATTGTTATGCTTCTACGTCCCCGGTTGGTACCCAAAATACACATTGTTATGTTTCTACGTCCCAGACAGTTACCCAAAATACACATTGTTATGTTTCTACGTCCCAGACAGTTACCCAAAATACACATTGTTATGTATCTACGTCCCAGACAGTTACCCAAAATACACATTGTTATGTTTCTACGTCCCAGACAGTTACCCAATATACACATTGTTATGTTTCTACGTCCCAGACAGTTACCCAAAATACACATTGTTATGTATCTACGTCCCCGGTTGGTACCCAAAATACACATTATTATGTTTCTACGTCCCCGGTTGGTACCCAAAATACACATTATTATGTTTCTACGTCCCCGGTTGGTACCCAAAATACACATTGTTATGTTTCTACGTCCCCGGTTGGTACCCATAATACTCATTGTTATGTTTCTACGTCCCCGGTTGGTACCCAAAATACACATTGTTATGTTTCTACGTCCCAGACAGTTACCCAAAATACACATTGTTATGTATCTACGTCCCCGGCAGTCACCCAAAATACACATTGTTATGTATCTACGTCCCCGGTTGGTACCCAAAATACACATTGTTATGTTTCTACGTCCCAGACAGTCACCCAAAATACACATTGTTATGTATCTACGTCTCCGGCTGGTACCCAAAATACCGTGCTAAACATCTAGGTCCCAGACATTTACTCAAATGGTAGGGCTACATGGGCGTATCTATGCAATCGGCTGCCTGTGAATGCATTAATAGTGCATCAATAAATTGTGCCTATGCAAATTATTGTGGAAAGTTTTCGATTTCTTGCTGACCATTGCATTGGCATACATAACAATTATAGTAAAATATAGTAAAATATTCTATTCCGACCCACAGATCATTGTTTACATGATGATGAAAGTACAAATGATGGCACATACATACACTTGTATAACTTTGCAGGTCAGTAGAATGCCACCAGAATTGCGAAATGGGTTTCAGCTTACCAAAGACTACTGGCACAGTCTCTCTGTGCAAATGGTATGTGATCACATGTCCATGTAGACTATGATTAAAGGTGCAAGCGTTTTGTAAAATGACCACTGGTGCGATGTACTTATATATGTCCGTTTTCTTTGTAACTATAGTTGCCGAGAGATAATGATAACGTTACTAACGACGGGTAAGCTTCTTGCAATGCATTATGTAGCTGTTCAATCGCACGTGTATGTGCATCCTACTAAATTGCTCTCGTAACGTTAATACCGACCGGAAGCTGAACATGTATACATACCCCGTCTCCGTGGCCTAGTGGTTAAGGCGTCCGCCTACGGACCGGAAGATCGAAGGTTCGAATCTCGTCAGGGTTTCGTTCTGATATGGCCGGTTGGTGAGCCGCCAGCTAGTTAAATAATGGTTACCGATTGCCTACCAGCCTGGCGTCTGGCATACAAGCATAGGATTCGGGAAGTACTGATGTCCATAACAAGAAGTGTATCATAAGTCAGAAATGGCTGGCCCTTTAAATAGGGGTGACATTATAATAAACAAACACTCTTACTTTTATATAACCGAAAGCAGCAACACTATTCACAAGTTTCTGTGGGATGGGTGGGTATGATTTTAGAGTAACGTTCCCGATGAAAGAGGCGGTGTCAAAGTACATTGCGATCTTCAGACAATCCAACCCGAGTTATCTGCTCCTAGTGTCTATTATTACGTAGATGTATTTTTGAGTACTACCAAATAATGTGCATGTATTGTGTTGTAGACGATTGAAGACAGTGCAATACTGGGTATTGTTGTTGGAATAGTACTGGCCTTCCCGATACTCACCATCGCCACCAACAATATACTGATCGGCTTCTTCGCCACCCTGAGTATATGCTGCAGTACCATATGTGTTGTAGGGACCATACCGATAACTGGGTGCAAACTGGGGGTTCGTATAGCATTGTAATACGACATGCATACAGTCATTAATACACCATTCATGAATACACCATTGATTAATACACCATTCATTAATACACCATTGATTAATACATCATTGATTAATACACCGTTGATTAATACACCATTGATTAATACATCATTGATTAATACACCATTGATTAATACACCATTGATTAATACACCATTGATTAATACATCATTGATTAATACACCGTTGATTAATACACCATTGATTAATACATCATTGATTAATACACCATTGATTAATACACCGTTTATTAATATACCATTAATTAATACACCATTGATTAATACACCATTAATTAATACACCGTTGATTATTACACCATTGATTGAAACACCATTGATTGATACACCATTGATTAATACACCATTGATTGATACACCATTGATTTATACATCATTGATTAATACACCATTGATTAATACACCGTTGATTAATACACCGTTGATTATTACACCATTGATTAATACACCATTGATTAATACACCGTTGATTAATACACCATTTAATTAATACACCATTAATTAATACATCATTAATTAATACACCATTGATTAATACACCATTGATTGATATACCATTGATTAATACACCATTGGTTAATACACCATTGATTAATACACCATTGATTAATACATCATTGATTGATATACAATTGATTAATACACCATTAATTGATACAACATTGATTAATACACCATTGATTAATACACCATTGATTAATACACCATTGATTAATACACCATTGATTAATACACCGTTGATTATTACACCATTTATTAATACACCATTTATTAATACACCATTGATTAATACACCATTGATTGATACACCATTGATTGATTAATCCGTGCTTTAATGAATATGTTGTCATCCTCGTAACTGAGGGGTTTGTGCTAAAAGTATGAACTGTATCATAGTTTACATTTACAACGATTGCGAAACAATTTTTCTTTAATCTCTTGAAAGCATGCATGTATGTGGTAATCCGTGTGAGAGGAAACCGGAATATCGGACAGCCATGCATTAGAGGCCATCAAACCCACATTTTGCAAGACCACTTTGCCTATTCTCTCTCCCTCTTGGCGATGGATTGGATTAGGAATGGAACGAGGGTCTCAAGAGCAATTAAACTAATGTTGATAGAACTTGTTTCGCAATCAAGCTTAAACAAATTTGCATAATTAATTTAAACTTATTTATTTCACTTTGACAATTGACAATTATTCATAAAATAGACAATTAACATTATTAGAATATTTTTTGCGAGAAATAAATCTCAATTAAATAGTTGGATAATAATACATTATTATCTAATGGTAGTCCACGATATATCTACTTTCAGATCCTGGAAGCACTAAATATGTGCATGGTAGTTGGACTTACTGTAGACTATGTAGTTCATCTGGCGGAAGGATACCACATGTCAAAACACATAGACCGGAAGTCACGTGTCCAGGATATGTTGGAAGTTATGGGAATATCTGTGTTTTCAGGAGCATGCACTACATTGGGGGCGTCCATTTTCATGTTCTTTGCACAAATTCAATTCATAATTAGATTTGGGATGTTTATGTTCAGCACAATTGGGTTTTCCTTGCTGTATTCGCTTTGTTTTTTCACAACTATAATGGGAATAGTTGGTCCAAGTGGAGACAGTGGTGATGTTAGAATTATAGCCAGAAAAATATTACAAATATGTAGAACAAAATAAAATAATAATAACAACCGTGGAGTAATTATTATAGTTTACCTGTTATTGTACATGTAGCTGATGAATTGAAATAATATTGGTTCTGCAGTTCAACCCAATTACCACCGTGTGAGATGAACTAGTTTTATTTTGCCATGACCCCGCCAAACAATCCCAATTCAGTTATTGTTATTGACTAAACAATGCTACATGGACTGTAATATTTTATATTCAGGTATGTGACAAGTGCACGTGCTCGATATTATAGCAAACATAACTGATAGATACTGAACACGACAGACGTATACTATATGTACATGTACGTAAATAGTTCTTGTCACGTTTATTCAAACTCTGGTTAAACGTTCGACGTGCAACCTGTCGTCCACAATGTCGACATGTCTCCGTGCAGTTGGTGTTGACAATTAATAAGCTAATTAATTAACTGTGGATTCTGAGTACATTCTAAGTTGAAAGTCGTGATAGCGCAGTGGTAGCGCGTTCACTTCAGGTGCGAAAATCCCGGAGTTCGCGCCCTGCTGGAGCCTCATGCGCTTGGGGTCTGGACAAAAACCTATTTTCATAAAACATTAAGAACATTTTCATAAATCATAGGTTTTACGCTATATATACAACATATTTAGGCCATATTGGAGCATATTCAAAATTGACAACCCGTCACTATCAGAGTAATTATGGACTCGGATATGTCATAAATTGTTTGTATGTATAGTGTGTCAAGCCTATGATTTATGAAAATGTTCTTTAAAAAGGTGGTTTTGAACCCGTAACCACTTGTCTAAACCCCAAACGTCTGTGGCTGGAGCCGTTACCAGTGTGCCCTTGTGCAAGTCATTTAAATTCCACATGCCTCTTCTCTCTCCCTCGTGGTAATGGATTCCATCAGGAATGAGGTCTCGAAAGTGATTAATACAAGTTGTATGAACTTAGCAGCTGAGCTAAAATAAATTTATATAAACTAAATTGAAAGTTTTCATTATTATTTATTGCACATTTCTCTATTAATGTAGTAATGCCGACCCGGGTTATTTTCGTTGGTGTATCTACGGTTCTGTTGTAGTATATGTATGTAGTTGGGGAACTCGCTTGGCGTGAGGTACCGGGGCGAGTGGGGCTATAATTAAAAGATCCAATTCACAATTTAAATAATTCTTATTTATTTAACCTGTTTCAGATTCTGGATTAGCGTGATGCATGTGTGTGTTTACGTTTATTTATCGTCGCTACCGGTTGCCCATATGAGCGACGCCTCGTGAAGAGATTAGTTATTTTAGATTTTGGAGGATAGTGCATGATACAGACAGAGACCCATTCCAGAATCTCCTCTGGATCTTTTACGTGCACGGTGTAAAGCACCGACACGAGACCTCGGTTTAACGTCCCATCTGAAAGACTGCGATCCCTGGATTACCAGTACAGCGTGTTACCACTGGACTACATATCCGTCTGTTAGTGATGCATCCAGAATCTCGGGGTATATTAGTGCTGGATTCGAACGCACACCTACCCAGATTGGGCAGCCAATGGGTGAATTTTGAAACACCCATCTATCCAGGTTGGGCAGCCAATGGGTGAATTTTGATTCTTCATGAACCCAGAATGCCCGTGGCGTACATCCCTGTGGCAGACGCCTTACCTACACGTTTATTATATATCCAAATATGCAACAGAACAAACAATTAATGTGTATACTGCTTGACACTAATCTCCTGTCATCATATTGCACAGACGAGTAATATAGATGTTGCATACTAACTATCTAGTGTGAATGGCAGTAATTATCTGTGTAAAGATATGAAGTATTTGATTGTAACGAACACAAATTATAAATGTATAAACTCTCTATAAATAAATTGACCCCCTTATTGTATATACAAAATGTACATCTAATAGGAATGAACAGGCTATCAATTTGAGGTTGATAACAGTAAGTTGATAACTGCATCTGACACGGAGTGAATTATCCCAGAAGACATGCAAGTAAAAAGAGCCAGACATATTAGATAGTTATTTTTACTCCCATTAATTATAAAAATGTATATCTCTATACAACAAACACTGACACCGAAGTCAGAAACGTTAATTCGATATGAGGAATTACATATTACCGTGTTTAAGGATTCTGCATACAACTTAACTGGAATAGTGTCAACGACTAAAGTGGAGTTTGCGTTCAATTGTAGCTGATGGAATTTATATTAATGTCTAGAACAGAAACTCCGTATTAATACAAGGTCACTTTCAAATTGAACGACAGAGATTCATCGCATTAACATAGCATTTTCCTATAGTTGTCTTGTCATGGTCTTTTCGACAATGTAACACATACAATACTGTGGCAAAATTAACAATAATCTATTCCTCTCTCCCATTCTATCTACCCTCCCATCGCTCGCTCCTCTTCCCCCTCCATCTCTCCCATTATCTCTACCCTCCCATCGATCCATCCATCTCTCACTCTCCCATTATCTCTACCCATCCCATCTCTCGCTCCCTTTTCTCCCTCCATCGCTATCACTCTTTCTTTCTCTCGCTGTGTCTTTCTATACCATATTCACCTAACAATCCACCCATCCTCTATGCACCATCCTCTATGCACCATCCTCTCACACACCTTACTCCGAACTCCTATTAATACTATATATTGTAAATAATACTATAGTGCCTGGTAGCTTTGATTATATTTAAATAATAGTTTCATATATGCATATTTATGTGTAGCATATATTTATTTACTAACACTCATAATATAAGTTCCATGCGGATAATAGAAGGAAGGTAGAGCAGATACTTGGGCATGCAAAACACGTTTTTAATGATGAGTTCAATGCATGTAGAGAATATTTAGCTAATGTCGACTGGAGCAACTTGGATGTTATGAATGTTAAAGGGTTATAGTGTCTCTATATGAATCATTGTGTTGCTTCATATATACCTGAAAAGGAACATAATAAATCTAAGCTGTCTGATTAGCGCATTGGTTAGCGCGCTCGCTTCTCACCAATGCAACCCGGGTTCGATCCTCGTACCGGGAAGTATGTGAGATAGTACGATGGTCGCCAGATCGGACAGGTTGGTTTTCTCCGGGTACTCCGGTTTCCTCCCACACGAATGTCCACATTTACGCTTTCATCTGCGACAACGATAGTGATTAATATAAGTTATTAAAACTTGCTTCGCAAATAAAGTTTAAAACCTAATCTAAGCAAAAATGGATGGACCATTACTGACCGTGAAGAAGTACAACACTTGGAATAAATTCACATTCAGTAGGTTATCAAGATTATCACGTGTATTGTAAACTGGGAAATAAATTATATAAGTCAATAAAAGTCATTATTGCATACGTTACTATAAATAGTAACAAATTTAATGGTAGAAAAGCACAATATCTGGTCGACGCGAGCAATATATTTCGATTTTCGGCTCTGCTGGGCCAATATTCGTGTCACAGGTAGCAACAACATAGTAACTACATTGTGTAAACATGGCCGCCGAAGCAACACTAAAGTCGTTGTCTGACAGATTTTTGTCTCTTGACGGTAAAATCGCTGAGCGAAATAAGCAAATAACAGCAGAAGAAACATACGGCTATGTATGCAATAAAGAAGTTATTAAATGGCTGCGGTGGGCCATTTGTGGATATTGGCGCACCTATCCGATATTGGCCCTCGGGCCTCGGGCCAATATCTCCATAGGGTGCGCCAATATCCACAAATGGCCCACCTCCGCGGTTTAATAACCTCTAAGTATAGTATACTAAAAAGAGACATGGAAATAGAATGTAGTTAGTAGTGCAAAATCGAATCCAAAACCATGTTGGGGATACAATCATGTACACGTATAAAGGTGCACACATGGTCTATGTGAGATTTAGGGGACTCGATAGATAGCGATGGAACTATATTTACAGATGTCAATGATAAAGTTGAGGTACTGAATAACTTTTTACGTCTGTTTTTTCTAATGAGTAGGTCACGCCATTACCTAATTCTACACACAGGCTTCAGCGAGATCTAGGACTTCGTGAAGTCAATTTATCTAGCACACGCTACTGTACCTAAGCATTTGAATGCTATCGTTACATCTAAAGCATAAGAGCCGACTAATTGTCATCCAGAGTTATTGAAGGAGTGTGCCAATCAATTGTATTTCTACCTTGTGTCATATTTAGTAAATCAGTGGAACAAGTAAATGTTCCAGAATATAACAAACATTTCTTTAAAACAAGTTGCTATATCTGACTATCGGTATGTCATTGACATCATTAATTTGTAATCTTCTAGAAAACTGTGTATGAATTATAAAAACCTATAGCTGAACACCAGCTTGGTTAGGATACCATATACGAATACCGGCTTGGTTAGGATACCATATACGAATACCGGCTTGGTTAGATATTATATACGAACACCGGCTTGGTTAGATATTATATACGAACACCGGCTTGGTTAGATATTATATACGAACACCGGCTTGGTTAGGATATTATATACGAACACCGGCTTGGTTAGGATACTATATACGAATACCAGCTTGGTTAGGATATTATATACGAACACCGGCTTGGTTAGGATATTATATACGAACACCGGCTTGGTTAGGATATTATATACGAACACCGGCTTGGTTATGATATTATATACGAACACCGGCTTGGTTAGGATATTATATACGAACACCGGCATGGTTAGGATATTATATACGAACACCGGCTTGGTTAGATATTATATACGAACACCAGCTTGGTTAGGATATTATATACGAACACCGGCTTGGTTAGGATATTATATACAAACACCGGCTTGGTTAGGTTATCATATACGAACACCAGCTTGGTTAGGGTATCATATAAGTATTATTCTGCTGTTACTCCACTAGACAACTGGACATACGATCTGGAATTATGTTATCAAACGCATCCACTTTTGTTTTTAATAGACTTTGCTAAAGCCTTCGATACGATGCCGCATCAGCGACTTTTGCTTAATTTAACTTTGCTTGGTGTACAGACTATTGTAGACTATTGCTATGGATAGAAGATTTTCTCTAGAATAGAACATAAAACAAAGAGTTGTATTAAACGGCAATACATTTAACTGGAACAGTGTTGTATCTGAAATCCCTGTAAAATTGTATTTATTATTTATATCAACTATGTGTCAGAACTTATCGAAGGAACTAGCACACGTTTTGCAGACGACACAAAGATTTCTCAAGTTAACTACGTTCACATGCGAGGCAGATTAAATTACAGGAGCATTTATATTCACTTTGTCCCTGGAGTAAGGATTGGCTTCTCCGTTTTATGTGAAGAAATGTAGTGTTGCATAATGTAACGGTTGACGTTGACTTTGAATATCAAATGTATGACAAGCATGATAGGTACATGTATAGTAAATTAAAAGCTGAGGACGAGGAAAAAGACATGGGCATCCATTTTGTAAACGTCTACACTGAGCTTTGACCTATATGTGAGCTATGCAGTAAACAAAGCTAACATCATAATAGGCTTAATCAGACGTAACTTTTCATATCAAAGAAAGGAAAATGTTTGTTTATTATAGTAACTAGCCTGGCTTCCAGTCTGGCGATTTATTACCTTTTTCTTACTTCTTATCAGAAGATCAAATGGTTTGGTGTGTGTGTTTTACGTTTATTTTTCGTCGCTACCGGATGCCCATGTGAAGGATTAGTCATTTTAGATATTGGAGGATGGTACGATTATACAGACAGATACCCATTCCAGAGTTTCCTATGGTTATTTTACGTGCACGGTGTTCCGACGTGAGACTTCGGTTTACAGTCTCTTCACAAAGACGGGTGGTCGAACATGCGGCTCATTGATTTGCAGTCTGGTATTGTTAACCATTGGACTACTGATCAGTCGGTGACGGTTTGTGCGTTCAATAAATATATTTATATGACGGACAAGGCAAGATGTATCAAAGGCATGTTCCCAGGCTATATAGTCGCACATATTAGTTTATACAAATTTAGTTCAGCTCGATTGAGAACGTTCTTACAACATCAATTTAATCGGACTCGAGACGCCATTCCTGGTGGAATCCATTGCAATGAGGGAGAGCGAATGTGGCATTTAAGTGCCTTACATATTGGCACAATCGTAACGGCTACATATGGACGCGAATACCGGGCCTCTTACACCTAAAGCGAACGACTGCGCTATAATGACATCCACATGGCTCTACCACGACTTGCGCCACCTCTTATGAACAGCAGTACTTTCCTATTCATATCCTTGTAGATCCGGTGCCAGGTTGATCAGTAACCATTAATTAACTATATGGAGGATTACCAACCGGCCATATCAGAATGAACCCATTACGAGGTTCGAACCTTCGATCACCATCTCTTAACTACTAAGCCACGGAGATAGAAAACGTATTGTTTCTACAATTGAACAAAGCTCTAATCCGGCCACATCTTGACTACGGACACATCTGGTTTCCAACCCTGAAGAAGACTAAACGGATTATTGAAAATGCGCAACGAAGAGCAACAATATTTGTCACAGAACTAAAATGATTATGTTATGAGGAAATACTGGCTGAACTGAACCTCACAACGCTTGAATACAGGCGATAAAGAGGAGATCTTATACAACTCTTCAGGAGTATACATGTATCTCATATTGATGATATAAACTGTGCTCAGTTATTTGAATATTATCCAACGATATACGTGTAACCCATGTGTCGCAGGTTAGATCCCCCGCTATGCCATAACAAAATGACTCCCATCATAGTCTTACGGATTCAACTTTAAACCGAGTTCTTGTGTCAGTGCTTTACACTACACTGTGCATGTAAAATAACGAGATAAGACTCTAGAATGGGTCTCTGTCTGTATCATTGCACTATCATCCAACATCTGAAATGACTAATCTCTTTAGGAGGCGTCGCTCATATGGGCAACTTATAGAGACGATAAATAAACGTAAGACACGCACACAATCACGCACGAGCGCGCGCACACACACATATCGTAGTAGCGTAGTAACACGCTTATTATCTATCTATCTACAAACCTCACCCAAATGGTTAACCTCCCCACCCGTGAAAACAACATCCTGGATTTATTCCTTACAACTAACCCCAGTTTAGTAAACCAGGTCAATATTCTACCTGGCATCAGTGATCATAATGTAGTCGAAATAAAAGTCAACACATCCGCAAGGATATGTCATCAAAAGCCTCGCAGGATTCCACTCTATAAGAAAGCAAACTGGCAGGCCATTAAACAGTCTTTATGTGACTATCACCAGGTTATGACCAACGAATGTAAATATACCGCACTAAACACCGAAGAGCTATGGGAACATTTCTCTCATGCTCTAAACACCCTTACAGATAAATGTATTCCATCCAAACAGTCATCGTTAAGAGATCACCTACCCTGGGTTAATCAGAGTGTTAAGCGAATGATTAGAAGGCGAAATATGGCCTTTAAAAATACTAGGAAGTCAAGTACGCCTTCAAATCGCAAAAAATTCCTGGATCTAAAACATTTAGTGCGGAAAGAGGTCAAAGAGGCTTATCATCAATACCTAGAAAACATCCTAAATCTAAACAGTGCTGATGCCTCCCATCCTTACAGACCAAACACCAAGAAACTGTATTCCATCCTTAAGCATTCCAAGCAATATTCCAAATCAATGCCACCCCTAAAGCATGAACACAAATTCCATCATGAAGAAGCTGCTAAAGCCACAGCACTGAACAAACAGTTTCAGTCTGTCTTCAGCTCCAAACCTGAATGGTCAATCCACGCCAAACATGAATGAGATCACAGTAAGCTCAAATGGCATAGCGAAACTTCTCAATAACCTGAACCCCCATAAGGCTAGTGGTCCTGACCTAATTAAGCCAATCATACTTAAAACCCTGTCTAAAGAACTCTCACCTATCCTTGAAGTCTTATTCCAAAAATCCCTCAACGAAGGATCACTGCCTGCCCAGTGGAAGTCAGCAAATGTTGCTCCCATTTACAAAAAAGGGGACAAGTCAAACCCCGCCAACTATAGGCCTATCTCACTGACATGTGTTCTATGCAAGGTACTAGAACATATAGTTTCCTCCTCGATAGCAAAACACTTCACTAACCACAGTATTCTGTACCATTTGCAGCATGGTTTTAGAGAAAAACGGTCATGCGTGACCCAACTAGTAATGCTAGTCAATGACTTGGTTACCTCTGTCTACAATACGCATCAGGTAGATCTCATCCTATTAGACTTCAGTAAGGCTTTCGATAAGGTCAATCACGAGAAAGTACTACTAAAAATGCATGAATATGGAGTCAGAGGTCAAACATTAAGGTGGATTAAGAGTTTTCTAGATAATAGACTCCAGTCAGTTGTCCTTAATGGTATTAGTTCAGAGGTCATTCCGGTGTCCTCTGGAGTCCCACAGGGATCCGTACTTGGACCCCTGCTTTGCCTAGCCTACATAAACGACCTCCCACAAAACATCAGTTCCAAAGTCCGCATCTTTGCAGATGATTCTGCAGTATATCTATCACTGACATCTGCAAATGAATCGGTCACACTCCAAAATGATCTTAAGAGATTAGAAGAGTGGGAGTTGGAGTGGGACATGGAATTTAACCCTTCCAAATGTCAAGTTATCCACGTCACCAGAAGGAAACATCCTATTCCCAGCAAATATAAACTCCATGGAGTCCTACTTGAGTCGGTCACCTCAGCCAAATACCTTGGCGTGGATATCTCAAATAACCTGTCGTGGGACACCCACATAAAAAGGTCAACAAAGAAAGCAAACCAAACATTAGGATTTCTACGTAGAAACCTCCAGGTCAAATCTGAACCCCTTAAGACCATGGCTTACCAGACACTAGTGAGACCCCAGCTTGAATATGGCTCCGAGATCTGGTCGCCCCATACCCAAACATTGATAGACCAAATTGAAGGTGTCCAGCGAAGAGCAGCCCGTTGGATAAAGGCTGACTTCTATCGTACCTCTAGTGTTACAGACATGCTACATTCCCTAAATCTACGCAGACTAGATCAACGGCGTATTGACAATAGGTTATCCCTTATGCATAAAATTCATAATGATCTTGTTGCTATTCCCATTGTAAATTACCTAGTTCCTCTCTCCCGTCCTACTCGCCATTGCCATTCCTTAAGCTATAGGTTAATTACAGCAACTACAGACTACTACAAGTATTCCTTCTTTCCAAGAACAATCTATCATTGGAACCACCTCCCTCCTGACATTGTCCATCTCCCTACCATAGAGCAATTCAATACGGCAGTTTGCCATATTGAACATGCCAGTCCCTAGTTGTTCTGCGTAGCTGCTTTTAAACTTTTACCACAACTTATTTTCACACCTTCTTAAATTATACTTTTAACTACTCATACTTTTAACTTCTTTGCGGTTTTTGACGCGCAACATGTCTACGTCCCCGCGAGGGGTTCAACATTAAAGGAAGATAGATAGATAGATACAGTAGGATACCGGCGTTTAGCATAGTCATAAATAGACTTCGGAAGGTTAAGAACTATGTTAAAAATTCGTAAGTGTTATAGGGTTTCTTTGGTTTGTATGATCATGTCATGTGATATGATGTCACCGAATGCATGTTATCCTGAATGACACTTATATGTCATTTTAGAATGTTAAAAGTGAACATGTTGATGTTTCTTCGGACAAGAAGTCGTTCGGATAAACTTCCAGTCATACATGTGGCGTCCGTGGTCCAGTGGTAGAGCGTCGGATTTGGAATCGAGGCCACGTATGTAGTGTCATTGAGCAAGGCACCTCACAGACATTGCTTAGTACTGGTTAATCTCTTAGGTCAGCTGAGCCTGCACAGGAAAACATGTCTAAGTCCCCGCGAGGTGTTTGACATTAAAGGAACATACATACATACAGATGTACCAATCACTGAATCAGTTGTTTATATCATTGATTGACCGTTTTTCAATACCAGAATTAGAACCGACGCAGCTTAGAGCTTTAACTGCATCAACTACATTTATGGGAGTTGTCAGGAGGTTCCACTGTGTCAGCTACATTTATGGGAGTTGTCAGGAGGTTCCACTGTGTCAGCTACATTTATGGGAGTTGTCAGGAGGTTCCACTGTGTCAGCTACATTTATGGGAGTTGTCAGGATGTTCCACGGTGTGAGCTACATTTATGGGAGTTGTCAGGAGGTTCCACTGTGTCAGCTACATTTAT
Source organism: Archivesica marissinica (assembly GCA_014843695.1). Lineage (NCBI taxonomy): Eukaryota > Metazoa > Mollusca > Bivalvia > Venerida > Vesicomyidae > Archivesica > Archivesica marissinica. The sequence goes on along the minus strand of CM026404.1, from coordinate 45,021,435 downwards.
GGGAGTTGTCAGGAGATTACACTGTGTCAGCTACATTTATGGGAGTTGTCAGGAGGTTACACTGTGTCAGCTACATTTATGGGAGTTGTCAGGAGATTCTACTGTGTCAGCTACATTTATGGAAGTTGTCAGGAGATTCCACTGTGTCAGCTACATTTATGGGAGTTGTCAGGAGGTTCCACTGTGTGAGCTACATTTATGGGAGTTGTCAGGAGATTCCACTGTGTCAGCTACATTTATGGGAGTTGTCAGGAGATTACACTGTGTCAGCTACATTTATGGGAGTTGTCAGGAGATTCCACTGTGTCAGCTACATTTATGGGAGTTGTCAGGAGGTTCCACTGTGTGAGCTACATTTATGGGAGTTGTCAGGAGATTCCACTGTGTCAGCTACATTTATGGAAGTTGTCAGGAGATTCCACTGTGTCAGCTCCATTTATGGGAGTTGTCAGGAGGTTCCACTGTGTCAGCTACATTTATAGGAGTTGTCAGGAGGTTCCACTGTGTCAGCTACATTTATGGAAGTTGTCAGGAGGTTCCACTGTGTCAGCTACATTTATGGGAGTTGTCAGGAGGTTCCACTGTGTCAGCTACATTTATGGAAGTTGTCAGGAGGTTCCACTGTGTCAGCTACATTTATGGGAGTTGTCAGGAGGTTCCACTGTGTCAGCTACATTTATGGAAGTTGTCAGGAGGTTCCACTGTGTCAGCTACATTTATGGGAGTTGTCAGACGTATACGACGTTTGTTTATTTCTTGAAATACACAGTTTTCCGAGCAAATGTTTGGAAAAGAATTATACCATATAATAGCAAATTACATTCTACAGACATTTGCGTTTTCTCCGATGTAGTGTCGCTTTAATCTCCAAAAACAAATAAACGTATTCTGTATGGTATGTTTGTAACAGGTTGGAGCCCATTGGATACCGAGCTTGTTTTATGATATCCGTTATAGACACATCCAGTTTGAACCTTTGTTTTATGATATCGGTTATAGACACATCCAGTTTGAACCTTTGTTTTATGATATCGGTTATAGACACATCCAGTTTGAACCTTTGTTTTATGATATCCGTTATAGACACATCCAGTTTGAACCTTTGTTTTATGATATCGGTTATAGACACATCCAGTTTGAACCTTTGTTTTATGATATCGGTTATAGACACATCCAGTTTGAACCTTTGTTTTATGATATCGGTTATAGACACATCCACTTTGAACCTTTGTTTTATGATATCGGTTATAGACACATCCAGTTTGAACCTTTTCAACTTCATTTATATCAGTTTTGGTTCGGGTATCCCGGACAGTGAAAGAGTATTATAAGTTGGGTCTAATAAGCACTTTATATGCTAAATTTTTAACTTTTGTTGAATTTATTTTCAAATATAAATCCTACTGATTAATTTGCTTTGTTGGTTGTCCCATTTTCAATTATTTTGGAGAGTGATGCAAATGTACCTTACCTAATTAATTCTTTCAAGGTAATGGCCATAAAGTTTGTAGGTAAAACAGGTATGAAACATAATGACACGGCTGCTGCGATCACATAGTAACTGTAACAGAACGTGACTTAAATCTTGTGTAGCGAATAATGCTGTTTATTGTTTAATGTTAATTAACACTTAAGATGCTGAATAAATTGCAAGGAATGTACAAACAACATAATGTCACATCTGATCAGGATCTATGTTGTTTGCTATTCAGCCAAGTGTTGTAGCCCCACTATCTGAATAGCAAACAGCATAGAGCCTGATCAAATGGCACAATCTGCGACTTTAGGACAAAATGATAAAAGTTTGAGCCTGTTGTGTGAAATTAATTTATTGAACAAAGATTGTAACATTTTCAATGAAATATACATGATAGCAAGTAGACACTGGATATACTCTTCCTTGTAGTTGTACAACCATTTCAATGAACTTGTCTAATAAGAAACATTAGTCAGTTACTGCCCCTGAATACTCATAAAAGTATTACAATTGGTCCTCATAATTGGTTTCCTCTGTTTTTATTGTTGTTTCCTTTGCACCACATGCTATCTATTTTCATCCGTTTTTCTCATATAATTATTAAATTATTAAATCTCGACAGATACCCTACAGCATATCCAATGGATACTTATACTGTAAAACTTGGTTATCAATTAAATAACATGATTTTGATAAAATTTCATTTATCCTACCGCAACATCTGGGTTTTAGAAAACAACAGTAGGTCTAAAAACAAAGGCTTCCAACCAAAATGACCAACATACATTTTGGGATAAATCGTACTTTATCTGTCAAGGGAGGTAATAGAAATACCAGTAATGTCTCTCATTGTTTATAACTTCTATTTCAGCTTCACTGAAATGTGTACGCACAAATTTGCTTCAAAGAACTTGTACAAGACACGTGTTATCAAGCAGCAGTGTTAATAGCAGTGTAAGTCATGTGACACGTGACGTTCCATCTACATGTTATAGTGTTTGTTGTAAACGTGACACATTGAGAATAAATCCCATTTATAGACATTATTATTCATCATTTCACAGTGAAATGGCTCCAGAAATATCCTACAAACCAAATGGACATCTTCTAATTGATGATAATTTAGAAATCTCTGTGAAGGGATTAAGGAGACACCAGAAGGTGACTGTGTATGCACATTTAAATGAAGATGGAAAGACGTTTGAATCGTGCGCATGTTTCCAGGCCGATGATGATGGAATGCTGAACTTGAAAAACCATGCGTCTTTATCAGGAACATACAAAGGTAATTATATTTCCCACATTTTGTTTCATGCTATAGAAGCTCCCCCATTCTCTTGTGACATAACGTATGCAACCATCACCCAAGAACTTATTGATAAACTACCTTCATTCATCTAATATATTAGAATTTGGTTGCATGCATTTACAAACTGCACAGTTGCAGTATTCAGTATTCATTTACCATGTGTATGAGAGCTGCAGTATTCATTTACCATGTGTATGAGAGCTGCAGTATTCATGTACCATGTGTATGAGAGCTGCGGTATTCATTTACCATGTGTATGAGAGCTGCAGTATTCATTTACCATGTGTATGAGAGTTGCAGTATTCAGTTTTCGTTTGCCATGTGTCTGAGAGCTGCATTATTCAGTTTTCATTTACCAGGTGTATGAGAGCTGCAGTATTCATTTACCATGTGTATGAGAGCTGCAGTATTCATTTACCATGTGTATGAGAGCTGCAGTATTCATTTACCATGTGTATGAGAGCTGCAGTATTCATTTACCTTGTGTATGAGAGCTGCAGTATTCAGTATTCATTTACCATGTGTATGAGAGCTGCAGTATTCAGTTTTCATTTACCATGTGTATGAGAGCTGCAGTTTTCATTTACCATGTGTATGAGAGCTGCGGTATTCATTTACCATGTGTATGAGAGCTGCAGTATTCATTTACCATGTGTATGAGAGTTGCAGTATTCAGTTTTCGTTTGACATGTGTCTGAGAGCTGCATTATTCAGTTTTCATTTACCATGTGTATGAGAGCTGCAGTATTCATTTACCATGTGTATGAGAGCTGCAGTATTCATTTACCATGTGTATGAGAGCTGCGGTATTCATTTACCATGTGTATGAGAGCTGCAGTTTTCATTTACCATGTGTATGAGAGCTGCAGTTTTCATTTACCATGTGTATGAGAGCTGCAGTTTTCATTTACCTTGTGTATGAGAGCTGCGGTATTCATTTACCATGTGTATGAGAGCTGCAGTTTTCATTTACCATGTGTATGAGAGCTGCAGTTTTCATTTACCATGTGTATGAGAGCTGCAGTTTTCATTTACCTTGTGTATGAGAGCTGCGGTATTCATTTACCATGTGTATGAGGATATGCTGCTATTTTCATTTTGGTGCCAATTATCAGCGCAAATTGTGATGACGTCACTAATTGTTAACTATTATTAACGTTATGTACCAATTCAAATAGAAATATGCATGCTTTAAAATTTAATTTACAAATTATAAGAATTATTCTCTCAACCAATCAGAATCATTCCAGGTGTTATTACACGTGTGTACATATAAGAAATTATGAGCAATATTATGTGATAAATTAGATGTTTTGGAGGATAGTGCAAGATTCAGAAGACATTTCAATTCCAGAAGCTTCCGTGGTTCATTTACACGCCCAGTGCATAGCACCGACACATGAGACATTTATAGTCCAAGCCCACTGTAAACTTGTTGTCTGAGGAGGTATTTTAAAGAGATATGAAAGGCCGAGGTTGACCTTTGTGCAGGTTATTTAAGAAATAAAAAGTTATTCTGCGATATACCACGGTTGATACTTATTATTTCGATTCTAACACGACTTACTTCTAATAATTTTAAAGGAGTATTTTCTTTAAACGCCGCTGCATTTGGCTTTCGAAATTTCCTCCCGCGTAAGGGGTGATGACGTTATTTTTTATGGAAAATATCAATCTAGTGCATAAATGAACAAAAGTTGTAACTGATCAATAATTTTATTTATTTTGTCAAATAAAACTGTACAGAATAGTAACTGAAACATTACTTAACAGAAAAACAAGATGGACAAGAGATTATCTGATTCTAAAAATAGCTCACTAACGTGAATTCCAACGGTATTTTTTACAAACATCACGTGACTTTCATTCATAAAACTTTACACGCAGTGTATAAATGACGTAGCCAAAACACGGTGCGCGTGCAGCATAGTTCAAGGTAGGTATATTGCAGAATAACCAGAGATTGATTTTACTCTACACATATGTATGTTATTAGCTGGGTCGTGTATAACCCTCGTTTGTCGTTCTTATATAAGAACTTCAAACTCGGGTTATTCTGCGATATACCATTATGGTTGATACTTATTATTTCTTAATTATTTTGTACAATTAAAACTAGATGAACCCTTAAAATGCTGAATAAATTGGAAGGAATGTGCAAACAACATAGATCCAGATCAGCCGAATGAAATAGTTTCTATTGTTACATTGCTCTCTTGTATTGAAAGAACAATATATTACATTGCCATCTCACTGATTGCAGGTGTATCATCGATGGGTTTATTCTGGAGTATGGAGCCGTGCCACGGGCAGAAAGAGGGTATTAGACTTATGAAAAAGGACATGGCCACACCCTTTATATCTTCAATATATGTTTATGATGGTCATTGTTCACTGCGTGATTTAAGGGAGAGAACTCCACAGGAAATATGTACAACTGTAATAGAGAGATGGTACAAACATCCTGGTGTGACAAGCTATGATGTGACAGATGGTAATATCAGAGGAAAGCTGTATATGCCTCCAGGTTAGTTATATAATGTATATAATATAAATCAGAGTTTTCCCAATAGCACAGTTATATGTATCTCCATCTCCAGTATATATCTGATATTATGTCTCCACATAATGGATGGAGACATGTTGAAGATACTGCTTTTGCCTTTGCCATCTGTCCACACGTCTGTCTGCTTTAGCTGATCCACGCTTCATCTACATAACTCCTTGTGTATTTAGCTTATCCATGCTTCATCTACATAACTCCTTGTGTATTTAGCTGATCCACGCTTCATCTACATAGCTCCTTGTTGTGTATTTAGCTGATCCACGCTTCATCTACATAACTCCTTGTTGTGTATTTAGCTGATCCACGCTTCATCTACATAACTCCTTGTTGTGTATTTAGTTTATCCATGTTTCATCTACATAACTCCTTGTTGTGTATTTAGCTGATCCACGCTTCATCTACATAACTCCTTGTTGTGTATTTAGCTGATCCACACTTCATCTACATAATTCCTTATTGTGTATTTAGCTTATCCACGCTTCATCTACATAACTCCTTGTGTATTTAGCTTATCCACGCTTCATCTACATAGCTCCTTGTTGTGTATTTAGTTTATCCATGTTTCATCTACATAACTCCTTGTTGTGTATTTAGCTGATCCACGCTTCATCTACATAACTCCTTGTTGTGTATTTAGCTGATCCACGCTTCATCTACATAACTCCTTGTTGTGCATTTAGCTGATCTATGCTTTATCTACATAGCTCCTTGTTGTGTATTTAGCTGATCCACGCTTCATCTACATATCTCCTTGTTGTGTATTTAGCTTATACACACTTCATCTACATTTAACTCCTTGTTGTGTATTTAGCTTATCCACGCTTCATCTACATAACTCCTTGTTGTGTATTTATTTTATCCATGTTTCATCTACATAACTCCTTGTTGTGTATTTAGCTGATCCACGCTTCATCTACATAACTCCTTGTTGTGTATTTAGCTGATCCATGCTTCATCTACATAACTCCTTGTTGTGCATTTAGCTGATCTATGCTTTATCTACATAGCTCCTTGTTGTGTATTTAGCTGATCCACGCTTCATCTACATAGCTCCTTGTGTATTTAGCTGATCCACGCTTCATCTACATAACTCCTTGTTGTGCATTTAGCTGATCTATGCTTCATCTACATAGCTCCTTGTTGTGTATTTAGCTGATCCATGCTTCATCTACATAACTCCTTGTTGTGTATTTAGCTGATCTACGCTTCATCTACATAGCTCCTTGTTGTGTATTTAGCTGATCCATGCTTCATCTACATAACTCCTTGTTGTGTATTTAGCTGATCCACGCTTCATCTACATAATTCCTTGTTGTGTATTTAGTTTATCCATGTTTCATCTACATAACTCCTTGTTGTGTATTTAGCTGATCCACGTTTCATCTACATATCTCCTTGTTGTGTATTTAGCTTATACACACTTCATATACATAACTCCTTGTGTATTTAGCTGATCCATGCTTCATCTACATAACTCCTTGTTGTGTATTTAGCTGATCCACACTTCATCTACATAATTCCTTATTGTGTATTTAGCTTATCCACGCTTTATCTACATAACTCCTTGTGTATTTAGCTGATCCACGCTTCATCTACATATCTCCTTGTTGTGTATTTAGCTTATACACACTTCATCTACATAACTCCTTGTTGTGTATTTAGATTATCCACGCTTCATCTACATAACTCCTTGTTGTGTATTTAGTTTATCCATGTTTCATCTACATAACTCCTTGTTGTGTATTTAGTTTATCCATGTTTCATCTACATAACTCCTTGTTGTGTATTTAGCTGATCCACGCTTCATCTACATAACTCCTTGTTGTGTATTTAGCTGATCCACACTTCATCTACATAACTCCTTGTTGTGCATTTAGCTGATCTATGCTTTATCTACATAGCTCCTTGTTGTGTATTTAGCTGATCCACGCTTCATCTACATAGCTCCTTGTTGTGTATTTAGCTGATCCACGCTTCATCTACATAACTCCTTGTTGTGTATTTAGCTGATCCACGTTTCATCTACATAACTCCTTGTTGTGTATTTAGCTGATCCACGTTTCATCTACATATCTCCTTGTTGTGTATTTAGCTGATCCATGCTTCATCTACATAACTCCATGTTGTGTATTTAGCTGATCCACACTTCATCTACATAACTCCTTGTTGTGTATTTAGCTGATCTACGCGTCATCTACATAACTCCTTGTTGTGTATTTAGCTGATCCATGTTTCATCTACATAACTCCTTGTTGTGTATTTAGCTGATCCACACTTCATCTACATAACTCCTTGTTGTGTATTTAGCTGATCCACGCTTCATCTACATAACTCCTTGTTGTGTATTTAGCTGATCCATGCTTCATCTACATAACTCCTTGTTGTGTATTTAGCTGATCCATGCTTCATCGACATAACTCCTTGTTGTGTATTTAGCTGATCCATGCTTCATCTACATAATTCCTTGTTGTGTTTTTAGTTTATCCACATTTCATCTACATAACTCCTTGTTGTGTATTTAGCTGATCCATGCTTCATCTACATAACTCCTTGTTGTGTATTTAGCTGATCCACGCTTCATCTACATAATTCCTTGTTGTGTTTTTAACTTATCCACGTTTCATCTACATAACTCCTTGTTGTGTTTTTGTCAAACTTGACAGGCAGCATCGGTATGATGTCTAGTTGTGTATATTGTAACCATGTTATGGTTGGATGAAGTTTTGCGGATTTACAGCCATTTGAACATTATATACCACAATGCTTATCTGTGTTTTATCTCCAAAACTTCTTTCTGCATTTTCACCGTGCTTGTCATGAAGTATGATGACGTCTAGTTGTGCATATTGTAATCACGTTCCGGTCGATGATGTTTGGTATATTTATGGCTAATAGAACATTTTTATTACACAAAGCTTGTCCATGCTTCATCACCAAAACATCATAATACTACATATGACATTTTATTGCTATGACTTCATATAGTGCACTTCCATGCCTTTATTACTCCACCGAAGCAATAGTGAGCAGGGAGACATATCTTTTGAGCAATATGATCACCCACCACACTGCCAGATTGGGAGCCTAACTGCATGATCACGCACCACACTGCCAGATTGGGAGCCTAGCTGCATGATCACCCACCACACTGCCAGATTTTGAGCCTAGCTGCATGATCACGCACCACACTGCCAGATTGTGAGCCTAGCTGCATGATCACCCACCACACTGCCAGATTGTGAGCCTAGCTGCATGATCACCCACCACACTGCCAGACTGTGAGCCTAGCTGCATGATCACCCACCACACTGCCAGACTGTGAGCCTACCTGCATGATCACGCACCACACTGCCAGACTGTGAGCCTAGCTGCATGATCACGCACCACACTGCCAGATTGTGAGCCTAGCTGCATGATCACCCACCACACTGCCAGATTGTGAGCCTAGCTGCATGATCACCCACCACACTGCCAGATTTCCAGCCTAGCTGCATGATCACCCACCACACTGCCAGACTGTGAGCCTAGCTGCATGATCACCCACCACACTGCCAGATTGTGAGCCTAGCTGCATGATCACCCACCACACTGCCAGATTTTGAGCCTAGCTGCATGATCACGCACCACACTGCCAGATTGTGAGCCTAGCTGCATGATCACCCACCACACTGCCAGATTGTGAGCCTAGCTGCATGATCACCCACCACACTGCCAGATTGTGAGCCTAGTTGCATGATCACCCACCACACTGCCAGATTGGGAGCCTAGCTGCATGATCACGCACCACACTGCCAGATTTCGAGCCTAGCTGCATGATCACGCACCACACTGCCAGATTTCGAGCCTAGCTGCATGATCACGAACCACACTGCCAGATTGTGAGCCTAGCTGCATGATCACCCACCACACTGCCAGATTTCGAGCCTAGCTGCATGATCACCCACCACACTGCCAGATTGTGAGCCTAGCTGCATGATCACCCACCACACTGCCAGATTGTGAGCCTAGCTGCATGATCACCCACCACACTGCCAGATTGTGAGCCTAGCTGCATGATCACCCACCACACTGCCAGACTGTGAGCCTAGCTGCATGATCACCCACCACACTGCCAGATTGTGAGCCTAGCTGCATGATCACCCACCACACTGCCAGATTTTGAGTCTAGCTGCATGATCACGCACCACACTGCCAGATTGTGAGCCTAGCTGCATGATCACGCACCACACTGCCAGACTGTGAGCCTAGCTGCATGATCATGCACCACACTGCCAGATTGTGAGCCTAGCTGCATGATCACCCACCACACTGCCAGATTGTGAGCCTAGCTGCATGATCACCCACCACACTGCCAGATTGAGTAGCAGCTGCATGACACCCACCACACTGCCAGTTGGAGCCTAGCTGCATGATCACCCACCACACTGCCAGATTGAGCCTAGCTGCATGATCACCCACCACACTGCCAGATTTTGAGCCTAGCTGCATGATCACCCACCACACTGCCAGATTGTGAGCCTAGCTGCATGATCACGCACCACACTGCCAGACTGTGAGCCTAGCTGCATGATCACGCACCACACTGCCAGATTGTGAGCCTAGCTGCATGATCACCCACCACACTGCCAGATTGTGAGCCTAGCTGCATGATCACCCACCACACTGCCAGATTTCCAGCCTAGCTGCATGATCACCCACCACACTGCCAGACTGTGAGCCTAGCTGCATGATCACCCACCACACTGCCAGATTGTGAGCCTAGCTGCATGATCACCCACCACACTGCCAGATTTTGAGCCTAGCTGCATGATCACGCACCACACTGCCAGATTGTGAGCCTAGCTGCATGATCACCCACCACACTGCCAGATTGGGAGCCTAGCTGCATGATCACCCACCACACTGCCAGATTGGGAGCCTAGCTGCATGATCACCCACCACACTGCCAGATTGGGATCCTAGCTGCATGATCACCCACCACACTGCCAGATTGGGAGCCTAGCTGCATGATCACCCACCACACTGCCAGACTGTGAGCCTAGCTGCATGATCACCCACCACACTGCCAGATTGTGAGCCTAGCTGCATGATCACCCACCACACTGCCAGATTGTGAGCCTAGCTGCATGATCACCCACCACACTGCCAGATTTTGAGCCTAGCTGCATGATCACGCACCACACTGCCAGATTGTGAGCCTAGCTGCATGATCACCCACCACACTGCCAGATTGGGATCCTAGCTGCATGATCACCCACCACACTGCCAGATTGGGAGCCTAGCTGCATGATCACCCACCACACTGCCAGACTGTGAGCCTACCTGCATGATCACGCACCACACTGCCAGACTGTGAGCCTAGCTGCATGATCACCCACCACACTGCCAGACTGTGAGCCTAGCTGCATGATCACCCACCACACTGCCAGATTGTGAGCCTAGCTGCATGATCACCTACCACACTGCCAGATTGTGAGCCTAGCTGCATGGTCACCCACCACACTGCCAGATTTCGAGCCTAGCTGCATGATCACCCACCACACTGCCAGATTTCGAGCCTAGCTGCATGGTCACCCACCACACTGCCAGATTTCAAGCCTAGCTGCATGATCACCCACCACACTGCCAGATTTCGAGCCTAGCTGCATGGTCACCCACCACACTGCCAGGTGTTGAGCCTAGCTGCATGATAACGCACCACTGCCTGATTTTGAGCCTAGCTGCATGTCACCCACCACTGCCAGATTTCCAGTCTAGCTGCATGATCACCTACCACTCTGCCAGATTTCGAGCCTAGCTGCATGATCACCCACCACACTGCCAGATTTCCAGTCTAGCTGCATGATCACCTACCACACTGCCAGATTGGGAGCCTAGCTGCATGATCACCCACCACACTGCCAGATTTCGAGCCTAGCTGCATGATCACCCACCACACTGCCAGATTTCCAGTCTAGCTGCATGATCACCTACCACACTGCCAGATTCCGAGCCTAGCTGCATGGTCACCCAGCAAACAATTATTGGAACAGCACCTCTCATGTCTTGATGACAGATCTACAATAAACTATAATATCACTTAGGACACCTCCGTGGCAGAGTGGGGACACCTCCGTGGCAGAGTGGGGACACCTCCGTGGCAGAGTGGGGACACCTCCGTGGCAGAGTGGGGACACCTCCGTGGCAGAGTGGGGACACCTCCGTGGCAGAGTGGGGACACCTCCGTGGCAGAGTGGGGACACCTCCGTGGCAGAGTGGGGACACCTCCGTGGCAGAGTGGGGACACCTCCGTGGCAGAGTGGGGACACCTCCGTGGCAGAGTGGGGACACCTCCGTGGCTGAGTGGGGACACCTCCGTGGCAGAGTGGGGACACCTCCGTGGCAGAGTGGGGACACCTCCGTGGCAGAGTGGGGACACCTCCGTGGCAGAGTGGGGACACCTCCGTGGCAGAGTGGGGACACCTCCGTGGCAGAGTGGGGACACCTCCGTGGCAGAGTGGGGACACCTCCGTGGCAGAGTGGGGACACCTCCGTGGCAGAGTGGGGACACCTCCGTGGCAGAGTGGGGACACCTCCGTGGCAGAGTGGGGACACCTCCGTGGCAGAGTGGGGACACCTCCGTGGCAGAGTGGGGACACCTCCGTGGCAGAGTGGGGACACCTCCGTGGCTGAGTGGGGACACCTCCGTGGCAGAGTGGGGACACCTCCGTGGTTGAGTGGGGACACCTCCGTGGTTGAGTGGGGACACCTCCGTGGCAGAGTGGGGACACCTCCGTGGCAGAGTGGGGACACCTCCGTGGTTGAGTGGGGACACCTCCGTGGTTGAGTGGGGACACCTCCGTGGCAGAGTGGGGACACCTCCGTGGCAGAGTGGGGACACCTCCGTGGCAGAGTGGGGACACCTCCGTGGCTGAGTGGGGACACCTCCGTGGCTGAGTGGGGACACCTCCGTGGCTGAGTGGGGACACCTCCGTGGCTGAGTGGGGACACCTCCGTGGCAGAGTGGGGACACCTCCGTGGCAGAGTGGGGACACCTCCGTGGCAGAGTGGGGACACCTCCGTGGCAGAGTGGGGACACCTCCGTGGCAGAGTGGGGACACCTCCGTGGCAGAGTGGGGACACCTCCGTGGCAGAGTGGGGACACCTCCGTGGCAGAGTGGGGACACCTCCGTGGCAGAGTGGGGACACCTCCGTGGCAGAGTGGGGACACCTCCGTGGCAGAGTGGGGACACCTCCGTGGCTGAGTGGGGACACCTCCGTGGGGACACCTCCGTGGCAGAGTGGGGACACCTCCGTGGTGAGTGGGGACACCTCTGTGGCAGAGTGGGGACACCTCCGTGGCAGAGTGGGGACACCTCCGTGGCAGAGTGGGACACCTCCGTGGCAGAGTGGGGACACCTCCGTGGCAGAGTGGGGACAGAGTGGGGACACCTCCGTGGCAGAGTGGGGACACCTCCGTGGCAGAGTGGGGACACCTCCGTGGCAGAGTGGGGACACCTCCGTGGCAGAGTGGGGACACCTCCGTGGCAGAGTGGGGACACCTCCGTGGCAGAGTGGGGACACCTCCGTGGCAGAGTGGGGACACCTCCGTGGCAGAGTGGGGACACCTCCGTGGCAGAGTGGGGACACCTCCGTGGCAGAGTGGGGACACCTCCGTGGCAGAGTGGGGACACCTCCGTGGCAGAGTGGGGACACCTCCGTGGCAGAGTGGGGACACCTCCGTGGCAGAGTGGGGACACCTCCGTGGCAGAGTGGGGACACCTCCGTGGCAGAGTGGGGACACCTCCGTGGGGACACCTCTGGCAGAGTGGGGACACCTCCGTGGCAGTGGGGAGTGGGGACACCTCCGTGGTGGGGACACCTCTGTGGCAGAGTGGGGACACCTCCGTGGCAGAGTGGGGACACCTCCGTGGCTGAGAGTGGGGACACCTCTGGCAGAGTGGGGACACCTCCGTGGCAGAGTGGGACACCTCCGTGGCAGAGTGGGGACACCTCCGTGGCAGAGTGGGGACACCTCCGTGGCAGAGTGGGGACACCTCCGTGGCAGAGTGGGGACACCTCCGTGGCAGAGTGGGGACACCTCCGTGGCAGAGTGGGACACCTCCGTGGCAGAGTGGGGACACCTCCGTGGCAGAGTGGGGACACCTCCGTGGAGTGGGGACACCTCCGTGGCAGAGTGGGGACACCTCCGTGGCAGAGTGGGGACACCTCCGTGGCAGAGTGGGGACACCTCCGTGGCAGAGTGGGGACACCTCCGTGGCAGAGTGGGGACACCTCCGTGGCAGAGTGGGGACACCTCCGTGGCAGAGTGGGGACACCTCCGTGGCAGAGTGGGGACACCTCCGTGGCAGAGTGGGGACACCTCCGTGGCAGAGTGGGGACACCTCCGTGGGACACCTCCGTGGTTGAGTGGGGACACCTCCGTGGCAGAGTGGGGACACCTCCGTGGCAGAGTGGGGACACCTCCGTGGCAGAGTGGGGACACCTCCGTGGCAGAGTGGGGACACCTCCGTGGCAGAGTGGGGACACCTCCGTGGCAGAGTGGGGACACCTCCGTGGCAGAGTGGGGACACCTCCGTGGCAGAGTGGGGACACCTCCGTGGCAGAGTGGGGACACCTCCGTGGCAGAGTGGGGACACCTCCGTGGCAGAGTGGGGACACCTCCGTGGCAGAGTGGGGACACCTCCGTGGCAGAGTGGGGACACCTCCGTGGCAGAGTGGGGACACCTCCGTGGCAGAGTGGGGACACCTCCGTGGCAGAGTGGGGACACCTCCGTGGCAGAGTGGGGACACCTCCGTGGCAGAGTGGGGACACCTCCGTGGCAGAGTGGGGACACCTCCGTGGCAGAGTGGGGACACCTCCGTGGCAGAGTGGGGACACCTCCGTGGCAGAGTGGGGACACCTCCGTGGCAGAGTGGGGACACCTCCGTGGCAGAGTGGGGACACCTCCGTGGCAGAGTGGGGACACCTCCGTGGCAGAGTGGGGACACCTCCGTGGCAGAGTGGGGACACCTCCGTGGCAGAGTGGGGACACCTCCGTGGCAGAGTGGGGACACCTCCGTGGTTGAGTGGGGACACCTCCGTGGTTGAGTGGGGACACCTCCGTGGCAGAGTGGGGACACCTCCGTGGCAGAGTGGGGACACCTCCGTGGCAGAGTGGGGACACCTCCGTGGCAGAGTGGGGACACCTCCGTGGCAGAGTGGGGACACCTCCGTGGCAGAGTGGGGACACCTCCGTGGCAGAGTGGGGACACCTCCGTGGCTGAGTGGTTATGGTCATTGAATTCAAATAATTTGCCTCTCACCTTTGTATGTCTCACTGGGGATGCAGAAGTTATCCAGCTGGCTTGTGGTAGGTCGGTGGTTCTATCCATGTGCCCGTCTGTGCCTGAAATACTGCTCAGAGGGGCATCCCGGTTCTTCCTCCACCATAGCTGGAGAGTCGCCATATAACTTAAGCTGTTGGTGACATTAAACCCCCAAACCAAACAAACAAACAAACAAACAATATCATTTACATTCCTATGCAATCCAAACTTGTGTTTCAGGTGAGGGACCATTCCCAGGTGTTATTGACTTGTTTGGTACTGTCGGTGGGATTACAGAGTACAGAGCTGCCCTACTGGCTTCCAGGGGTCTGGCCGCCCTAGCTCTACCCTACTTCCTCTACCAAGACCTGCCAGACACTATGTTTGAGCTCAGTTTGGATTATTTCTTGGTATGTCTGTCATTTATGTAAAAGAAAAGTGTCAATTTCACTTCATTCGATTTTAAGAAAGACCCAGAGTGGTGGAACCTATGCTCGGTGTATTCCTATGCTCAGTGTATTCCTATGCTCGGTGTATTCCTATGCTCGGTGTATTTGTCCATCGACATCTGTCTTTAAAATATTTATATAGTTCTAGGCTAATTTCGCTGACAGCTGAAGCATGGTTCAATAGCATTCCGTTGTGTGTATCGGTAGCCTGATGCAACTGTCACGTCACTGTCCTTGGATGATGAGGAACCTCAGTGATGGACTGTGGAAGTCTGTCCAGTATATGGATGATAAGGAAGCTCGGTGATGGACTGTGGAAGTCTGTCCAGTATATGGATGATAAGGAAGCTCCGTGATGGACTGTGGAAGTCTGTCCAGTATATGGAGGATAAGGAAGCTCCGTGATGGACTGTGGAAGTCTGTCCAGTATATGGAGGATAAGGAAGCTCCGTGATGGACTGTGGAAGTCTGTCCAGTATATGGATGATAAGGAAGCTCAGTGATGGACTGTGGAAGTCTGTCCAGTATATGGATGATAAGGAAGCTCCGTGATGGACTGTGGAAGTCTGTCCAGTATATGGATGATAAGGAAGCAAGGTGATGGACTGTGGAAGTCTGTCCAGTATATGGATGATAAGGAAGCAAGGTGATGGACTATGGAAGTCTGTCCAGTATATGGATGATAAGGAAGCTCCGTGATGGACTATGGAAGTCTGTCCAGTATATGGATGATAAGGAAGCTCCGTGATGGACTGTGGAAGTCTGTCCAGTATATGGATGATAAGGAAGCTCCGTGATGGACTATGGAAGTCTGTCCAGTATATGGATGATAAGGAAGCAAGGTGATGGACTGTGGAAGTCTGTCCAGTATATGGATGATAAGGAAGCAAGGTGATGGACTGTGGAAGTCTGTCCAGTATATGGGTGATAAGGAAGCAAGGTGATGGACTGTGGAAGTCTGTCCAGTATATGGATGATAAGGAAGCTCCGTGATGGACTGTGGAAGTCTGTCCAGTATATGGATGATAAGGAAGCTCCGTGATGGACTATGGAAGTCTGTCCAGTATATGGATGATAAGGAAGCAAGGTGATGGACTGTGGAAGTCTGTCCAGTATATGGATGATAAGGAAGCAAGGTGATGGACTGTGGAAGTCTGTCCAGTATATGGATGATAAGGAAGCAAGGTGATGGACTGTGGAAGTCTGTCCAGTATATGGGTGATAAGGAAGCTCAGTGATGGACTATGGAAGTCTGTCCAGTATATGGATGATAAGGAAGCTCAGTGATGGACTGTGGAAGTCTGTCCAGTATATGGATGATAAGGAAGCTCCGTGATGGACTATGGAAGTCTGTCCAGTATATGGATGATAAGGAAGCTCAGTGATGGACTATGGAAGTCTGTCCAGTATATGGATGATAAGGAAGCTCTGTGATGGACTATGGAAGTCTGTCCAGTATATGGATGATAAGGAAGCTCAGTGATGGACTGTGGAAGTCTGTCCAGTATATGGATGATAAGGAAGCTCCGTGATGGACTGTGGAAGTCTGTCCAGTATATGGATGATAAGGAAGCAAGGTGATGGACTGTGGAAGTCTGTCCAGTATATGGATGATAAGGAAGCTCCGTGATGGACTATGGAAGTCTGTCCAGTATATGGTTGATAAGGAAGCTCAGTGATGGACTGTGGAAGTCTGTCCAGTATATGGATGATAAGGAAGCTCAGTGATGGACTGTGGAAGTCTGTCCAGTATATGGATGATAAGGAAGCTCCGTGATGGACTATGGAAGTCTGTCCAGTATATGGAGGATAAGGAAGCAAGGTGATGGACTGTGGAAGTCTGTCCAGTATATGGATGATAAGGAAGCTCAGTGATGGACTGTGGAAGTCTGTCCAGTATATGGATGATAAGGAAGCTCCGTGATGGACTGTGGAAGTCTGTCCAGTATATGGATGATAAGGAAGCTCAGTGATGGACTATGGAAGTCTGTCCAGTATATGGGTGATAAGGAAGCTCAGTGATGGACTATGGAAGTCTGTCCAGTATATGGATGATAAGGAAGCTCCGTGATGGACTGTGGAAGTCTGTCCAGTATATGGATGATAAGGAAGCTCCGTGATGGACTGTGGAAGTCTGTCCAGTATATGGATGATAAGGAAGCTCCGTGATGGACTGTGGAAGTCTGTCCAGTATATGGATGATAAGGAAGCAAGGTGATGGACTGTGGAAGTCTGTCCAGTATATGGATGATAAGGAAGCTCCGTGATGGACTATGGAAGTCTGTCCAGTATATGGATGATAAGGAAGCAAGGTGATGGACTGTGGAAGTCTGTCCAGTATATGGATGATAAGGAAGCTCCGTGATGGACTGTGGAAGTCTGTCCAGTATATGGATGATAAGGAAGCTCAGTGATGGACTGTGGAAGTCTGTCCAGTATATGGATGATAAGGAAGCTCAGTGATGGACTGTGGAAGTCTGTCCAGTATATGGATGATAAGGAAGCTCCGTGATGGACTGTGGAAGTCTGTCCAGTATATGGATGATAAGGAAGCTCCGTGATGGACTGTGGAAGTCTGTCCAGTATATGGATGATAAGGAAGCAAGGTGATGGACTGTGGAAGTCTGTCCAGTATATGGATGATAAGGAAGCTCCGTGATGGACTGTGGAAGTCTGTCCAGTATATGGGTGATAAGGAAGCTCAGTGATGGACTGTGGAAGTCTGTCCAGTATATGGATGATAAGGAAGCTCAGTGATGGACTGTGGAAGTCTGTCCAGTATATGGATGATAAGGAAGCTCCGTGATGGACTGTGGAAGTCTGTCCAGTATATGGATGATAAGGAAGCTCCGTGATGGACTGTGGAAGTCTGTCCAGTATATGGGTGATAAGGAAGCTCCGTGATGGACTGTGGAAGTCTGTCCAGTATATGGATGATAAGGAAGCTCGGTGATGGACTGTGGAAGTCTGTCCAGTATATGGATGATAAGGAAGCTCCGTGATGGACTGTGGAAGTCTGTCCAGTATATGGATGATAAGGAAGCAAGGTGATGGACTGTGGAAGTCTGTCCAGTATATGGATGATAAGGAAGCAAGGTGATGGACTGTGGAAGTCTGTCCAGTATATGGATGATAAGGAAGCTCAGTGATGGACTGTGGAAGTCTGTCCAGTATATGGATGATAAGGAAGCTCCGTGATGGACTGTGGAAGTCTGTCCAGTATATGGGTGATAAGGAAGCTCGGTGATGGACTATGGAAGTCTGTCCAGTATATGGATGATAAGGAAGCTCCGTGATGGACTGTGGAAGTCTGTCCAGTATATGGGTGATAAGGAAGCTCGGTGATGGACTGTGGAAGTCTGTCCAGTATATGGATGATAAGGAAGCAAGGTGATGGACTGTGGAAGTCTGTCCAGTATATGGATGATAAGGAAGCAAGGTGATGGACTATGGAAGTCTGTCCAGTATATGGGTGATAAGGAAGCTCAGTGATGGACTATGGAAGTCTGTCCAGTATATGGATGATAAGGAAGCTCAGTGATGGACTGTGGAAGTCTGTCCAGTATATGGATGATAAGGAAGCTCCGTGATGGACTGTGGAAGTCTGTCCAGTATATGGATGATAAGGAAGCTCGGTGATGGACTGTGGAAGTCTGTCCAGTATATGGATGATAAGGAAGCTCCGTGATGGACTATGGAAGTCTGTCCAGTATATGGATGATAAGGAAGCAAGGTGATGGACTGTGGAAGTCTGTCCAGTATATGGATGATAAGGAAGCTCGGTGATGGACTGTGGAAGTCTGTCCAGTATATGGATGATAAGGAAGCTCCGTGATGGACTGTGGAAGTCTGTCCAGTATATGGATGATAAGGAAGCTCGGTGATGGACTGTGGAAGTCTGTCCAGTATATGGGTGATAAGGAAGCTCAGTGATGGACTATGGAAGTCTGTCCAGTATATGGATGATAAGGAAGCTCCGTGATGGACTGTGGAAGTCTGTCCAGTATATGGATGATAAGGAAGCTCGGTGATGGACTGTGGAAGTCTGTCCAGTATATGGATGATAAGGAAGCTCCGTGATGGACTGTGGAAGTCTGTCCAGTATATGGATGATAAGGAAGCTCCGTGATGGACTGTGGAAGTCTGTCCAGTATATGGATGATAAGGAAGCTCAGTGATGGACTATGGAAGTCTGTCCAGTATATGGATGATAAGGAAGCTCAGTGATGGACTGTGGAAGTCTGTCCAGTATATGGATGATAAGGAAGCTCCGTGATGGACTATGGAAGTCTGTCCAGTATATGGATGATAAGGAAGCAAGGTGATGGACTGTGGAAGTCTGTCCAGTATATGGATGATAAGGAAGCTCAGTGATGGACTGTGGAAGTCTGTCCAGTATATGGATGATAAGGAAGCTCAGTGATGGACTGTGGAAGTCTGTCCAGTATATGGATGATAAGGAAGCTCCGTGATGGACTATGGAAGTCTGTCCAGTATATGGATGATAAGGAAGCAAGGTGATGGACTGTGGAAGTCTGTCCAGTATATGGATGATAAGGAAGCTCGGTGATGGACTGTGGAAGTCTGTCCAGTATATGGATGATAAGGAAGCTCAGTGATGGACTGTGGAAGTCTGTCCAGTATATGGATGATAAGGAAGCTCCGTGATGGACTGTGGAAGTCTGTCCAGTATATGGATGATAAGGAAGCAAGGTGATGGACTGTGGAAGTCTGTCCAGTATATGGATGATAAGGAAGCAAGGTGATGGACTGTGGAAGTCTGTCCAGTATATGGATGATAAGGAAGCTCAGTGATGGACTGTGGAAGTCTGTCCAGTATATGGATGATAAGGAAGCTCCGTGATGGACTGTGGAAGTCTGTCCAGTATATGGGTGATAAGGAAGCTCAGTGATGGACTATGGAAGTCTGTCCAGTATATGGATGATAAGGAAGCTCAGTGATGGACTGTGGAAGTCTGTCCAGTATATGGATGATAAGGAAGCTCCGTGATGGACTATGGAAGTCTGTCCAGTATATGGATGATAAGGAAGCTCCGTGATGGACTGTGGAAGTCTGTCCAGTATATGGATGATAAGGAAGCTCAGTGATGGACTGTGGAAGTCTGTCCAGTATATGGATGATAAGGAAGCTCCGTGATGGACTATGGAAGTCTGTCCAGTATATGGATGATAAGGAAGCTCAGTGATGGACTGTGGAAGTCTGTCCAGTATATGGATGATAAGGAAGCTCAGTGATGGACTGTGGAAGTCTGTCCAGTATATGGATGATAAGGAAGCTCAGTGATGGACTATGGAAGTCTGTCCAGTATATGGATGATAAGGAAGCTCCGTGATGGACTGTGGAAGTCTGTCCAGTATATGGGTGATAAGGAAGCTCGGTGATGGACTGTGGAAGTCTGTCCAGTATATGGATGATAAGGAAGCTCCGTGATGGACTGTGGAAGTCTGTCCAGTATATGGATGATAAGGAAGCTCGTGATGGACTGTGGAAGTCTGTCCAGTATATGGATGATAAGGAAGCTCAGTGATGGACTGTGGAAGTCTGTCCAGTATATGGATGATAAGGAAGCTCGGTGATGGACTGTGGAAGTCTGTCCAGTATATGGATGATAAGGAAGCTCCGTGATGGACTATGGAAGTCTGTCCAGTATATGGAGGATAAGGAAGCAAGGTGATGGACTGTGGAAGTCTGTCCAGTATATGGATGATAAGGAAGCTCCGTGATGGACTGTGGAAGTCTGTCCAGTATATGGATGATAAGGAAGCTCAGTGATGGACTGTGGAAGTCTGTCCAGTATATGGATGATAAGGAAGCTCCGTGATGGACTGTGGAAGTCTGTCCAGTATATGGGTGATAAGGAAGCTCGGTGATGGACTGTGGAAGTCTGTCCAGTATATGGATGATAAGGAAGCTCGGTGATGGACTGTGGAAGTCTGTCCAGTATATGGGTGATAAGGAAGCTCCGTGATGGACTATGGAAGTCTGTCCAGTATATGGATGATAAGGAAGCTCCGTGATGGACTGTGGAAGTCTGTCCAGTATATGGATGATAAGGAAGCTCCGTGATGGACTGTGGAAGTCTGTCCAGTATATGGATGATAAGGAAGCAAGGTGATGGACTGTGGAAGTCTGTCCAGTATATGGATGATAAGGAAGCTCCGTGATGGACTGTGGAAGTCTGTCCAGTATATGGATGATAAGGAAGCAAGGTGATGGACTGTGGAAGTCTGTCCAGTATATGGATGATAAGGAAGCTCGGTGATGGACTGTGGAAGTCTGTCCAGTATATGGATGATAAGGAAGCTCCGTGATGGACTGTGGAAGTCTGTCCAGTATATGGATGATAAGGAAGCTCCGTGATGGACTGTGGAAGTCTGTCCAGTATATGGATGATAAGGAAGCTCGGTGATGGACTGTGGAAGTCTGTCCAGTATATGGATGATAAGGAAGCTAGGTGATGGACTGTGGAAGTCTGTCCAGTATATGGGTGATAAGGAAGCTCAGTGATGGACTATGGAAGTCTGTCCAGTATATGGATGATAAGGAAGCTCCGTGATGGACTGTGGAAGTCTGTCCAGTATATGGATGATAAGGAAGCTCCGTGATGGACTGTGGAAGTCTGTCCAGTATATGGATGATAAGGAAGCTCCGTGATGGACTGTGGAAGTCTGTCCAGTATATGGATGATAAGGAAGCTCCGTGATGGACTGTGGAAGTCTGTCCAGTATATGGATGATAAGGAAGCTCCGTGATGGACTGTGGAAGTCTGTCCAGTATATGGATGATAAGGAAGCTCCGTGATGGACTGTGGAAGTCTGTCCAGTATATGGATGATAAGGAAGCTCAGTGATGGACTGTGGAAGTCTGTCCAGTATATGGATGATAAGGAAGCTCCGTGATGGACTGTGGAAGTCTGTCCAGTATATGGGTGATAAGGAAGCTCAGTGATGGACTATGGAAGTCTGTCCAGTATATGGATGATAAGGAAGCTCAGTGATGGACTATGGAAGTCTGTCCAGTATATGGATGATAAGGAAGCTCAGTGATGGACTGTGGAAGTCTGTCCAGTATATGGGTGATAAGGAAGCTCCGTGATGGACTATGGAAGTCTGTCCAGTATATGGATGATAAGGAAGCAAGGTGATGGACTGTGGAAGTCTGTCCAGTATATGGATGATAAGGAAGCAAGGTGATGGACTGTGGAAGTCTGTCCAGTATATGGATGATAAGGAAGCTCCGTGATGGACTATGGAAGTCTGTCCAGTATATGGAGGATAAGGAAGCAAGGTGATGGACTGTGGAAGTCTGTCCAGTATATGGATGATAAGGAAGCAAGGTGATGGACTGTGGAAGTCTGTCCAGTATATGGATGATAAGGAAGCTCAGTGATGGACTGTGGAAGTCTGTCCAGTATATGGATGATAAGGAAGCTCCGTGATGGACTGTGGAAGTCTGTCCAGTATATGGGTGATAAGGAAGCTCGGTGATGGACTGTGGAAGTCTGTCCAGTATATGGATGATAAGGAAGCTCCGTGATGGACTGTGGAAGTCTGTCCAGTATATGGATGATAAGGAAGCAAGGTGATGGACTGTG
>CM026404.1:44970125-44997709 GCA_014843695.1 Archivesica marissinica | reverse complement strand
AAGGAAGCAAGGTGATGGACTGTGGAAGTCTGTCCAGTATATGGATGATAAGGAAGCTCAGTGATGGACTGTGGAAGTCTGTCCAGTTTATGGATCAGTAAACCGTTGCATCACTAAATGCAATTGATTTTTAAAACAAATTTTATTTGTCTGTGCTAAGCTGTATATGATTACTTGTCAATTTTAGACCTGTAACTATTGCTGTGCTTTAGTTAGGACCACATTTGTTCTGCCTGAAATCAATAGCATTTATGATTCGGGTTTTACGCCATTTTGGGCTATATCGCCGGCGGGCAGTTTACCTAACAACACCTTTCCTGGGCAGGCTCCAGCGGTTAACCAGTACTTGGGTGCACCAACCTCCGTAAGAAACTGCCAACTTTTTCATATAAATGAGACACGGCCTGAGCGGGGCTCGAACCCGTGACCATCAGTGATGATAGGTTACAGTGGTATACAAGTCAGCGACCTTAACCACTCGACCACGGAGGCGGACAATCAATAGCATAATATAGTGATTGTCCACAATGAAACCAATAGCATAATATAGTGATTGTCCACAATGAAACCAATAGCATAATATAGTGATTGTCCACAATGAAACCAATAGCATAATATAGTGATTGTCCACAATGAAACCAATAGCATAATATAGTGATTGTCCACAATGAAACCAATAGCATAATATAGTGATTGTCCACAATGAAACCAATAGCATAATATAGTGATTGTCCACAATGAAACCAATAGCATAATATAGTGATTGTCCACAATGAAACCAATAGCATAATATAGTGATTGTCCACAATGAAACCAATAGCATAATATAGTGATTGTCCACAATGAAACCAATAGCATAATATAGTGATTGTCCACAATGAAACCAATAACATAATATAGTGATTGTCCACAATGAAATCAATAACATAATACAGAGTGACCGTATTCTCTGTTTCCTCTCATACAGAGTGACCGTGTTCTCTGGTACTGGTACTGTCTCTCCTCTCATACAGAGTGACCATGTTCTCTGTTTCCTCTCATACAGAGTGACCTGTTCTCTGGTACTGTCTCTCCTCTCATACAGAGTGACCGTGTTCTTTTCTCTCATACAGAGTGACCTGTTCTCTTTTTTGGTGTTTCTGGTAATGTCTCTTTCCTTCATACAGAGTGACCATGTTCTCTGGTACTGGTAATGTCTCTCCTCTCATACAGAGTGACCGTGTTCTTTCTCTACTCTCATACAGAGTGACCGTGTTCTCTCTCTCCTCTCATACAGAGTGACCATGTTCTCTGGTACTGGTAATGTCTCTCCTGTCATACAGAGTGACCCTGTTCTCTGGTACTGGTAATGTCTCTCCTCTCATACAGAGTGACCATGTTCTCTGTCTCCTCCCATACAGAGTGACCGTGTTCTCTGTCTCCTCTCATACAGAGTGACTGTGTTCTCTCTCCTCTCATACAGATTAACCGTGTTCTCTCTCTCTCCTCTCATACAGAGTGACTGTGTTCTCTCTCTCCTCTCATACAGAGTGACCGTGTTCTCTCTCTCCTCTCATACAGAGTGACCGTGTTCTCTGTCTCCTCTCATACAGAGTGACCGTGTACTCTGGTACTGTCTCTACTCTCATACAGAGTAACCGTGTTCTCTCTCCTCTCATACAGAGTGACCGTGTTCTCTGGTACTGTCTCTACTCTCATACAGAGTAACCGTGTTCTCTGTCTCCTCTCATACAGAGTGACTGTGTTCTCTGGTACTGGTAATGTCTCTCCTCTCATACAGAGTGACGGTGTTCTCTCTCTACTCTCATACAGAGTGACCATGTTCTCTCTCTCCTCTCATACAGAGTGACCATGTTCTCTGGTACTGGTAATGTCTCTCCTCTCATACAGAGTGACCGTGTTCTCTCTCTACTCTCATACAGAGTGACCGTGTTCTCTCTCTCCTCTCATACAGAGTGACCGTGTTCTCTGGTACTGGTAATGTCTCTACTCTCATACAGAGTAACCGTGTTCTCTCTCTCCTCTCATACAGAGTGACCATGTTCTCTCTCTCTCTACAGAGTTAGTGTTCTCTGTCTCTCTCATAGAGTGACCGTGTTTCTCTCTACTCTATACAGAGTGACTTCTCTCTTCCTTCATAGAGTGACTGTGTTCTCTCTCTCTCTCATACAGAGTACCTGTTCTCTCTCTCCTCTCATACAGAGTGACCGTGTTCTCTCTCTCCTCTCATACAGAGTGACCGTGTTCTCTGTCTCCTCTCATACAGAGTGACCGTGTTCTCTGTACTGTCTCTACTCTCATACGAGTAACCGTTTCTCTCTCTACTCTCATACAGAGTGACCGTGTTCTCTCTCTCCTCTCATACAGAGTGACCGTGTTCTCTGTACTGGTAGTCTCTACTCTCATACAGAGTAACCGTGTTCTCTCTCTCTCTCATACAGAGTGACCGTGTTCTCTCTCTCCTCTCATACAGAGTGACCATGTTCTCTGGTACTGGTAATGTCTCTCCTCTCATACAGAGTGACCATGTTCTCTCTCTACTCTCATACAGAGTGACCGTGTTCTCTCTCTCCTCTCATACAGAGTGACCGTGTTCTCTGGTACTGGTAATGTCTCTACTCTCATACAGAGTAACCGTGTTCTCTCTCTCCTCTCATACAGAGTGACCGTGTTCTCTCTCCTCTCATACAGAGTGACCGTGTTCTCTGTCTCCTCTCATACAGAGTGACCGTTTACTCTGGTACTGGTAA
Organism: Archivesica marissinica; assembly: GCA_014843695.1. Lineage (NCBI taxonomy): Eukaryota > Metazoa > Mollusca > Bivalvia > Venerida > Vesicomyidae > Archivesica > Archivesica marissinica. The sequence continues at coordinate 44,994,959 of CM026404.1, read as the reverse complement.
TGTCTCTCCTCTCATACAGAGTGACCGTTTTCTCTCTCTACTCTCATACAGAGTGACTTCTCTCTCTCCTCTCATACAGAGTGACTGTGTTCTCTCTCTCCTCTCATACAGAGTAACCGTGTTCTCTGTCTCCTCTCATACAGAGTGACTGTGTTCTCTCTCTCCTCTCATACAGAGTAACCGTGTTCTCTCTCTCCTCTCATACAGAGTGACCGTGTTCTCTCTCTCCTCTCATACAGAGTGACCGTGTTCTCTGTCTCCTCTCATACAGAGTGACCGTGTTCTCTTGTACTGTCTCTACTCTCATACAGAGTAACCGTGTTCTCTCTCTACTCTCATACAGAGTGACCGTGTTCTCTCTCTCCTCTCATACAGAGTGACCGTGTTCTCTGGTACTGGTAATGTCTCTACTCTCATACAGAGTAACCATGTTCTCTCTCTCTCCTCTCATACAGAGTGACCATGTTCTCTCTCTCCTCTCATACAGAGTGACCGTGATCTCTCTCTACTCTCATACAGAGTGACCGTGTTCTCTCTCCTCTCATACAGAGTGACTGTGTTCTCTCTCTCCTCTCATACAGAGTAACCGTGTTCTCTGTCTCCTCTCATACAGAGTGACTGTGTTCTCTCTCTCCTCTCATACAGAGTGACCGTGTTCTCTCTCTCCTCTCATACAGAGTGACTGTGTTCTCTCTCCTCTCATACAGAGTGACCGTGTTCTCTCTCTCCCTCTCATACAGGATGACCGTGTTCTCTCTCTCCTCTCATACAGAGTGACCGTGTTCTCTGTCTCCTCTCATACAGAGTGACTGTGTTCTCTGGTACTGGTAATGTCTCTCCTCTCATACAGAGTGACCATGTTCTCTCTCTACTATCATACAGAGTGACCGTGTTCTCTCTCTACTCTCATAGAGAGTGACCGTGTTCTCTCTCTCCTCTCATACAGAGTGACCGTGTTCTCTGGTACTGGTAATGTCTCTACTCTCATACAGAGTAACCGTGTTCTCTCTCTCCTCTCATACAGAGTGACCGTGTTCTCTCTCCTCTCATACAGAGTGACCGTGTTCTCTGTCTCCTCTCATACAGAGTGACCGTGTACTCTGGTACTGGTAATGTCTCTCCTCTCATACAGAGTGACCGTGTTCTCTCTCTACTCTCATACAGAGTGACCGTGTTCTCTCTCTCCTCTCATACAGAGTGACCGTGTTCTCTGGTACTGGTAATGTCTCTCCTCTCATACAGAGTGACCATGTTCTCTGGTACTGGTAATGTCTCTCCTCTCATACAGAGTTACCGTGTTCTCTCTCTCCTCTCATACAGAGTGACCGTGTTCTCTGTCTCCTCTCATACAGAGTGACCATGTATTCTGCTACTGGTAATGTCTCTACTCTCATACAGAGTGACTGTGTTCTCTCTCTTCTCTCATACAGAGTGACCATGTTCTCTGGTACTGGTAATGTCTCTCCTCTCATACAGAGTGACCGTGTTCTCTCTCTCCTCTCATACAGAGTGACCGTGTTCTCTGTCTCCTCTCATACAGAGTGACCATGTACTCTGCTACTGGTAATGTCTCTCCTCTCATACAGAGTGACCGTGTTCTCTCTCCTCTCATACAGAGTGACCGTGTTCTCTGTCTCCTCTCATACAGAGTGACCGTGTTCTCTGGTACTGGTAATGTCTCTCCTCTCATACAGAGTGACCATGTTCTCTCTTTACTCTCATACAGAGTGACCATGTACTCTGCTACTGGTAATGTCTCTACTCTCATACAGAGTGACTGTGTTCTCTCTCTTCTCTCATACAGAGTGACCATGTTCTCTGGTACTGGTAATGTCTCTCCTCTCATACAGAGTGACCGTGTTCTCTGTCTCCTCTCATACAGAGTGACCGTGTTCTCTCTCTCCTCTCATACAGAGTGACTGTGTTCTCTGTCTCCTCTCATACAGAGTGACCATGTACTCTGCTACTGGTAATGTCTCTCCTCTAATACAGAGTGACCATGTTCTCTCTCCTCTCATACAGAGTGACCGTGTTCTCTGTCTCCTCTCATACAGAGTGACCGTGTTCTCTGGTACTGGTAATGCCTCTCCTCTCATACAGAGTGACCATGTTCTCTATTTACTCTCATACAGAGTGACCGTGTTCTCTCTCTCCTCTCATACAGAGTGACCATGTACTCTGCTACTGGTAATGTCTCTCCTCTCATACAGAGTGACCATGTTCTCTGGTACTGGTAATGTCTCTCCTCTCATACAGAGTGACTGTGTTCTCTGGTACTGGTAATGTCTCTCCTCTCATACAGAGTGACCATGTACTCTGGTACTGGTAATGTCTCTCCTCTCATACAGAGTGACCGTGTTCTCTCTCTACTCTCATACAGAGTGACCGTGTTCTCTGGTACTGGTAATGTCTCTCCTCTCATACAGAGTGACCGTGTTCTCTGGTACTGGTAATGTCTCTCTTCTCATACAGAGTGACCATGTTCTCTGTCTCCTCTCATACAGAGTGACCATGTTCTCTGGTACTGGTAATGTCTCTCCTCTCATACAGAGTGACCGTGTTCTCTCTCTACTCTCATACAGAGTGACCGTGTTCTCTGTCTCCTCTCATACAGAGTGACCGTGTTCTCTTGTACTGCCAGTGTCGTGATAGGGAGGAAATTTTGTATATGTACAATATTTGAGCAATTATTTATCTATCCATTGTATGTCACATGTATGGTTTCAGGAAGCCGTTGATTGGATGTTATCAAGAAGTAATGTTATTTCTACTGGAGTTGGTGTGATAGGAGTGTCTAAGGGAGGAGATATAGCTCTATTGATGGGAGCACATTGTCCTAAGGTAATACTTACTGCTGTAAACACAGAGATCTGCCAAACGATTGTCAGGGTGAGCCATTGATGTAGGCCTACTTACTGCTCTAAATGCAGAGATCTGCCAAGCTATTGTCAGGGTGAGCCATTGGTGTAGGCCTACTTACTGCTCTAAATGCAGAGATCTGCCAAGCTATTGTCAGGGTGAGCCATTGGTGTAGGCCTACTTACTGCTCTAAACACAGAGATCTGCCAAGCTATTGTCAGGGTGAGCCATTGGTGTAGGCCTATTTACTATTCTAAATGCAGAGATCTGCCAAACTATTGTCAGGGTGAGCCATTGGTGTAGGCCTACTTACTGCTCTAAACACAGAGATCTGCCAAACTATTGTCAGGTGAGCCATTGGTGTAGGCCTACTTACTGTTCTAAACACAGAGATCTGCCAAGCTATTGTCAGGGTGAACCATTGGTGTAGGCCTACTTACTGTTCTAAACACAGAGATCTGCCAAGCTATTGTCAGGGTGAACCATTGGTGTAGGCCTACTTACTGCTCTAAATGCAGAGATCTGCCAAGATATTGTCAGGGTGAGCCATTGGTGTAGGCCTACTTACTGCTCTAAACACAGAGATCTGCCAAACTATTGTCAGGGTGAGCCATTGGTGTAGACCTACTTACTGCTCTAAACACAGAGATCTGCCAAGCTATTGTCAGGGTGAGCCATTGGTGTATGCTTACTTACTGCTCTAAATGCAGAGATCTGCCAATATATTGTCAGGGTGAGCCATTGGTGTATGCTTACTTACTGCTCTAAATGCAGAGATCTGCCAATATATTGTCAGGGTGAGCCATTGATGTAGGCCTATTTACTGTTCTAAACACAGAGATCTTCCAAGCTATTGTCAGGGTGAGCCATTGATGTAGGCCTATTTACTGCTCTAAACACAGAGAGCTGCCAAGCTATTGTCAGGGTGAGCCATTGATGTAGGCCTATTTACTGTTCTAAACACAGAGATCTTCCAAGCTATTGTCAGGGTAAGCCATTGATGTAGGCCTACTTACTGCTCTAAACACAGATCTGCCAAACTATTGTCAGGGTGAGTCATTTCTGTAGGCCTACTTACTGCTCTAAAGGCAGAGATCTGCCAAGCTATTGTCAGGGTGAACCATTGGTGTATGCTTACTTACTGCTCTAAACACAGAGAGCTGCCAAGCTATTGTCAGGGTGAGCCATTGATGTAGGCCTATTTACTGCTCTAAACACAGAGATCTGCCAAGCTATTGTCAGGGTAAGCCATTGATGTAGGCCTACTTACTGCTCTAAATGCAGAGATCTGCTAAGCTGTTGTCAGGGTGAGCCATTGGTGTGCATCGAAAGCGAGGCACTGCAATGTTGACACTGGATTGTTTATTGGTCAACAGAACGATAAATAGTTTTAATGCGTAAAATGTGTGTCTGATTTGACATATTTACTCAAGATTTAAGCCGTCCTTACTTCAATTACGCCGAATTGACCCTTTACCACCTAAACGTAATATACTGAACAAAACTAGAAACGTCCCTCCATATTTAAGGAAAGATTTATCGAAAACCAAAAGGTTTACTTTTATGAATCAAAATGGAAAAACAAGTTCATTCATTTCTGTATCAAAGCCAATTCATTGCATCTGGCTATCTTGTTAACTTTTCGAGAGATAACCAGCCAAGGGCAGTAGGGGTCAAAATCACTAAAACTCAGAAAGGTGTTACATAATGTTTAGACATGGAATTTCAATAAGTAATGTGGCACATCCATTAAATCATCGTTAGTACCGAGTGTGGCCACCATTTGCATGAGTGCATGCAATGATCCTATGCCACATCGATGTAACGTAACTCAATACCAGAGCATTGGGCAAATTCCTTCATTCCCGTTGTAACGCCCGTGTAAGATCGCGAACATTGTCAATCTGATGGTTAGCTCATGCTTTGCGGCCCAGCTCACTCATATGTGCTCAATGGGGTTGAGATCCAGGGAAGCCGCGGGACATGGCATGACGTTGTTTTGCTGCAAGTATTGAGTGGTGACCCTAGCTACGTGAGGACAGGCATTGTCCTGCATCAATGTCACACCAGGACCATGCTGACGAATAAATGGTAAGGCATATGCATTTAGCACCTCTAGCAACATAACGTTGTGCATTGATATTGCCCTGTACAACTACCAAATCTGTCTTCCGGTTTCCCATGATCCCACCCCAGACCATTACGCTCCCTCCCCTCCCCTAAACCCATTCTTCTCAACAATGCAACAATCAGAGAATCTTTCATTTTTTCACCTGTACTCCCGTAATCTTCCGTCAGTATGACTAACTGTGAAACGAGATTCATCGGTTAACAAAACTTGGTTCCTGTCAGCCCTTCTCCAGGTCAGATGATGTCGCGCCCATAACAGCCTGGCAGCACGGTGACGTTGGGTCATTATCTGGCCAGTGTACGGGCTGCGTACCCTGATTGGTTGGGCGTTACAACGCAACCGGTTGCGAATGGTCTGCCCTGAGACACCGTATCGCCTAGCAGTGATTGTGGCTGCCAATCGACGTTGACGTAAGTGCGTCAACGTAATATAACGATGGCACGAGACCTACCAGGTCGCTGCCAGTCGTGAACAGCCCCAATCTGCTGGTACCGGGCTGCAAGACAATCAATCGTCTTCTGACAGCACCCGAACCGACGTGCGACCACCCTTGCGGACATCCCACCCGCAAGCACCCCAATTGCCTGATTTCGCTCGTTTTCGGAAAGCCGTGGCATATCGAAAACAGTGAAAAATTAAAAGTTACTTAATTTTCTGAATAACCCCTATTGCATGAATGATACAACATGAACTGAATCAACGTATCAATAACATGTATAGCGTGCACATGCAAAACGTGCAAATCAACGTTCCGGTCACTGGCCGATATGTAAACCGTGTGTATCGGGTAAATTCTACACTATCGTATTTCCGAAAAGATTCCGTTTCTATTTTTAGCGATCGTATCTTGCAGATAAGAGTTGTCGTTCTTCAATCAACACCCTAGAAAATACGGGTGTAATGTAGGTGGCGGTATGCTCGGAAAATCGAGTTTCCCCAGACTGTCATTTTGCTAGAAGTAAATTAGTGAAAAATCGACAGACTGGAACCCAGGCTACATTTAATAGTGTAATATGTTTTGATTTTGTTGCTGTGTTGTTTGTGCGTTGACATTGTTACAATTTAAAGTTATTGGTATATATTTTATTTTAATGCAATAAAGAGTAACAGAAAAAATAAGAAAGGACATGGGGGCCTCAGTGGCTTAGTGGTTACAGTCGTTGAGACTTAAAATCGTATGCCCCACATCCAGCTGGCTTGGGAAACTTGGTGGTTCTAATGAGATACCCGCCGTCCGTGCTTGAAGGAGGGGCACCCAACGTCTTCCTCCATCAATAAGAACTGGAGAGTCACCATTCACATCAGGTGCGAGAAACCTGGAGTTCGCGCCCAGCTGTTACGACTGTGCCCCTAATCAAGGCACTGAGATTCTGCATTGCCTCTTCTATCTCCCTCATGTTAGATTCCGCATTGCCTCTTCTATCTCCCTCATGTTAGATTCCGCATTGCCTCTTCTATCTCCCTCATGTTAGATTCCACATTGCCTCTTCTATCTCCCTCGTGTTAGATTCCGCATTGCCTCTTCTATCTCCCTCATGGCGATGGATTCCATCAGTAGGTCTCAAGAGTGATTTAACTAATTTATAAAAACTTGTTTCGCGATCAAAGTAAACTAAATGTGTATAAAATATTAAACAAAACAAACATATAATTAATTGAAATAAATATTACAGTTTATGAAATAAACAAATATGTTTCCTTATGCATAAGAATAGCAGAAAATCCTACACAATATATCATAGTCATGTACATATCCATGGATCACATGGGCCACCTTGATACTTGTTAATCACTGTAGATATTGACATGGGCCACCTTGATACTTGTTAATCACTGTAGATATTGACATGGGCCACCTTGATACTTGTTAATCACTGTAGATATTGACATGGGCCACCTTGATACTTGTTAATCACTGTAGATATTGACATGGGCCACCTTGATACTTGTTAATCACTGTAGATATTGACATGGGCCACCTTGATACTTGTTAATCACTGTAGATATTGACATGGGTCACCTTGATACTTGTTAATCACTGTAGATATTGACATGGGCCACCTTGATACTTGTTAATCACTGTAGATATTGACATGGGCCACCTTGATACTTGTTAATCACTGTAGATATTGACATGGGTCACCTTGATACTTGTTAATCACTGTAGATATTGACATGGGCCACCTTGATACTTGTTAATCACTGTAGATATTGACATGGGCCACCTTGATACTTGTTAATCACTGTAGATATTGACATGGGCCACCTTGATACTTGTTAATCACTGTAGATATTGACATGGGCCACCTTGATACGGGCCACCTTGATACTTGTTAATCACTGTAGATATTGACATGGGCCACCTTGATACTTGTTAATCACTGTAGATATTGACATGGGCCACCTTGATACTTGTTAATCACTGTAGATATTGACATGGGCCACCTTGATACTTGTTAATCACTGTAGATATTGACATGGGCCACCTTGATACTTGTTAATCACTGTAGATATTGACATGGGCCACCTTGATACTTGTTAATCACTGTAGATATTGACATGGGCCACCTTGATACTTGTTAATCACTGTAGATGTTGACATGGGGTCTCATGGATACTTGTTAATCACTGTAGATATTGACATGGGTCTCATGGATACTTGTTAATCACTGTAGATGTTGACATGGGGTCTCATGGATGCTTGTTAATCACTGTAGATATTGCCATGATGCTTTTTAATGCTCCGTGTTATGTGTAAATATTAGCATATTAGGTCCACACATACAGTAGTTATTCATTTCTGTTGCATATTGGTCTAGGTGCGTGCAATTGTGAATATAAACGGCTGTACATTTAGTGCAACCATACCAATGGCGTTCAGTGGTGGAGATATACCAGCAGTTCCGTAAGTTTTCAAATTACATGTACCATTCTGTAAGCATTTCATGCCATGAAGGCGTTAATTATATAGAATACTTTGATTCAAAACTTTTTTAGCAGAGTCATCCGTACATCCATCGGGTATATTTATGTCCAGGCTGTTAATCCTATGTTACCTGCCCGGATAACACTACTGTACTCGAGTCATTTGTACACCCATCGGGCATATTTATGTCCGGGCTGTTAAACACGACCATCCCTACCCATAATATAGTACTTACACATAGCTACGTTTACTGTCTACTAGTCTATTGTTAGGATTTATGTCGCTATAAAAAAAATTTATGTAGCTATAAATTCTGTTTATGTAGCTATACAGTCAAATCTGTGTGAGTGGTCACCTCTATTAAGCAGTCAATCTGTATTAAGCAGCCAGTTTCCAGGTGTTGTTTTATTATACATTTGCCCTCTATTAAGCAGCCACTTGTGCTAAGCAGCCACTTTTGTGATCCCTTGGCTGGCTGTTTAAGACATGTTTGACTGTAGAGAACAAAGGAATAGCCACTAATATACAATGCTTGGTACATGTACATCCATCTGACATACATTATAGCCACATAAGGCCTGACCCTAGACCAATAAACATATCATACTCCTGCCTGGCAATGTGAGCACCATTTTATGAGTGCTGTCATACTTTTGTCCATGATATTAAATCAACATTTCATGCCCGGATGTCAACACTCACTGCTATCCATACGTCCGTCGGTTATGTTTCTGTCCACGCTATTAAATCTATATTTCATGCCAGGATGTCAACACTCACTGCTATCCATACGTCCGTCGGTTATGTTTCTGTCCACGCTATTAAATCTATATTTCATGCCCGGATGTCAACACTCACTGCTATCCATACGTCCGTCGGTTATGTTTCTGTCCATGCTATTAAATCTATATTTCATGCCCGGATGTCAACACTCACTGCTATCCATACGTCCGTCGGTTATGTTTCTGTCCACGCTATTAAATCTATATTTCATGCCCGGATGTCAACACTCACTGCTATCCATACGTCCGTCGGTTATGTTTCTGTCCACGCTATTAAATCTATATTTCATGCCCGGATGTCAACACTCACTGCTATCCATACGTCCGTCGGTTATGTTTCTGTCCATGCTATTAAATCTATATTTCATGCCCGGATGTCAACACTCACTGCTATCCATACGTCCGTCGGTTATGTTTCTGTCCACGCTATTAAATCTATATTTCATGCCCGGATGTCAACACTCACTGCTATCCATACGTCCGTCGGTTATGTTTCTGTCCATGCTATTAAATCTATATTTCATGCCCGGATGTCAACACTCACTGCTATCCATACGTCCGTCGGTTATATTTCTGTCCACGCTATTAAATCTATATTTCATGCCCGGATGTCAACACTCACTGCTATCCATACGTCCGTCGGTTATGTTTCTGTCCATGCTATTAAATCTATATTTCATGTCCAGATGTCAACACTAATTGCTATCCGTACGTCCATCGGTTATGCTTCTGTCCACGCTATTAATTCTATATTCCTTGTTCGGATGTCAACACTATTGTACACACAGGACTCACAGGACTATCTGTACATCCATCGGTTATACTTCGTTCAGGCTATTCATTCTGTTCACCCTGTCAGATTTCAACACTGATTGCACACAAGCATAATGTGTCTGCTTTCCCCTTAGCTGTATTTTGTATGGATTATCGCAAGAGACATTGCTCTACCTTTATCTGTCCATCGACACAAACGTTCTCTGCTCTACATTTATAAATCACCGAGCCGGATTTTCATGGAACTTCACATGAATTATCCGTACAAAGCCTAATTGTGCATAGCGTCTTTGTATGGTCAGCTGGGTTCATTTGACAGAGTTAATGCCCTTTGAAGATATTGAAGAACAAAGCTTGTATGTGCTTAATTGCCACACAATTCGTTGTTGGATTTAGCAAAACTTCTCAGGAATTGATCAGTTTAGTCATGCAAATCGTATTAGTGTTCCGCCATGTAGATTTTTAAAGGAGTTATTGCCCATTGAAGATCAAAGTTTGTCTGCTATATCTCTGAAACACATGGGTGCATTTTAACTGTACTGCACAATGATCACTGCCATACATAGTTACTGCTAGTGTAGTCCTCTACAGCCTGGTTGATTTTTCACAGAGAATTTTAATATTAATAACTGTGTACAATAATAATGTGGATCTAAGGAAGTATTGTCTAACTGAGCATATTATGGCATTGTATTTATATTGTTCTTTATTAGTATACATGTATATTATGCATATACCTAATAATAATGTATCTCTTTTTTTCAAGCTTGCAAATGGATAAGGTTGAAGTTATTGATGGTAGCTATACCTTTCAAAATGCTATAGAATATGAACCGTCGGACATTATTCGGGTATGTATTTCCTTCCGTTTGATGTTTGTTCGTTTGTTTTGTTTGTTGGGTTTTACACTTTCATCAGCACCATTTTGGGTTATATCGACTGCGGGCTGTTTACCTAACAAACCTTTTCTGGGCAGGCTCCAGCTGATAACCAATACTTGGTGTACCGGTACCAATCTCCGTAAGAAACTGCCAACTTTTTCATATAAAGGAACATGGTCTGAGCGGGGCTCGAACCCGTGACCATCAGTGATGATAGGTTACAGTGGTATACAAGTCAGCGACTGTAACCACTCGACCACGGAGGCGGCACCTTCTTTCCGTTTGAACATGATTTGTTAGCTCATCTGAGGAAAAGCCTGAATGTGAGGCGTTGTGATAGAGTGTTGTTCATCTGTCTAATTAAGCAAGCTTCTACACATTACAGTGACTGGATTTTGACCAGATTTTGTTTAAAGTTAAGTCACATAAATTATTTCATGTTGATGAAAGCTTGGTTCCTTTTGATAAGTGGTTGAAAAGAAAACAAAGAATAGCTCATTCTGTTAAATTAAAGAAAATACTTGTATACATGGTAGCAACTGAAGTTTTGTCCAGATTTTGTTCAAACTTGTCCGAAGTTACATTTTGATGAACCTGTTGTTGCTTTTGATAATCTGAGATTTCCGTTAAAACATCTTGGTCATAGAAAATCCTTGTACAGTTTGATTCAACTCAATTCCACTGGAGCGACTGGGAGAAAGACTCAAATAAAGCCACAGAAGAAGAAGCACCCATAGGCAGTACCATATCAAAATAGTACCTATTGTTGAAGGAAAAACCGAGTTTGTGATAGTCAAGAGGAGAGATTGGGATGATCCGGAAAGCCTCTTCTATGTCTGCTTTGGCAATGAGAGAATTTAGTCCTGCACCTAAGACCAGTGTAGCCACATGGTCGAACGTCTCAAGGTGAACCATTGAGTTTTTGGGAGGAATAGTGGAGTTAACCGAGGAGCCCAATTTGGGGTGCGACAAATCGTGGATAAGGCGGAAGGAATTGGCAGCACGTTTAGACACGACCCCCAAAGGACTGCAAATAAAGTTTGGGAGAGGAGGAGTAAGATAAGGACCCTTGACTCTATTTTTTTCTATCTCTGATGAAAGTTTGAGTTTGACAAAATCCTGATGAAACAATACAGATGGGTGATTGTGTGAGAATTTTGGTGGCGGTACCTCAACACAACCCAGAGAAAAACCTTGTGTAAACCCAAGTAACAGCGCATCCTTTTGGTCTGGATCGTAGCCGGTCAAATAATATTCCAGCTGAGTGACCTTAATAGGGGTTGGTACCGTATGGTTAAATGTTTCTGAAATTTGAGTGAGATTGGGGAGGTGTGATGGCTGGTTTTTTCGGTTGCTCCGGCTGAGAGAACCGTCTGGCCGGCTGGTCTGAGGGGTTAAACCGCTTTGGTGGTTTGCTGCAGCGGTTGGCTCCATGCGGAAGTTCGCAGTTGGCACATTTGTGCATTCTGTCGCAGTGGCTTCTGTTGCATGAGTTGTACTTTTGGAAATCCCAGCAGTAACCCCGTTTCTCCATGATATGTTTGGGGAATCTGCTGTACGGGGAGGAGTTGTTTGCGGGACGAAAGTCACGAAAGGAAGATTTCTGGGTTAAACAATGTAGGTATGTCTCCGTATGCATAGACCCCCATGGGACCTTAACGGAAGCCTTTAACTGGCGGAATTTCTGGTCATACAGAACCCAAGAGAAGTTTTGGTTGGCCAAATTCTGTATTAAGGTCATGTACTGAAACATAGTGTGGGCCTCGGACTTGTATTTCGAAGTGTAGATGTCAGCGTATATTTGAAACGCACGACACCAGGTCAAGATGTTGTTAATTGACTGGGGCCCAGCCTTCTGAACAGACTTAATTATCATGTTTGACAGCTTCTTGATGGTGGTGGTCTCTGCCACCTTCTTATCAGAATAGTATAATTCTGATATATCAACATACTCCTTATTGAGTATCTTTATTTTGAGTTTTTTTTAAATCACCGGGTGTATGAACGAAAAACATCCTAAATCTACAGGCGTGTTATCAGGGTTGGCCCTACTAGCCTCATAGTCATCCTCTGAGGAGGAACTGTCACTGGAATCTTCAGAGTGTACATCCATTGACATATTGTCATCCGTATCATCACTAATACTAGTACCATCTAATCTTTGATTGGCAGCAGGAGTTTCTTCCACCGAGGTTCCTGCTCCAGCTCCGGGCACCAGACTAACAACTTCTTTCATAATAGACTAGTCCTTCGCCAAGGCTGTGGCTATTAGAAGAGCCAGTCTATTTGTACCACCTGTATCAATGGGATCTTCCCTCTCTTGTGCTGGCGCTTTTCTTTTCCCCGATCGGGTCGTCCTGGGGTTATGTTTCGGCATGCTGAAAATAGCGATGAGAGTGAAACTTCCAATTTATTAGCGGGTAGAAATATGTAATTTATTTAAGATGGAGCAGTTGTCACTGTTTCCTAACGCCTTGATTCAAAACCCTCACAAGCAATGCACCTCACAAGCAATGCACAACGCGAAAAAAGGCCACAGGCCAATTAATCAGTGGTGAAACAATAAGCCACCGTAACGTAGAATGACATTGCAAAAGGTTTGTCATAGCCGTGGTAACCACCTTGTGAAATGTGAACTACACATATTAGGAGGACGTCCAAACGGCAAACAGAGCCCATGCGTCATAAGACTGCAAAAAAAGCAGTGCCGACATTGCAAAAAACAAATTGGTGGGGCAACCTCACAGAGAGGTCCCACCCTCAATGTTCATGCGTCGGAATAAAATTAGTATAAAGTGATTGACATGGCAGAAGGCGATTAGCCCCTGCGTCAAAGCAAGTTGTGACAGCGTAGTCTGCAAATATGAATCATAAATGCGACAAAATAGGCCATGGGGATGTAGCCAATTGTACAATTGAAAGCAAACACAGTGTATATATGTAACTATAACCAGTAATTAATATTGGCACAATAATAGCCCCTGACTGCACAACCTAAGCAAGGACAATGTCGTACCGGACATGATACTGAAAGTAGAAAATGGTTAACTAGGATATATGTTAGGTATTGCCATTATATCCCGATACAGAATGTTCATCCAATGGAGGTGACATTGTTAAGCATGTTATCGTCTTCCTGTAACATAATAAGTTAATAGATTATGAGTGTTAGTGGCTGAACATGCCATAGAAATGCATAGTGTAACGTAGTATAATGAAATGTGGTACACGATTCTAGAAGGACTGCAGGGTGTGTTCTGCACGCAAGCAGGCACCTCTAACGGACCTGTAATAACGTGGCATCCCCACAGTGTTGTCAACATGAATGCCATCACGAGCCACATATTCTGGAATAAATCTAACATTAAAGTTGTTGGTCGAGTGTAACCAGAAGATCAATCTGGGGTTTTCGGCACACTTCTCGGCTAACCGATAATTCACCGCATCTGCCTTCTCGTTGAAATGTGGAGAATGCGACCTATTAAGTATTTCTGAAATAATAACAATGGGGCATCCTTTCCCTAGTATGGCATCAGCAAAAGCAGATATACAATCTGCCAGCTTCTCAGGAGTAACTCCTCGATGTGTGAGGTCATTGCTGCCAATATCCAGAAACGTGACCGAGACCTCCAAATCTGAAATCAAGGATATGTCCCGCCAGATGGACTTAATACCGGTCTCATCCGTGACTGTGGCCCCACCAGTGCCATGCCAAAAGATCTGTGCTCTGTTGGGATCTAGATTCAAGTTAGCAACCTGATTACGAACACACCACTCCTGTAACCTTCTAGTGAAGGAGTGGCCAAGTATTAGAAACGTATTAGGCGAAGTCATCCTGAAACAACAGATACTTAAATGAGCAATTTGGCACAAAAACGCAAGTATTAATATTTCCTTTGTTCGTAAACCAACGCGGGAAAGTAGGTCAACAAGCGTCCTTTGATGAATTACTAATTTTAGCCGTATACGGCCTAGCGCTGCAGAAACACAGCACCGGAATTGTACAGCAAGATAATTAAAACAAAGTGGGATAAGAAAACGGTAACCAGAGTACCGAATAAAGGTAATAAAATTAAAATGATAAAACTTCTCTGAATGGCTTCCTCAAGCTGTTGCGATCCCAGAAAGAGGCTGCATAATTAATGGGAAAGAACTACCCAAAGGAGACAAAAATAGAAGTAACGGAAAGAAACTCTAATGCATAAACTCTACCCCGCTACCCCTATAGACCAACCATCGTTACAAATGTAAATTGCTTTATAATGCTACGCTATATAAATCGTGTCTTTTCTATGAAAAAATAACCAGATTACAAGGTCAATTTATAGAAATGTAGAAATCGCTTTTTTATACAAGCTTTCAAATATCAAACATTTCCATAAAAATGTTGCTGAGTCAAATGAGCAAAATCTTTATAAACACTTAGCAACTCAATAGCAACTCAATAGCAACTATACAGATGGATCTGTAGTCCAGTGGTTAACATGTTGTACTGGTGGTAATCCAGGGATCGCAGGTTCGATCCTCCATCTGACCATAATAAAATTAACAGTCTTTCAGATGGGACTTTAAACCGAGGTCTCGTGTCGGTGCTCTTCATCGTGCACGTAAAAGAACCAGAGGAGACTCTGGAATGGGTCTCTGTCGGTATCATTGCACTATCCTCCAAAAATCTAACATGACTAATATCTTCAGGAGGCGTCGCTCATATGGGCAACCGATAGAGATAAGAACTTGTTTCTCAATCGAGCTAAAATAAATTTGTATAAATTAGTACTGTATGTGATTAGCTGATGGACTATTTAGTATAGATCACTTGTCTGTCTGTACAATTTCTTCAAGCAACATATCTGAAACCGTTGGTGATTTGCAAGCTTGATATGATGCTAAATTTATTCAGATCAAATATCTGAAATGGCCACCCACCTTCGCTGCCATGTTAATAATGAATATACATGTAGCACGGTGATAAAAACATGTTAACAATATATATTCGACTTCTTGCTGAACCACTTGGGTGATAAGAAGGTCTTGGAATAGGTTCATCATCGAAACATTACAGTATGTTTCCTATCCACTGCATGTATTTATTTGACCTGCAATGTCCCCTGTCTATCTAGGTGTGGAATAATGATGCAAAGGTGCTCAACATTCTCAGTGAAGATGATCTTTGTTGTCCGAGAGGAAGTATACAAATGCTGAAGGAGATGTACCCGATGGAGAAGACAGATAATTGTATTGTTGTATCGTATCCAGAGGCTGGACATCTGGTCGAACCTCCTTATACACCGCTGTGTAGAATGTCGTACCACAAGGCATTCGGTGGGTTGCTAGACTTAAACTTTATAAATGTTTGTGTTTATGATTGTGTCATCCGTGTTGCAAGGCCAAGAAAGCCATTTCTGACACCTGATCATCATTGCTTCCACTATACTAGACAAGCAGTAAACATTAACCCACCTGAACTATGCAGTAAACATCATTAACTCACCTGAACTATGAATATCAAGCATCATTAACTCACCTGAACTATGAATATCCTCTATGCTAGGCAAGCAGTAAGCATCATTAACTCACCTGAACTATGAATATCCTCTATGCTAGGCAAGCAGTTAGCATCATTAACTCACCTGAACTATGAACATCCTCTGTGCTAGACAAGCAGTAAGCATCATTAACTCACCTGAACTATGAATATCCTCTATGCTAGACAAGCAGTAAGCATCATTAACTCACCTGAACTATGAATATCCTCTATGCTAGACAAGCAGTAAGCATCATTAACTCACCTGAACTATGAATATCCTCTATGCTAGGCAAGCAGTAGCATCATTAACTCACCTGAACTATGAAATCCTCTGTGCTAGACAAGCAGTAAGCATCATTAACTCACCTGAACTATGAATATCCTCTATGCTAGACAAGCAGTAAGCATCATTAACTCACCTGAACTATGAATATCCTCTATGATAGACAAGCAGTAAGATCATTAACTCACCTGAACTATGAATATCCTCTATGCTAGACAAGCAGTAAGCATCATTAACTCACCTGAACTATGAATATCCTCTATGCTAGGCAAGCAGTAAGCATCATTAACTCACCTGAACTATGAATATCCTCTATGCTAGGCAAGCAGTTAGCATCATTAACTCACCTGAACTATGAACATCCTCTGTGCTAGACAAGCAGTAAGCATCATTAACTCACCTGAACTATGAATATCCTCTGTGCTAGACAAGCAGTAAGCATCATTAACTCACCTGAACTATGAATATCCTCTATGCTAGACAAGCAGTAAGCATCATTAACTCACCTGAACTATGAATATCCTCTATGCTAGGCAAGCAGTTAGCATCATTAACTCACCTGAACTATGAACATCCTCTGTGCTAGACAAGCAGTAAGCATCATTAACTCACCTGAACTATGAATATCCTCTATGCTAGACAAGCAGTAAGCATCATTAACTCACCTGAACTATGAATATCCTCTATGCTAGACAAGCAGTAAGTATCATTAACTCACCTGAACTATGAATATCCTCTATGCTAGACAAGCAGTAAGCATCATTAACTCACCTGAACTATGAATATCCTCTATGCTAGGCAAGCAGTTAGCATCATTAACTCACCTGAACTATGAACATCCTCTGTGCTAGACAAGCAGTAAGCATCATTAACTCACCTGAACTATGAACATCCTCTATGCTAGGCAAGCAGTAAGCATCATTAACTCACCTGAACTTTATGTTAGTTGACCGTGCATCCATCCAATGTTTCTTAAGATAACATCTCTCAAACAACATAATTAATTATCAAAGATTATTGTAGGACATCGTGGCAATTAGTTAATGAATTTTTGTTTTGATTTAGTAATCAAAATGTCGGCCATCTTTAAAATCTATTTTTGACTTATACTGAACAAACAGCTATGTCATTCTTGATGAAACTTGGTGTGGAGGCTAGTAGATCAAAATAACTACCAAAAGATATTAATGTTTCTTGGAATTTCATGCATCAGCAGAGTGTCTGCTCGTGAAATGCCCTGCATGTGTACATATTTGGGTTGATTCCCCACAGCTATTAGATAATTTCAAATAATACAGCATTAGTCAGCATTCCTGATGTCGATCGGCAATGGCGCAAATTGCGACAAAAATGAAATACTGGCGCTAAATTTTGTGAATTGGCGAAAATATTGGGCGCAACTTTTTTCTCTTTTTTGGCGCAACATATTTTGTCAAGTACATACATTGCTTCAAATATTTTCAATTGATGACAGAAGTCACGCAGACAGATATTCAGACTGAAGGAACCCTGATTAATATATATATACATGTACAATATTTGTTTTATTTTTTCAGATAAATATGATCTTTTCTTCATTGTCATGGCAACTAGTGCTTATATGATGTTTGTGTTTTGCAGGTTCATATTTCTTGTGGGGCGGCTACCCAGAACCTCATGCCTTTGCTCAGGAAGATTCTTGGAAGAGAATTCTCAAATTTTTACATAAAGAAGTTCCCTTGCCAGTTATTGTGTCTAGACTATAATAAAAGTTATGAAAAGAAGAATATCATTTGTATGATATATAATCATATATAGTGGCAATAAACTACGACTGGTACAACCACAGAGACCCCTTGCATACTGTGAAATAACTGTGGAAGTCGTGATAGTGCAGTGATAGCGAGGTGGTAGCTCGTTCACTTCAGGCGTGAGAGGCCCGAAGTTCTCTCCCAACTAGAGCCGTTAACACTTAAAATTTAGAAATAAAATTTGATGTTTTCTACACGAAATCGTCTAGTAGAATGAACCTTTCAATACTTTTACACTCGATATTTAAAACAAACATACCATGAAAACCCCGTGCAAAAACTGACCATGAAAACCCTGTGCAAGAACTGACCAATACAACCACTCTACAACATATGTTCTGCGGAAAGACAACTATTTCACGCTATACTTCGTAATGCTTGAAATGTTTATTAATATTTGTCTTCTGCTACAATTATATAAACTATTTATAGTTTACACGCCAGATCGGACAGGTTGGGTTTCTCCGGGTAGTCCGGTTTCCTCCCACACGAATCACCACATATACTCTTTCATCCGCGCCAACGAGAGTGATTAATATAAGTTGTTAGAACTATTTATAGCCTATATTTTACCCAGCATGCTAAGAGTTAAGCTATTTAGTAACGGTATATGCACTATGGTTCACATCATTGATCTTAGACCATGGTTTTCGGTGATCACATTCAATTGGAACAAGGCTGTAAAATTGTATTGAATTTCATTGTATATAAATGTCATAGCTTTTTAGTAACTATGGATTGTAACCAGAATCAGGTGTGAGTAACTTTAGGAATTGTAACCAGAATCGGGTGTGAGTAACTTTAGGAATTGTAACCAGAATTGGGTATTAGTGTGAGTAACTTTATGGATTGTAACCAGAATCGGGTATTAGTGTGAGTAACTTTATGGATTGTAACCAGAATCAGGTATTAGTGTGAGTAACTTTATGGATTGTAACCAGAATCAGGTACATGTATAAGTAAGTTTGGACCTGAAATCTGAGAGTTTTGTCATGCACTCGCATATAAGACGGGTTGATAAAATGGACACAAGAACAAGAATAAATTGCATGTTTGGACAGTGCAAGTTGTGCAGAAATGTTCAGTGTCGGGGTGCTTTCTTTGACAGGAAGCCACTTTGAGGCCGTAATCTGGTGGTAAAAAACTCGTCTGGACAGTAGACAATAAAACATACCAGTCATTCATTTAACTACCAATGCAGCCCGGGTTCGATCCTCGGACCGGGAAGTATGTGAGATGGTACCGTGGTCGCCAGATCGGACAGTTGGCTTTTCTCCGGGTACTCCGGTTTCCTCCCACATGAATGACCACATATACGCTTTTATCTGCGCCAATGAGAGTGATTAATATAAGTTGTTAGAACTTGCTTCGCAATGGTTCACACAACTGCTATTTTAATAGACACATGCTATGTTGTTAGATCTATCGTTATTATGAATTGTTATTATTGTATGAAATATGCTACATGTATTTAATTGATTTTATAAATGTATCAAATGTTTTGTTCAACAATGAAATGTTAATAAAATCATTATATTTGATGTATAGTTTGCTATTTAATAAATACCACATTGCCACTGTTATAGTGTGCACATTATATCTTGACAACCACTGGACTGGTTTATGCTGCACAGATTTATCACAGGCAGACGTTACAGTGCTTTTATAGTATTTGGGTGTTGAAAAAATATAAAAAAAGTAAATAATGTTATTACAGAAGATATAGTTGCTTTGATAGATAAAAAAGTTAAGAAATTCGATAAAAACAAAACAACATTTTACATAAACATTTGTTTGAGCACCCAGTACACTATCAAAGCACTGTTACGTCTGCCTGTTGTGGACATTTACTAGTTTATACAAATTTAATTTAGCTTGATTGCAAAACAAGTTCTTACAACTTATAGTAATTACTCTCGAGACCTCATTCCTGATGGAATCCATCACCACGAGGGAGGGAGAAGAGGCATGTGGAATTTAAATGCCTTGCCTAAGAGCACAATCGTAACGACTCCAGTGGGGTTCGAACCTGAAGCACTACCACTGCGCTATCACGACTGGGATTTACCCAATAATGAGATGATGTACCATCACACAACACCGAGGGCAAACGAAAATCGTTTACATAAACGTTCAAGTACTTTTGCAATGTACAAGGGTTGATGTAAATGTTTGTAAACTTGTGCTCTAGTATCATCATTCAATAACCCAATAACAATAATTGCTACACCAATCACACTTGACAATATTGTCTGCAAAAATAATCAATGGACTGAACATTGGAAGTTGTACTGGATGGTGGAGCAACAATGTCTAACATAGAATTCTCCTCTCTTTATCAATCTTCTACACTAGTCGTGGAGTACACCAGCAATAACAACTCATTGTGGAAGTCTTGATAGCTCAGTGGTAGCGCGTTCGTTTCAGGTATTACAGGCCGGAGTTCGCTCCCAGCTGTAGCCATTGATGTGCTCTTGGGCTAGGCAATTCCATATTGCCCCTTCTCTCTTCCTCGTGGCGATGGATTCCATAGGAATTAGGTATCAAGAACGATTAAAATAGGTTGTAAGGACTTGTTTCGCAATCGAGCTAAAATAATATGTATAGACTAATGACAACGATATCGTAACATCTGCACACTGGTCATTAAGTCTCGTATCTGACCCCTGTGGATACCCATACAATTTTACACACCAGCTAACTCCGTTGAATGAGAGTGCAATATTAACATACACGTATCAGGTGAGCAACTCCTCAATGGTCCTCTGTATCAGGTGAGCAACTCCTCAATGGTCCTCTGTATCAGGTGAGCAACTCCTCAATGGTCCTCTGTATCAGGTGAGCAACTCCTCAATGGTCCTCTGTATCAGGTGAGCAACTCCTCAATGGTCCTCTGTATCAGGTGAGCAACTCCTCAATGGTCCTCTGTATCAGGTGAGCAACTCGTCAATGGTCCTCTATATCAGGTGAGCAACTCGTCAATGATCCTCGTGTTTACATTATGCTTAGCACTCACTGATCCTCTTCAGATTTGTATCTCCTTAGCTGCATCATGTGCTATCTCCTTAGCTGCATCATGTGCTATCTCCTTAGCTGCATCATGTGCTATCTCCTTAGCTGTATCATGTGCTATCTCCTTAGCTGTCTCATGTGCTATCTCCTCAGCTGCATCATGTGCTATCTCCTTAGCTGTCTCATGTGCTATCTCCTTAGCTGTCTCATGTGCTATCTCCTTAGCTGTCTCATGTGCACACTCCAGGATGAGTTAGGTACTTTGATTGGAGAACTGTCACATTTTCCATATATTTGTATGTGAAACCCCTCTAAACCGAATGGCCACCGGACCAGATGTAACCCTCGGTTTAAATTGGTTTTCATGATGAGGTAGACATTAAATTAACCCTTTGCCTGCTGAGTAAAGAAAATCACATTTGCAAACAACTTAGATCCAGATCAGCTGCAACATAGCGCCGCATCTGATCAGGATCTATGAAGCTTGCAAATATGATTTAGCTCCACATTCTGTTCCGTCTGTTCTGACTCTATGCTGTTTGCAAAAGTTATTTTATCTGCCGCTAGCATGTAAAGGGTTATGGCTTCTTAGCTTCTTGTGATAGATATAAACTTTTGTATTGTATTTATTTCAGGTGCGTGCGATCGTGAATATAAACGGCTGTACATTTAACGCATTGGTATCAATAAAGTACAGTGGTGGGGATATAGCAGAAATTCCGTAAGCATCCAATTTTGTAAACTTTCCAACACTAAATTACTTTATTATGATTTCCCTAATGGGGGGGGGGGGGGGTTGCCGTTTGTCTGTCTGCGTTTGATCTCCATAACCGCTTGTTGGATTTTCACCAAACTTTGCAGGAAGCATCGGTATGATGTCTAGTTGTGCATATTTCACCAAACTTTGCAGGAAGTTTCAGTATGATGTCTAGTTGTGCATATTGTAACACCGTTCCGGTTGGATGATTTGTTGTGGATGACATGTCATCTAGGTGATCTGTGTGTGACATGTTACCCCGGTGATCTGTGTGTGACATGTTACCCCGGTGATCTGTGTGTGACATGTTACCTCGGCGATATGTGTGTGACATGTTACCTCAGTGATATGTGTGTGACATGTTACCTCGGTGATATGTGTGTGACATGTTACCTTGGCGATATGTGTGTGACATGTTTACTCGGCAATATGTGTGTGACATGTTACCTCGGCAATATGTGTGTGACATGTTACCTCGGCAATATGTGTGTGACATGTTACCTTGGCAATATATGTGTTACATGTTACCTCGGCAATGTGTGTGACATGTTACCTCGGCAATATGTGTGTGACATGTTACCTCGGTGATATGTGTGTGACATGTTACCTCGGCAATATGTGTGTGACATGTTACCTTGGTAATATGTGTATGACATGTTACCTCGGTAATATGTGTGTGACATGTTACCACGGCAATATGTGTGTGACATTGTCATTATGATTTAATAACAATAGCATATGCATGTATCCTGCTATACCCCCCCCCCCCCCACAAAAATCGAGTAATTTAGGAATTGACAAACATAACACTAAGTCAATAATGAGATAATAATAGATGTTCACAATAAGCTAAGAAGCCTTGAGGGCAATGAGTGCATTGATGGCAATGAGGTATTTAGGGCAATGAAGTATTGAGGGCATTGAGGGCAATGAGGTATTGAGTATTGAGGGCAATGAGGTATTGAGGGTAATGAGGTATTGAGGGCAATGGGGTATTGAGGGCAATGAGTGCATTGATGGCAATGAGTGCATTGCGGGAAATGAGGTATTGAGGGCAATGAGGTATTGAGGGCAATGAGTGCATTGATGGCAATGAGGTATTGATGGCATTGAGTGCATTGATGGCAATGAGGTATTGAGGGCAATGAGGTATTGAGTATTGAGGGCAATGAGGTATTGAGGGCAATGAGGCATTGAGGGCAATGAGTGCATTGATGGCAATGAGGTATTGAGGGTAATGAGGTATTGAGGGCAATGAGGTATTGAGTATTGAGGGCAATGAGGTATTGAGTATTGAGGGTAATGAGGTATTGAGGGCAATGAGGTATTGAGGGTAATAAGGAATTGAGGGCACTGAGTGCATTGATGGTATTGAGGGTAATGAGGTATTGAGTACATTGAGGGCATTTATACATTGAGGGCATTGAGTACATTGATGCATTGAGGGCAATGAGGTAGTGAGTACATTGAGGGCATTGAGGGCAATGGGGTATTGAGGGCAATGAGGTATTGAGGGCAATGAGTGCATTGATGGCAATGAGTGCATTGCGGGAAATGAGGTATTGAGGGCAATGAGTGCATTGATGGCAATGAGGTATTGAAGGCATTGAGTGCATTGATGGCAATGAGGTATTGAGGGCAATGAGATATTGAGTATTGAGGGCAATGAGGTATTGAGGGCAATGAGGTATTGAGGGTAATGAGGAATTGAGTATTGAGGGCAATGAGGTATTGAAGGCAATGAGGTATTGAGTATTGAGGGCAATGAGGTATTGAGGGCAATGAGGTATTGAGGGTAATGAGGAATTGAGTATTGAGGGCAATGAGGTATTGAGGGCAATGAGATATTGAGTATTGAGGGCAATGATGTATTGAGTATTGAGGGCAATGAGGTATTGAGGGCAATGAGGTATTGAGGGCAATGAGATATTGAGTATTGAGGGCAATGAGGTATTGAGGGCAATGAGATATTGAGTATTGAGGGCAATGAGGTATTGAGTATTGAGGGCAATGAGATATTGAGAGCAATGAGGTATTGAGTGCAATGAGGTATTGAGGGCAATGAGATATTGAGTAATGAGGACAATGAGGTATTGAGGGCAATGAGGTATTGAGGGCAATGAGGTATTGAGTATTGAGGGCAATGAGGTATTGAGGGCAATGAGGTATTGAGGGCAATGAGGTATTGAGGGCAATGAGGTATTGAGGGCAATGAGTATTGAGTATTGAGGGCAATGAGGTATTGAGGGCAATGAGTGCATTGAGGGCAATGAGGTATTGAGGGCAATGAGTGCATTGCGGGAAATGAGGTATTGAGGGCAATGAGGGTATTGAGGGCAATGAGGTATTGATGGCAATGAGTGCATTGCAGGAAATGAGTGCATTGCAGGAAATGAGGTATTGAGGGTATTGAGGGCAATGAGGTATTGATGGCAATGAGTGCATTGCAGGAAATGAGGTATTGAGGGCAATGAGGGTA
Source organism: Archivesica marissinica (assembly GCA_014843695.1). Lineage (NCBI taxonomy): Eukaryota > Metazoa > Mollusca > Bivalvia > Venerida > Vesicomyidae > Archivesica > Archivesica marissinica. The sequence continues at coordinate 44,970,758 of CM026404.1, read as the reverse complement.
TTGAGGGCAATGAGGTATTGATGGCAATGAGTGCATTGAGGGCAATGAGGCATTGATGGCATTTATGCATTGAGGGCATTGAGTACATTGATACATTGAGGGCAGTGAGGTATTGAGTACATTGGGGGCATTTATGCATTGAGGGCAATGAGGTATTGAGTACATTGAGGGCAATGAGGTATTGGGTACATTGAGGTCATTGTGGCATTGAGGGCAATGAGGTATTGAGGGCAATGAGGTATTGAGTACATTGAGGGCAATGAGGTATTGAGGGCAATGAGGTATTGAGTACATTGAGGGAAATGAGGTATTGAGTACATTGAGGGCAATGAGGTATTGAGTACATTGAGGTCATTGTGGCATTGAGGGTAATGAGGCATTAAGTACATTGGGGGCATTTATGCATTGAGGGCAATGAGGTATTGAGGGCAATGAGGTATTGAGTACATTGAGGGCATTTATACATTGAGGGCATTGAGTACATTGATGCATTGAGGGCAATGAGGTAGTGAGTACATTGAGGTCATTGAGGGTAATGAGGCATTGAGGAATTGAGTGCATTGAGGAATTGAGTACATTGAGGGCAATGAGGTATTGAGGGAATTGAGGGCAATGAGATATTGACGGCATTGA
>CM026404.1:44916810-44969125 GCA_014843695.1 Archivesica marissinica | reverse complement strand
CTTTCACCTTCGTGGCAGAGTGGTTAAATATCGTTCACTTCAAATCACTTGCCTTTCACCTTCGTGGCAGAGTGGTTAAATATCGTTCACTTCAAATCACTTGCCTTTCACCTTCATGGCAGAGTGGTTAAATATCGTTCACTTCAAATCACTTGCCTTTCACCTTCGTGGCAGAGTGGTTAAATATCGTTCACTTCAAATCACTTGCCTTTCACCTTCGTGGCAGAGTGGTTAAATATCGTTCACTTCAAATCACTTGCCTTTCACCTTCGTGGCAGAGTGGTTAAATATCGTTCACTTCAAATCACTTGCCTTTCACCTTCGTGGCAGAGTGGTTAAATATCGTTCACTTCAAATCACTTGCCTTTCACCTTCGTGGCAGAGTGGTTAAATATCGTTCACTTCAAATCACTTGCCTTTCACCTTCGTGGCAGAGTGGTTAAATATCGTTCACTTCAAATCACTTGCCTTTCACCTTCGTGGCAGAGTGGTTAAATATCGTTCACTTCAAATCACTTGCCTTTCACCTTCGTGGCAGAGTGGTTAAATATCGTTCACTTCAAATCACTTGCCTTTCACCTTCGTGGCAGAGTGGTTAAATATCGTTCACTTCAAATCACTTGCCTTTCACCTTCGTGGCAGAGTGGTTAAATATCGTTCACTTCAAATCACTTGCCTTTCACCTTCGTGGCAGAGTGGTTAAATGTCGTTCACTTCAGATCACTTGCCTTTCACCTTCGTGGCAGAGTGGTTAAATATCGTTTGCAAATCACTTGCCCCTCACCTTCGTGGCAGAGTGGTTAAATATCGTTCACTTCACATCACTTGCCTTTCACCTTCGTGGCAGAGTGGTTACATATCGTTCACTTCACATCACTTGCCTTTCACCTTCGTGGCAGAGTGGTTAAATATCGTTCACTTCACATCACTTGCCTTTCACCTTCGTGGCAGAGTGGTTACATATCGTTCACTTCAAATCACTTGCCTTTCACCTTCGTGGCAGAGTGGTTACATATCGTTCACTTCAGATCACTTGCCTTTCACCTTCGTGGCAGAGTGGTTACATATCGTTCACTTCAAATCACTTGCCTTTCACCTCCGTGGCAGAGTGGTTAAATATCGTTCACTTCAAATCACTTGCCTTTCACCTTCGTGGCAGAGTGGTTAAATGTCGTTCACTTCAGATCACTTGCCTTTCACCTTCGTGGCAGAGTGGTTAAATATCGTTTGCAAATCACTTGCCCCTCACCTTCGTGGCAGAGTGGTTACATATCGTTCACTTCACATCACTTGCCTTTCACCTTCGTGGCAGAGTGGTTAAATATCGTTCACTTCACATCACTTGCCTTTCACCTTCGTGGCAGAGTGGTTACATATCGTTCACTTCAAATCACTTGCCTTTCACCTCCGTGGCAGAGTGGTTACATATCGTTCACTTCAGATCACTTGCCTTTCACCTTCGTGGCAGAGTGGTTACATATCGTTCACTTCAAATCACTTGCCTTTCACCTTCGTGGCAGAGTGGTTACATATCGTTCACTTCACATCACTTGCCTTTCACCTTCGTGGCAGAGTGGTTAAATATCGTTCACTTCAAATCACTTGCCTTTCACCTTCGTGGCAGAGTGGTTAAATATCGTTCACTTCAAATCACTTGCCTTTCACCTTCGTGGCAGAGTGGTTACATATCGTTCACTTCAAATCACTTGCCTTTCACCTTCGTGGCAGAGTGGTTACATATCGTTCACTTCACATCACTTGCCTTTCACCTTCGTGGCAGAGTGGTTACATATCGTTCACTTCAAATCACTTGCCTTTCACCTTCGTGGCTGAGTGGTTACGGTCGTTCACTTCACATCACGTGCCCCTCACCTCCGTGGCAGAGTGGTTACATATCGTTCACTTCACATCACTTGCCCCTCACCTTCGTGGCAGAGTGGTTACATATCGTTCACTTCACATCACTTGCCCCTCACCTTCGTGGCAGAGTGGTCATATCGTTCACTTCACATCACTTGCCCCTCACCTTCGTGGCAGAGTGGTTAAATATCGTTCACTTCAAATCACTTGCCTTTCACCTTCGTGGCAGAGTGGTTAAATATCGTTCACTTCAAATCACTTGCCTTTCACCTTCGTGGCAGAGTGGTTAAATATCGTTCACTTCAAATCACTTGCCTTTCACCTTCGTGGCAGAGTGGTTAAATATCGTTCACTTCAAATCACTTGCCTTTCACCTTCGTGGCAGAGTGGTTAAATATCGTTCACTTCAAATCACTTGCCTTTCACCTTCGTGGCAGAGTGGTTAAATATCGTTCACTTCAAATCACTTGCCTTTCACCTTCGTGGCAGAGTGGTTAAATATCGTTCACTTCAAATCACTTGCCTTTCACCTTCGTGGCAGAGTGGTTAAATATCGTTCACTTCAAATCACTTGCCTTTCACCTTCGTGGCAGAGTGGTTAAATGTCGTTCACTTCAGATCACTTGCCTTTCACCTTCGTGGCAGAGTGGTTAAATATCGTTTGCAAATCACTTGCCCCTCACCTTCGTGGCAGAGTGGTTACATATCGTTCACTTCACATCACTTGCCTTTCACCTTCGTGGCAGAGTGGTTAAATATCGTTCACTTCACATCACTTGCCTTTCACCTTCGTGGCAGAGTGGTTACATATCGTTCACTTCAAATCACTTGCCTTTCACCTCCGTGGCAGAGTGGTTACATATCGTTCACTTCAGATCACTTGCCTTTCACCTTCGTGGCAGAGTGGTTACATATCGTTCACTTCAAATCACTTGCCTTTCACCTCCGTGGCAGAGTGGTTAAATATCGTTCACTTCAAATCACTTGCCTTTCACCTTCGTGGCAGAGTGGTTAAATGTCGTTCACTTCAGATCACTTGCCTTTCACCTTCGTGGCAGAGTGGTTAAATATCGTTTGCAAATCACTTGCCCCTCACCTTCGTGGCAGAGTGGTTACATATCGTTCACTTCACATCACTTGCCTTTCACCTTCGTGGCAGAGTGGTTACATATCGTTCACTTCACATCACTTGCCTTTCACCTTCGTGGCAGAGTGGTTAAATATCGTTCACTTCACATCACTTGCCTTTCACCTTCGTGGCAGAGTGGTTACATATCGTTCACTTCAAATCACTTGCCTTTCACCTCCGTGGCAGAGTGGTTACATATCGTTCACTTCAGATCACTTGCCTTTCACATTCGTGGCAGAGTGGTTACATATCGTTCACTTCACATCACTTGCCTTTCACCTTCGTGGCAGAGTGGTTACATATCGTTCACTTCACATCACTTGCCTTTCACCTTCGTGGCAGAGTGGTTAAATATCGTTCACTTCAAATCACTTGCCTTTCACCTTCGTGGCAGAGTGGTTACATATCGTTCACTTCACATCACTTGCCTTTCACCTTCGTGGCAGAGTGGTTACATATCGTTCACTTCAAATCACTTGCCTTTCACCTCCGTGGCAGAGTGGTTACATATCGTTCACTTCACATCACTTGCCTTTCACCTTCGTGGCAGAGTGGTTACATATCGTTCACTTCAAATCACTTGCCTTTCACCTCCGTGGCAGAGTGGTTACATATCGTTCACTTCAGATCACTTGCCTTTCACCTTCGTGGCAGAGTGGTTACATATCGTTCACTTCAAATCACTTGCCTTTCACCTCCGTGGCAGAGTGGTTAAATATCGTTCACTTCAAATCACTTGCCTTTCACCTTCGTGGCAGAGTGGTTAAATGTCGTTCACTTCAGATCACTTGCCTTTCACCTTCGTGGCAGAGTGGTTAAATATCGTTTGCAAATCACTTGCCCCTCACCTTCGTGGCAGAGTGGTTACATATCGTTCACTTCACATCACTTGCCTTTCACCTTCGTGGCAGAGTGGTTACATATCGTTCACTTCACATCACTTGCCTTTCACCTTCGTGGCAGAGTGGTTAAATATCGTTCACATCACTTGCCTTTCACCTTCGTGGCAGAGTGGTTACATATCGTTCACTTCAAATCACTTGCCTTTCACCTCCGTGGCAGAGTGGTTACATATCGTTCACTTCAGATCACTTGCCTTTCACCTTCGTGGCAGAGTGGTTACATATCGTTCACTTCACATCACTTGCCTTTCACCTTCGTGGCAGAGTGGTTACATATCGTTCACTTCACATCACTTGCCTTTCACCTTCGTGGCAGAGTGGTTAAATATCGTTCACTTCAAATCACTTGCCTTTCACCTTCGTGGCAGAGTGGTTACATATCGTTCACTTCACATCACTTGCCTTTCACCTTCGTGGCAGAGTGGTTACATATCGTTCACTTCAAATCACTTGCCTTTCACCTCCGTGGCAGAGTGGTTACATATCGTTCACTTCACATCACTTGCCTTTCACCTTCGTGGCAGAGTGGTTACATATCGTTCACTTCAAATCACTTGCCTTTCACCTTCGTGGCTGAGTGGTTACGGTCGTTCACTTCACATCACTTGCCCCTCACCTTCGTGGCAGAGTGGTTACATATCGTTCACTTCACATCACTTGCCCCTCACCTTCGTGGCAGAGTGGTTACATATCGTTCACTTCACATCACTTGCCCCTCACCTTCGTGGCAGAGTGGTTACATATCGTTCACTTCACATCACTTGCCTTTCACCTTCGTGGCAGAGTGGTTAAATATCGTTCACTTCACATCACTTGCCTTTCACCTTCGTGGCAGAGTGGTTACATATCGTTCACTTCAAATCACTTGCCTTTCACCTCCGTGGCAGAGTGGTTACATATCGTTCACTTCAGATCACTTGCCTTTCACCTTCGTGGCAGAGTGGTTACATATCGTTCACTTCACATCACTTGCCTTTCACCTTCGTGGCAGAGTGGTTACATATCGTTCACTTCAAATCACTTGCCTTTCACCTTCGTGGCAGAGTGGTTAAATATCGTTCACTTCAAATCACTTGCCTTTCACCTTCGTGGCAGAGTGGTTACATATCGTTCACTTCACATCACTTGCCTTTCACCTTCGTGGCAGATGGTTACATATCGTTCACTTCAAATCACTTGCCTTTCACCTCCGTGGCAGAGTGGTTACATATCGTTCACTTCAAATCACTTGCCTTTCACCTTCGTGGCAGAGTGGTTACATATCGTTCACTTCAAATCACTTGCCTTTCACCTTCGTGGCAGAGTGGTTAAATATCGTTCACTTCAAATCACTTGCCTTTCACCTTCGTGGCAGAGTGGTTACATATCGTTCACTTCAGATCACTTGCCTTTCACCTTCGTGGCAGAGTGGTTAAATATCGTTTTCAATCACTTGCCTCACCTTCGTGGCAGAGTGGTTAATTCGTTCACTTCAATCACTTGCCTGCAAATCACTTGCCCCTCACCTTCGTGGCAGAGTGGTTACATATCGTTCACTTCACATCACTTGCCTTTCACCTTCGTGGCAGAGTGGTTACATATCGTTCACTTCACATCACTTGCCTTTCACCTTCGTGGCAGAGTGGTTAAATATCGTTCACTTCACATCACTTGCCTTTCACCTTCGTGGCAGAGTGGTTACATATCGTTCACTTCAAATCACTTGCCTTTCACCTCCGTGGCAGAGTGGTTACATATCGTTCACTTCAGATCACTTGCCTTTCACATTCGTGGCAGAGTGGTTACATATCGTTCACTTCACATCACTTGCCTTTCACCTTCGTGGCAGAGTGGTTACATATCGTTCACTTCACATCACTTGCCTTTCACCTTCGTGGCAGAGTGGTTAAATATCGTTCACTTCAAATCACTTGCCTTTCACCTTCGTGGCAGAGTGGTTACATATCGTTCACTTCACATCACTTGCCTTTCACCTTCGTGGCAGAGTGGTTACATATCGTTCACTTCAAATCACTTGCCTTTCACCTCCGTGGCAGAGTGGTTACATATCGTTCACTTCACATCACTTGCCTTTCACCTTCGTGGCAGAGTGGTTACATATCGTTCACTTCAAATCACTTGCCTTTCACCTCCGTGGCAGAGTGGTTACATATCGTTCACTTCAGATCACTTGCCTTTCACCTTCGTGGCAGAGTGGTTACATATCGTTTACTTCAAATCACTTGCCTTTCACCTCCGTGGCAGAGTGGTTAAATATCGTTCACTTCAAATCACTTGCCTTTCACCTTCGTGGCAGAGTGGTTAAATGTCGTTCACTTCAGATCACTTGCCTTTCACCTTCGTGGCAGAGTGGTTAAATATCGTTTGCAAATCACTTGCCCCTCACCTTCGTGGCAGAGTGGTTACATATCGTTCACTTCACATCACTTGCCTTTCACCTTCGTGGCAGAGTGGTTACATATCGTTCACTTCACATCACTTGCCTTTCACCTTCGTGGCAGAGTGGTTAAATATCGTTCACATCACTTGCCTTTCACCTTCGTGGCAGAGTGGTTACATATCGTTCACTTCAAATCACTTGCCTTTCACCTCCGTGGCAGAGTGGTTACATATCGTTCACTTCAGATCACTTGCCTTTCACCTTCGTGGCAGAGTGGTTACATATCGTTCACTTCACATCACTTGCCTTTCACCTTCGTGGCAGAGTGGTTACATATCGTTCACTTCACATCACTTGCCTTTCACCTTCGTGGCAGAGTGGTTAAATATCGTTCACTTCAAATCACTTGCCTTTCACCTTCGTGGCAGAGTGGTTACATATCGTTCACTTCACATCACTTGCCTTTCACCTTCGTGGCAGAGTGGTTACATATCGTTCACTTCAAATCACTTGCCTTTCACCTCCGTGGCAGAGTGGTTACATATCGTTCACTTCACATCACTTGCCTTTCACCTTCGTGGCAGAGTGGTTACATATCGTTCACTTCAAATCACTTGCCTTTCACCTTCGTGGCTGAGTGGTTACGGTCGTTCACTTCACATCACTTGCCCCTCACCTTCGTGGCAGAGTGGTTACATATCGTTCACTTCACATCACTTGCCCCTCACCTTCGTGGCAGAGTGGTTACATATCGTTCACTTCACATCACTTGCCCCTCACCTTCGTGGCAGAGTGGTTACATATCGTTCACTTCACATCACTTGCCTTTCACCTTCGTGGCAGAGTGGTTAAATATCGTTCACTTCACATCACTTGCCTTTCACCTTCGTGGCAGAGTGGTTACATATCGTTCACTTCAAATCACTTGCCTTTCACCTCCGTGGCAGAGTGGTTACATATCGTTCACTTCAGATCACTTGCCTTTCACCTTCGTGGCAGAGTGGTTACATATCGTTCACTTCACATCACTTGCCTTTCACCTTCGTGGCAGAGTGGTTACATATCGTTCACTTCACATCACTTGCCTTTCACCTTCGTGGCAGAGTGGTTAAATATCGTTCACTTCAAATCACTTGCCTTTCACCTTCGTGGCAGAGTGGTTACATATCGTTCACTTCACATCACTTGCCTTTCACCTTCGTGGCAGAGTGGTTACATATCGTTCACTTCAAATCACTTGCCTTTCACCTCCGTGGCAGAGTGGTTACATATCGTTCACTTCACATCACTTGCCTTTCACCTTCGTGGCAGAGTGGTTACATATCGTTCACTTCAAATCACTTGCCTTTCACCTTCGTGGCAGAGTGGTTACATATCGTTCACTTCACATCACTTGCCCCTCACCTTCGTGGCAGAGTGGTTACATATCGTTCACTTCACATCACTTGCCCCTCACCTTCGTGGCAGAGTGGTTACATATCGTTCACTTCACATCACTTGCCCCTCACCTTCGTGGCAGAGTGGTTACATATCGTTCACTTCACATCACTTGCCCCTCACCTTCGTGGCAGAGTGGTTACATATCGTTCACTTCACATCACTTGCCCCTCACCTTCGTGGCAGAGTGGTTACATATCGTTCACTTCACATCACTTGCCCCTCACCTTCGTGGCAGAGTGGTTACATATCGTTCACTTCACATCACTTGCCCCTCACCTTCGTGGCAGAGTGGTTACATATCGTTCACTTCACATCACTTGCCCCTCACCTTCGTGGTTAGGTTGTAGGTTCGAATCCCACTGGGGTGTCGAATTGTTTATTACGAAGAAACCATCCAGTCAGTGGTTCTACCCGTCCGTGCTTGACATTCTTCTCGGATGGGCATTCGGAATATTCCTACACCGTTAATAGCTGGAGAGTCGACATATGACTTAAGCTGTTGGTGCGACATTAAACCCAAAAAAACAAACAAGCAAATAAATAGTGTGTGTATTTAAGTATGTGTTATTTAACTAGCACGTAAGATACGATCAATTTTATTTTAAGTCGGCAAGATATCAAGAGTACAATACAAGCTCTGAGTGAGCTTTTGAACCGACTATATAACATAAAATAATGGTAGCAATTGTACAACAGCTATTATCACCGATAAAAGTATGCATATTTATTTTAATTTATTTCTAAGATAATTGCTGAAAAATGTTAAAACATAACTACGTTCTGTAGGTAAGACCAATGTGCTTGTAAAGAATATTAAAGGCGTATAGCACAATAATTGATAATCGTCAAAAAAAAATTTAAACGTTGCATATATTTAGATTAGACATTTCCATGTATGAAAATATTTTAAAACTAGTGGGTCCCCGTGCTCGTTTTTGAGTTATGAGCAATTGAAGAGTAGTACCGTGTACACATTATTGGTCCAAATTTTGACGTCAAAAATGAGCATACAAATTCCTTTAAACATACATAAAAACACTAGAAAATGAGTTTAGTTCCATTTAATATTGCATATATTTGATGCAAACTAGCAGATGTTCATGTATATCAATAAAACTTTATAATTCTATGTGAAATATTTTTCATTTTGACCATTTTTTATTGTTTACGTCTCGGATATTTTTGCAGTTTGGCTTTGCGAAAAGTAAGAAAATGTGTCATAATTTTTTTTTCAATCGTCAGAATGTTTTTAAATTTTCTGTGTAGTAAATATGAAAACATAAAAAACATACCACACCGTGCTTGTTTTTGAGCTAAATGAGAATAATCGTTACCATTTCAGTGTCAAAATAGGATATTTCCACAATTAGAGACTAATATTTGTGGTATTTCGTATTTATCATTTTATCTCAATTGCATTCTATTGTATTAAACTTACAACGCAAAATGCAGCATTTATCATCACCGTTTAAAGTGTCCGAAATTACAATGGGATGTGTCCCGTCCGAATTGATGTCAGTTTTATTATCAGGCAGTACGTGTTCAAATGCAATTTGTTTCTTTCTTACAGATGACTTGGCTCCAGATAAAAACTTTCCTGTTCGATTGCGTTTATAAAAGACCATTATGAATATTAAGACGCGTACTAATTTATTGAAATATAAAACTAACACAAAAAGTGATATTATTTTTTCTGTAGAGGTGAGCCGTGAAATGTACCAACGGTAATAATCGCGATGCGTAGAAAGCTGCGCACGAACAATTGTGATATACGCCTTTAACCTAGTAAATCAATGACTTAATTGGTAAAACTAATATAAATATATACATGTATATGGATTAAACAAACATCTTTTACGGGAACATCAATATTTTTAAAATATATAATATTCATCGCCCTGAGTTAGGGGTATCATTAAAGATATTCGAAGTTTCATTGGAACATGAACATAATTTACGTCATTTGTATGACATGACTAAAATGGACAGTATTTGATAAGACAATAAAACTAGCCAGCATACTCGCATAAAGCAAACATATTAACACATAGCACATGCTTGCAATTGTCCAGTATTGTGGATATTTAACATATTAAAAGGTGGCGCATGCCTTACAGACGGATCTGTAGTCCAGTGGTTAACAAGCTGGACTGGTAATCCAGGGATCGCAGGTTCTAATCCCCGTCTGACCCTAATAAAATTAACAATCTTTCAGATGGGACACCTTGGCGTACTACAACTAAAATAGGATGAGCATTGTCCAGTGTGTCCGTACACGTGGCTTGGTTTTATCACACATATTCTAACAACATTAAAAAAATTCAATTATATAAAAATTAAATTACAATCAATCAACTTAGATCATAACCTGCTTAAGGTCAACACAGGCACAAAACAGTGTCTTTGTATATATACGCGTCAGGTCTATTTCAGGTCAAACTTGCGGAACAACATGGTGCAATAGGAATTATTCTCTTTACTGACCCAGACGACGTAACCGCCGGTGATGCGGACAGAGTATATCCGGATGATTGGTGGCTTCCGCCATCTGGTACACAGCGCGGTACTATCTATGGAGTAGGTAGTGACCCGCTTACACCTGGCTATCCAGCAATTGGTAGGCCATACTTATATTATAAACCGAAATGCAGATTGCTGTATGTTTTGAATCCAGACACATTTACCTACACCCCAGACATCATGGATTAATTGTATTAATTTATAATTCATATGTAATCATAATTGTTATGTGGTACAATCTACGTTACAGTGCCGTATATATGTATCACGACATGTACCTGAATACTATCCTTGCAGGCCAAGAGTCAGAATGAAACCCAGCTGTCGGTACACCAACCGGTCAAATGGGAATGAACAGCTGACGTTGTTCGAATCTTCGACCACTCCTCCGTATGTGGACGCCTTAACCTTTAGTACACGGAAACAGAGACGATTATTGTAAATGTATATATAACCACGGTCCGTTGGCATATAGTTCTGCTTTTGTTTTGGAAGACACATGGTGCCCCTCTATGCAGTATTTCAGACACGGACGGGCACCCGGGTAGAACCATCGCCCTTCTGCAAGCCAGCTGGATTGCTTCCTCACATGAAATAATCCGACACCCCAAGTGCAGCGGTGAAGAGCACGTGATTTGAGGTCAACGACATTAACAAATCTGCCATGGGGTGATCCCTTGTTGGTCCATTAACCATACCAGCAATGTTTCATTTCCGTTTGTTTCAGCTACGGCGTATCGGAAGAGGGATCCAGACAACTGGTCGCCAGGGATACCATGCCACCCAATCGGATATGGCATAGCTGTGCACCTCATGCGGTTCATATAAATTCTTTTGACTTTACTATCTTCTGAAAGTTACCTTTATGGTTGTCTTATAAATGAATATGCCAGTTTTCTAACCCGCATTTTGTGCTAGGTGGTAACGTAAGAGCATCCGCTATTTCAATGTCATGTGTGGTCACGTAAAACACATCATAGACTACAGTGTACTATGTTGTGTAATACAACACTACATCATAGACTACAGTGTACTATGTTGTGTAATACAACAATACATCATAGACTACAGTGTACTATGTTGTGTAATGCAACAATACATCATAGACTACAGTGTACTATGTTGTGTAATGCAACAATACATCATAGACTACAGTGTACTATGTTGTGTAATGCAACAATACATCATAGACTACAGTGTACTATGTTGTGTAATGCAACAATACATCATAGACTACAGTGTACTATGTTGTGTAATGTAAAGCACATAGATTCCAGTGTGGTAATATAATATCACGTGAATGCACATATTTCGTTTGTTAGATTGTAAGATAATAAAACACATCATATATTTCAGTGTGCTCGGTGGTAACGTATAGACACATCATATATTTCAGTGTGCTCGGTGGTAACGTATAGACACATCATATAGTTCAGTGTGCTCGGTGGTAACGTATAGACACATCATATATTTCAGTGTGCTCGGTGGTAACGTATAGACACATCATATATTTCAGTGTGCTCGGTGGTAACGTAAATATGCATCATATATTTCAATGTGCTCGGTGGTAAGGAATAGACACATCATATATTTCAATGTGCTCGGTGGTAACGTATAGACACATCATATATTTCAGTGTGCTCGGTGGTAACGTAAATATACATCATATATTTCAATGTGCTCGGTGGTAACGTATAGACACATCATATATTTCAATGTACTCGGTGGTAACGTAAAGACACATCATATATTTTAGTGTACTCGGTGGTAACGTATAGACACATCATATATTTCAGTGTGCTCGGTGGTAACGCATAGACACATCATATATTTCAGTGTGCTTGGTGGTAACGTAAATATACATCATATATTTCAGTGTGCTAGGTGGTAAAGTAAAGACAAATCATATATTTTAGTGTGCTAGGTGGTAACATAAAGACACATCGTATATTTCAGTGTACTCGGTGGTAACATAAAGACACATCGTATATTTCAGTGTGCTCAGTGGTGATGAAGTCCCAACAGAATGGAAGGGGAAAATGAACACTACATACAGATTTGGTGATGGATTTACAACTGCTGGATGGTAAGTGTTGTTCGTGAAATGTCAATGATATATAACATATTCATGTTATGTGTTCCTATGTACTATCAACTACGTCCTATATTTTCATCTGGAACAGTAGCAGTTTTAGACTGGGTTACAGTATATCAAAGATCCGTCAGATCACTTAGTCCAATCAAGATAAATATACGTTCAAACTAATTTCAAAAGTCTGTATTTTCATACTGGATGAAAGTTCATATGCATATTAGTCATACAAAAAAAGTTGCACTTTACAGATGGAGCTAAAATTGGAAAAAACTGGCGGTGAAATCTTGCAAAATCTTAAAATGCAAAGATGGCATACAAAGCCCACCATACCGAATACTCTTCAATCTCCTTTTAAGTATGCACGCGCGATATATTATTTAAAAACAAACGCGGAAGTGTCAAGAGTGGACCCGTGAAAAGCCGTATTGCTTTACAATAAGAAAAGGGTAAGTTTTAAATGTAGTTTATATTATTTTACTATGATAACCGTTCAAGAAGCAAAACATTAACCAGTCCTATACAAATTTAATAATTACTAAGAATAACGTGTTTTCGCGACAAGTGCTGCATTTTGAATTGACCTTTTATTTGGTGTAAACTGTGGTAAGTTGAAACATATGCCAAGTATCAATTGTATACCATGTGAAAATCATCATCACCTTACTTGTACACGAATTTAATCAGTATTGATTTTTGAACAGCGTGAATTAATAAAAATGCTGCTCAATTTCCAAAAACTACGGAAGCGTGTATGTGCCACATTTACACACATTTTTCTTGTTTCAGTCCACGATCGTCGAAAGCTTGATTCGTACGCCAAAGTCTGGAATACAATTCTCCTTTTTATGTATATTGTAGATGGATGTCTGTCCAATCTGCAAAAAGGTTTTGGACGGTAGCACACCGACAGTCAAGCTTCGAGCAAAAGGTTGCGAAGGGATAAATAAAGCTAGCCTCGAAAGAAAACAAGATATTAGTGTAACTAGAGGACAAGTGGTGCATGTCGAGTGTCGAAGAGATTATATCCATCATAGAAATACAACCATCGCAACTTCTAGTAGTGACATTACCAGTGATGAGAAGCCAGCAACTAGATCGTGTTTTTCTTTTGACTTTAAGAATAAGTGCCTTTTCTGTGGTCAAGGTGTGAAGTTGAGTAGGGGAAAACATAGTATTGATGTATATCCTGTCCGTACCTTTGACTTCCAGGATGCAATAAAACAGAAGTGTATTGACAGGAATGACGAGTGGTCTCACGACGTTATGGGTAGGCTCGCACTAGCTATTGACTTACCAGCTGCTGATGCTGTATACCATCAAAGTTGCAATGTTAACTTCCGAACATTGCGTAACATTCCAAACTGTTTTTCAGACAGTGAAGCTAGTAGCAGGAAAAGAACACCAGGAAGGCCTACCAGCATTGACACATCAGAGGCATTTCAGGCAGTACTAAGGTATATGGAAGACAATGTAGATACTGTGTTAACATTAACTGAACTTGTCAAAGTAATGGAAGATATATGTGGGGATCGAGCATATTCAAAGGTACACTTAAATAAGAAACTGAAAGACCATTTTGGAGATCAGATCTCAATAAGTACACTTGCTGGTAAAGAAAGCAAGATAACTTGGACTCCAACATCATCAACAATCATTCATGAATTTTATAAAACAAATGCTGGTATAACACAAGATGAACAAAAGCAAAATATAATAATGACTGCAGGAAAGTTAATCAAAGCTGACATAGCTGATATAGAGTCAAACAAGATCAATTATCCATCATTTGATACAGTAGCTTCAGTTCAAGTAAACACGGCATTCATCCCAGAAAGTCTGCGATTGTTTTTGTCTTCAGTTTGTCAAAAAGCCAATGAGGTAAAGTTAGCGGCAATAGGACAAGCCATAATTCAAGCCTGTAGGCCTAAAGGTATGATTGCCCCATTACAGATTGGACTAGGTGTACAGCTTCACCACCACTTTGGATCAAGGTTTCTGATCGATACACTCAGTAGTTTAGGCTTTACCGTGTCCTACAGTGAAGTTCAACGGTTTGAATCAAATGCAGCTGCAGCTATCAATACGACAATACCAGACTTTTTTCCAGGCAAATTTGTTCAATTCGTAGCAGATAATATTGATCACAACATCAGAACTTTAGATGGACAAAATACATTCCATGGCATGGGAATAATCGCGTGTACAACACCAGGCTCTACGGTGTGCACATCAATACCTAGAGTCGAAGTAAGCATCGATGAGCTGACCAAGATTGGAAAAGTTAATATCAAATATTATAACTATCCTGCACAGAGGGCTCACAATGCAATATGTTTCAGGGAATTAGAGAAGTTAGGTGACATAGATAGTGCAACAGGTGATTCATTTGACACATTTTCAAAGGTAATTTGGCCAATGAAAACGTTGAGACCCAGCTGGGGTGGCTTTATGCATATGTATGACAAAGGTAAAAGTGGTCAGAATATGCCCATGATGTCTAGCGTTACCTTTATACCGATGATTGATATGAATCCAAGTGATTTATCTTGCATTAATTCAGTGTTACACTTTGTCTGTGAACAGGCTTTGAAGTATGATGTTACACCAGTGTTGACCTTCGATCAACCACTTTTTCAAAAGGCTACTCAGATCATATCTCACTCTGAAAGTGGAAGTCAACTGAATCAGATAGTGTTACGATTAGGTGGATTTCACACAGAAATGAGTTTCTTAGGTAGTATCGGTTACATTATGTCCGGATCTGGGTTGCAGGAAGACCTCGAGACTGTTTATGCGTCAAATGCTGTGGCACATATGATGAGTGGGAAGGCGATAACAAGGGCAATACGGGGTCATTTTCTTGTAGACACTGCACTGCATGCACTTCTATTATCAACTATGCCTGATACCGAATTGCAACCAGAATTAGCAGCAGAGCAGCACATGTTGGCAAATGTAAACAGTCATTCGGTTATTGACATAGCAGCGAATAGTAGTGGACATGAACATGTTAACATCTCAACTGTTACTGAACCTGAAGTAGATAACCAAAATGACGATGACGATGACACAGTTAGCGAAACTCTATGAAGGACTTTTAGAGGACAGTGTTTCCAGAGATTAGGTGTGCAAAAGTGAAGCCTTACGGGACGTTTCCAAACAACTTGCTGCTGCTAAGTCAGCGCTACAGAAAAGCCGAACCGGGTGTCTTTGGATTCAGTACATGGAAAATGGTTGAAATTTTGCAACAGTTCATTAGAGCAGAGAGAACTGGTGATTGGTTAGGACACTTGCATACGCTTCAAAAAATGCTTCCATATTTTGCAGCTTCTGGTCACTCTCTGTATCTAAAGTCAGCATACATATATTTACAGAACATGTTAAAAATTGAAGCTGATCACCCAGAAGTATATCAACAGTTTATAGCTGGAAACCATTCCTTAAAAAGAAGTAACACACATTGGGCTGGTTTATCAACAGATCTCATGATCGAACAAGTCCTAATGCGATCACTAAAAACCACTGGAGGACTAACTAGGGGAAGAGGTATGTCAGAAGCACAGCGGTCACTATGGTTGATGTCAATGCCAGCTAACGCGGAAATGAACAATGCAATGCAGCACGTCTCTAATACTGAGTATGCAACAAGTGAGCAGCACAAGGATGTCGGTAAAGCTAGATCTGCCCGTGACAGTAAGGACACTAAACAAGTGTTGACATTTCTTCTTCAGCGATCTCCTTTTGATGAGACAGATACAGCGTTGAGGAATATTGAAACAGGAGTTACTGCGGGTGACAAAGTAAATGTCGACAAGGCAAAGGAAATTGGAGAAGGAATCGTTGAAGATATGGTTGGTAAATCTTCAGAGGAATACACATTTAAAAGATCTAGGCAGGTCATAACGCTAAATGACAAAAACATTGTTAAGGTGACAGGTGAAACAGTAGAAATTGATCCTCAACTACTTTTTCAGAGATTAACAGCAGTTGCTGATAGACAAGTTGAAGATATTTCAACACTATTCATGTATGAGCTCAGTAGCCTTCCATCAGCTTTGTTTGAAAGCAATGGACTACCGCGTGTGCCACATAAGTCAAGTCTGGCAGATGCTATTTGGGCACTTGGAGACTGCAGACTCAGCAATGAAGAGGAACAATCTGATGCACAGACATGTTATGTGGTAGATGGAGGTTCCCTCCTACAAAAGATTCCCTGGCAAAAGAATAAAACATTTGGTGATATTTGCCAGCAATATCACAATTAACTAAAAAAATACACAAATGTCACAGTGGTGTTTGATGGATACTCCCACGAACCATCTACAAAAGACGTGACCCATTACAGGCGAGGAAAAGGTATAGTTGGAACTGAAGTTAAATTCACATACAACACG
Source organism: Archivesica marissinica (assembly GCA_014843695.1). Classification (NCBI taxonomy): domain Eukaryota; kingdom Metazoa; phylum Mollusca; class Bivalvia; order Venerida; family Vesicomyidae; genus Archivesica; species Archivesica marissinica. The sequence goes on along the minus strand of CM026404.1, from coordinate 44,952,405 downwards.
CCATTCAAATCAAAGAAAGATGTATTTTTGAACAACTGAACAACAAACAAAACTTTATTACACTCCTAGGAGAATTCCTGACGTCAATCGGCATTGACATCAGATATGCATCCAGTGATGCAGATACACTTATTGTCAATGTGGCACTTGAGCTTGCAGCAACACAAAACACTTTCATTATTGGTGAAGACACAGACTTACTGGTTCTCTTATGTTACTATGTGTGGCAAGATTCGAAACAAATAATCTTCAGATCAGACTCGAGGCAAACTGCGGTAAACAGAAACAAGATATGGGATATTCAAAAGACCCAAAATGTTCTGTCGAGAGAAATATGTGATCTTCTTCTTTTCTTTCATGCCATGACAGGTTGTGACACAACATCTCGAATTTATGGCATTGGAAAAACGTCTGCTCTTAAATGCATTCGAGAAAAGCCAAAACTTAGAGAAGTTGCCAAACATTTCATTGAAAGTTCTGCACAGCATGATGTTGCAAAATTTGGCGAGTTAGCAGTCATTCTTTTTATTGATAGTGACTTTACTGAAAGTCTGGACACAGCCAGGTTTAAGAAGTTTTCGTCAAAGGTTATGACAAATACTTCATTTGTACAGGTTCACACCCTTCCGCCCACGTCTGCTGCCTTGAGATTTCATAGTTTACGTGTTTTTTACCAAATACAAGTGTGGAAAGGATCCGAAGAACTTCGCACAGAAGATTGGGGTTGGGAAGTTGTCAGTGGAATGTTCATGCCAGTGAAAACGAGTCTCCCTCCTGCTCCTGAAAGTCTTCTGAACATTATACGCTGTAAATGCAAAGCAAACTGTGACAGCAAACGGTGCACATGTTGAAAACATGGATTACTGTGTTATGTGGCGTGCGGAGCTTGTCGAGGCGTTGGTTGCTCAAATTCGCCTACTCTTGCTGAATTACATATCGAGGAATTGGGAGAAAATTGTTGTGATGAATAGTTAGAGAGTTGAATTTAGGTAATGACTAGTTTGATACATTCTACAAACTAAAGGGCTCTGCTTTCATTGCACACTGATGATATGTTGACCGTCGCGATAAAATTGTCCTTTGGACAAAATCGCTTTTGCAAAAGCATAGAGCCAACATATTCGAATGCGTGATATCATATTTGAGTGATATCATCTATTCAATATTGTTGATACAATCATATAATATAGTTGAATATGTGATTCTTAGGCATAGTTCATATTCGATAAATACGATTCACATATTCAAATATGTGATACCAACAATCTGATTTTGTATATCACTTTCGACTATTTATAATATATTGGTTCCATAATGATACTGATATGACATTTTTGAAAGGTTGATATGGAATTCTTGGCACTCACTATCGAGTAAGTGTAATTGATATAATGATTTTAACTATGTGACAATTCTAGAATATATATATAGTTGTAAAATGTGGATCATAATAGTCCTAGCACATATTCGACAGCGTGATTTCAACTATTTGAATGGTAGGAATAACTAACTAACAAACAATCATTACATTTAAAAAATATATTCAGTTTGTATAAAGCATACATGTACGTGTGGATCTACTTACATATGAATTATATTCAAATCTTAATCCAGTTAAAATACATGTTCTAACGTGTATAAATAGTGGGTGGGGTATTTCAACCCTCTATAAAGGCAGAACATTTCTATTTCACATGCCAGAATGTCTTATATAGGCATTTGTTATATGCAAATGGAGTATTTATTATTAATTGACAAAATGAATTCAAGGCACCCGACATCCGGGTGCATTTAAAGTGTAGATCAACTGGCATACTATCGATCAAATAGCCGTATCAAAGTGCTCACGACGTTACATATGGCAATTTTAACCAGTTTTGACAGTATAACAAGTAACTATAGCTGTTAATATATTACACTTGACCCGGCCTTCATATCAGAAAATCAGACGCATGTTCTTTTGCTGCCACTTTGATGCATAGCAATATTGGTAGTGGGTGGGGTAACTTTACCCCCGAAAAAGTCTTATTGTGTCAACCATATTAGTTTTATTTATGCCATTTACATAACATATGGCTAGTTACCTTATACATGTAATTGAACGTAAAGAAAATCTAACGAATTGAAATAGCAATGCTACGGAACGCTGTTACTGCACACCGAATGCTCAGAATAAATGTCCTGATATTTCGTCAGTAGTCTCTTTCTAGGAGATTTGTGACCAATTTTAGCTTATTTTACAGATTGCAACTTTTAGTGTCGGATGCTTCACATATCATCATAATCAAAACTGCTAAAATAAATCCTTTTGCAATTAGTTTGCACTTAGATGCCAATTCCAGCTACACAATGTGTGTGTATAATGCTACTGATAAAGATGCGTCTTATTTAGAGAGTATATTGTTCAACGGTAGTTGAAGTCGTGATAGCTGTTACGCTTCAGGTGCGAATGGCCAGGAGTGCGCGCCCCGCTGGAGCCGTTACGAGTGTACCCTTAGGCAAGGCATTTTAATTTCACATTGCCATATATCTATCTTCCTGTAATGTCAAACCCCTCGCGGGGATGTAGACATGTTGCGCATCAAAAACTGCAAAGAAGTTAAAAGTTAATTAATTATAGACAAATGACCACTCTAGCTTCCTCATGGTTTCGTTTTTCGTCTGATTGTCCTTGCTACGGGGCTGATGCGGTGGATTACTGAGATCGCTAGACATAACTGAAGGGCAAGTCTAGAATTTTGCTTATGGCTAGTGCATATCCCCGTGCTGTACTGTTTTTCGATCTATCCCCGTTGTGGGTACGGTTTGTTGTGCCGGATTGCAATAAGAGAAGACGTGGTTAGGCGTGTATGCACATATAGTTGTTTATCTTTTGTACTTATATTGTATTTGTAAAATTACATTATTCCTCATAGGATAAAAACACATTTACAATAATAACAAAAAAGCAGGTACTGTAGTAAAATTACATTACCAATTGCACGAGCATGTTGTTTGAAGTTTTAAACTATTGTGTGACATCATACGTATATCAATATGTGTGATATTGATACCATTAAATTTATGATAATATTTATATTGATTCTATAAATGCACAATACGTGCTCTACATTGCTGATCCAAACGGTATATATGTTCCTCTATCCAAATGGAAACTGTAATTTTTAGTTTCATTTGGTCTTTCGATCTCTCCTTTACAAATACTATGCATGTACAGTCCTTTTCATATCCTGAGAATCTGTCCTCTTTACACTCCCATGTTAGTGCATCCATGTCATTTATATTGCAGTGTGACTACTATTGTTTAAACTATTATGGTGAATAAAATATGTTCTTTTAATGTAAGGGGATTAGGCGAAATAAAAAAACGGAAACACATATTTAATTGGTTAAGAGAAAGTAAGTATGATATATGTCTATTACAAGAATTGCATTGCACAACAACGTCTATTGGAATTTGGGAAAAGGAATGGGGATCGAAAATGTTTCTAAGTGGAGACAGTTCGAATAGCAAAGGAATTGGCATTTTATTATCAAACTCGATTTTATCTTACGAATATAGTGAACTTGTAGAAGGTCGTCTCCAATGCTTAAATGTTAAAATAAATGATACTGATATTTCATTATTGAACGTATATGGACCAAATAATGATGATATTAATTTCTTTAATGTACTCGAACAATTATAGCGCACAATGACGAAAAAACCTTTATTATAGGCGGAGATTTTCCTACAGTTCTTAATATCGAAATGGACAAAAAAAATGGAAGAATAGACACAAAGAAACTCAGTAGATCTAAACTTAACAGCATAATGCAAAATTATCAGCTGACAGATATATGGCGAGTCAAAAATGTAGATTTAAATAAATTTACTTGGCACTCTAATAGTAAACCTCCAATCTTTTGCAGGTTAGACTTTTTTCTTGTCTCTACAAACATAATAAATAGTGTAAAAGAATGTAAAATTACTACGGGAATAAGATCAGAGCATTCGTTAGTGTTTCTAAAGCTTGATTTAAATAAACTAGTTAGAGGTACAGGATATTTTAAATTAAATAACTCTATTCTTCTGGAAACCCTATACCAAATCAAAATATGAGACGCTATTACTGAAACAACAGAAATAAACGTAGATACAAACCCCAATACATTGTGGGAATTGATCAAAGGTTCAATAAGAAACACTACTATTAAATAATGTGTCCATAAAAAGAGAACGGGCCAAGAACATGAACAGCAGTTAGTTAAAGATATAGACACATTAGAAGAACAACTTAGTACCGCACCAATGAATGAAACCTTGCTTGAAAATATTAAAAATAAAAAAGAAGAACTTGAACAATACTCACTTAAGAGAGCAGAAGGATATTATTTAAGAACAAAATCACAATATATAGAAGGAATGGATAGAAACAGTAAATATTTTTCTAATCTTGAAAGGAAACAAAATGAGAGTAAAATAATATCTAGACTATTAATTGATGATAGGGAGATAAATGAAGCCGATGCTATTTTAAATGAAACAAAATTATTTTATGAAATATTGTATAAGCGAAGTAATTATAATACATCGGAGTATGATTTCTTTCCTGAAAATACTGAAAAAATTAATGATGTGCAAAGGGAATCCTGTGAAGGTAAATTAACAGAATATGAATGTGCAAAAGCTTTACACAATATGAATAATAATAAAAGTCCATGTTCTGATGGCATCACAGCCGAATTTTACAAAATATTTTGGCCAGACATTAAAACTTACTATATTAATTCAATTAATTACTCATATGAAAATGGCAACTTAACACAATTGCAACGACAAAGTGTCATAAACCTTATCCCAAAGAAGGATAAGGAGCTAACCCTTCTTACGAATTGGAGACCAATATCACTTCTTAATATTGACTATAAAATAGCTACAAAAGCAATTGCAAACAGAATCAAAAGTGTGATTCCTAGTATAATTCATAGCTCTCAAACCGGATTTATTAAAGGAAGATATATTGGCGAAAACATTAGGCTTATATACGATGTGATTGATAATCTTAATGATAATAACAAACCCGGACTACTTTTTTTCGCAGACTTTGAAAAGGCTTTTGACAGCTTAGATCATATATTCTTGTTAAAAACACTGGATTATTTTAACTTTGGAGATTCCATGACAAAATGGGTACATGTCTTTTATCATGATATACATAGACGGGTCAATATATGAAAAATAATGGCCTTACCCCAAAACAATTGCAACAAAAGGTTTTATTGTTTTAAATGCATTGGGGGGTCATACTGAACCTCAGAAAAAAAAGTCTTCGAAAATCCCACCACGGGAAAGGGGTTAATTAGCATACATTCAAAATGGCCACGCCCTGAAATTTCAATGTACTACAAACTTTTTTATGGATGGAATTATACCCTATAAATGTATTACCAATAGATAGAAACATGATACCTCTTAACCAAATAAGCATGTTGAACATTTTCTATGACGTCACTGTGACGTAGAAATGACGTCACGGCTAATGTATTGCACTAAATTTTCAAAAACCAATGAAAATGAGCAATAGTAGTGCCACATTGCCACATACGATAGATTACAGGTCATCATTGTCATCGTCATTGCAAGTATCCTGATCCGCCTGCGAATGGTTATGAGGGTTGTTGCATGAATCAAGTTGGCACTGTCCACAAGCAGATGTACAGGGTAATCCATAGGTTCGACAAGTGCAGCGTTGTGTACTGCAGCCTGTTGTGCAGTTGCAATGGACTACTTTTAGTAGATTGTCTGGTGCGCCATTCTTATCAGTCATTACTGGGATGAATTGATTGGCCTCAGATTTCCATCCCCAGTCTGTTGCATCGAGGCTAGTCTCTTTTCCCAGCCATGTCATGATCTGATAGTAGACTCGTAAGGAATGGTATTTAGTTGCAGATGCAGTTGGTGGAAGCCGTTTTGGTGTTACAAATGATGTGGCAGAAACTACTTTCTTTGTTAAGATGCTATGTCGCAATGAGGTGAGAGTGTCAGATGTAACCTTTCCGCCAAACAGAAGAATCATCGCTTTCAATCCATTTTCTTCAATAGTGTCACTTTTTTGGCCTGGTTCAGTGAACGCAAGGGCACAAGACTTCATGTTAGTGTCTCCTTTCGAAATTTTATGAAACAGTACCTTTTTCCCTATCCCAAAGATGCGTGAGGTGGTATCACACCCTGTAAATGCGTGAACAAAGAGCAGCAGAGAACATAACTCGTTACCCAACAGGCACTTTAGCTTGTTAATGTTGTAAACTCGAATTTGGCTTTTAGACTTGTCCGAACGATAGTATAGACATTTTCTTTCTGGTTTTGAATGGTAGAGGAGGAGAATGAGCAAATCAGTGTCTTCACCTATGAGAGTTGTTGACCGAAACTCTGATGCTGCAATGGCTGCTTGTACAATATCACAGTCAGCATCTCCACGTGCATTGATTACATTGCATCCTTTCTCCCTTAACCGTTGGCTGATGATGTTGATTAAACCTTGCTTGTTGCAACCTCGTGACAAAAACTTCTTTTTTCCCCATAAATACAGTCTCTGCTGTAAAGTTTACTATAGGATGCTTTGTCTGTTGACGTCGCAGATGGGCATTGTCCTTTATGGATGGTTCATCAAGATATCCATCAAAGACAACTGTAGCTTTCCCATAATTGTGAAGGGTAAGGTCCACATAGTCATTAGCTATCGCGCCATAGGTACTTCCCTTTGTCCATTTAACGCGGTGCATTAGTGAACCACCATCTAACACATAATGTTCAGTCTTTGGTATTTTGTCTGAAACAGCCTCATCTGAAGAACTACTTGAATATTCATCAATTGCTTTAGCAAGCTGGAGTTTGTCTGCTTTCCTGAATATGTTGTTTGCATCAAAGAGGGCTGGAGTAAATGGACTAAGTTCATAACTAACAGCCTCCTCCAAAGAGACGTCCCCTGCTCTATAAATGACAATAAGCCTCTGAAACAACAGAGCAGGGTCTATAGTGCGATCTGCAGTAACTTTGATTGCGGATGCGTCACCCATTGTTTTAGCCTTTTCCTTCCGTTTGCATGTATATGTAAATACTGGCTGTCCAGTCATTTTTTCAATGACTTTTTTTCACAACTGATTGAAAATCATCAACCTACACATCATCTTTTACAACAACTCCAGTTACAATATTTCGCAAGCTGGGATCCACTGATAAAGGTGTGCATGATTCAAGTTTATCTTTAATCTTTGCCAGGTCTGACTGATCCCGTTTCATCCGCGATTCCATGGAGTCCTTGTGTTGTTCACTTGTTGTAAAACCAAGATTATTGAAATCTTGCATGGCAGCATTATATAAAGAACATACTGGGGATGACAGTGTCCATAGTGCACGCTGCTCCTCCGTCATGCCACTACCCCTTGTCAGACCACCAGTTGACTTCAGTGATCTCATCAATGTCTGTTCGATCACAAGGTCACAACCAAGACCAGCCCAGAATTGATCGGTTCGGCGAATAACATGAAAACCATCTTCAAACTTTCTATGGACAGTCGGATTCGTCTTTTCCAGTTGTTGCATGTTTTGTAGATACAGATATGCTGATTTCAAGTAATTGAAATGGCCTGCAGCAGCGAATATTGGCAGGCATTCAGCCACAGCAGAAATATGTGCCTTCCACGAACCCATACGATCGGCCATGATCAGCATCCTACCCACTTTAACCATATTAATGTAGGAAAGCCACAGTTTACTTGTCCTTGATCGACTAGTGAGTTCTTGTCTCCTTTTCTCCAGTGCTTGTTCAATTTTAATCTTCAAATCAGATGTAGCTAGGGATTCCAAATTGCTTTCTCCTGCAATCAGTGAGGTGTAAATATCCTCATACTGATCGACTAAGGAAGCAAACTCAGAGTCACTGTCAATGATATCAGACACTATCATGCCATTTATACATTTCTCTACTAAAAGGTGTCCACGGAATGCCCTTTGCATTGATTTTCCAGTGAACATATGCTTAACCGCATTCTCTCCATAGACTACCTCCAGAGTTTCTCTTAAGCCAGAGCCTTGCATCAGTGTACCGATGGCACCTAGCACATTCATAAATGTATGAAAACTGCCAAGCATCAAAGTTATTTCTTTCAGTGGACTGTTCGTTTGTGCGTCATAGATGATTTGACCCACTATAACAATAGAAAGGTCACACTCTACTTTCGCCCATTATCACCCAAGTGTCGTTTGCAATATCACTAATAAGTATTTTAGCTTGTCACATTTCCATTTATCCAGACAGAATGCCAATTCCCTGTGATGTTATCCACAAAATGGTAATGCATGTTATGACTAAGGTTTGTGCAAAATTGCATATTTGTGTACTTACTGTTGTCTGCACTTGCAGGATGTTTTGACTGTTTGATCTACAAGGTGGCAGCACCAATGTGAAAAACAAACCCTGGTGGACAAAGCTTGTAAACACAAGATATGAGGGGTGGGCCTTTTACCTCATGTGGGCATCTTGCCCCACCCTACCCTACTTTATTCGTTTTGAAAATTAATAAAATAAAGACAAGAATCAATCACCATCAGCAAGAGTTAATATCAGACAATAACTCTAATGAAAATTATTCAATTAACCTTCTGTTTCAACTTTTTTGTCCATGTTTGCGTAGGCCTACAATACGGTACCTGTGACGTCATGGTGACGTCATTTCTACATCACAGTGACGTCATAGAAAATGTTCAACATGCTTATTTAGTTAAGAGGTATCATGTTTCTATCTATTGGTAATACATTTATAGGGTCTAATTCCAACCATAAAAAAGTTTGTAGTACATTGAAATTTCAGGGCGTGGCCATTTTGAATTTATGCTAATTAACCACTTTCCCGTGGTGGGATTTTCAAAGACTTTTTTTCTGGGGTTCAGTATGACCCCCCAATGCATTTAAAACAATAAAACAATTTGTTGCAATTTTTTTGGGGTTAAACCGTATATTGACCCGGGCTACAAGGGTGTATAACAAATAACGGTAATATGTCAGAATGTTTCAACATTGAACGGGGTGTTCGCCAAGGTTGTCCCCTTTCTTACTTGTTCATAATAGCAATAGAAATATTATCTATAGCTGTTAGACAGGAACAAAATATCAAAGGATAATTTTATCAGAAAAAGAAATAAAGAACTCCATGTTTGCGGATGATGCAACATTTATAACAGACGGTTCTAACAACTCTTTTGGTACTCTAATCAAGATCATCGATGAATTCAGCGTAATATCAGGTCTTAAACTTAACACACACAAATCAACAGTACTTCGAATAGGCTCTTTAAGAAATACGGAAAAGATATTTTGCAAAATGAAACAACTCAAATGGACATCAAATCAGGCTATGACGTTAGGAATTATATTCAGTAATCAGAAAGAACACCGAAGCAAGCTCAATTTTGAACCAAAACTAGGTGAATTATACTCATGTTTGAACAAGTGGAAAAAACATAAGCTTAGTTTACTCGGAAAAATAACAGTAATAAAATCGTATGCACTACCCAAAATAATATACCCATTGTCTGTTCTTGAAAATCCTCCTGAAATATATTTCACGGAATTAACCAAATGTTTATACTCCTTCCTTTGGGATGGAAAACCCGATAAAATAGCCAGAAATATTATAACAAGAGATTATAAAGAAGGAGGCTTAAAAATGATTGATGTCAAATCGTTTGTTAACGCACTAAAGGCTAATTGGGTTAAACGAATCTTAAATACAGGAATAAACAACAATGGTTACTGGAAAGTTATTTACATTAAAGAAATTAATAAATTTGGTGGTAAAATGTTCTTTGAGTGCAATATCTGTTACAAGGATTTAAACAGACAAATAAAAAACAACTTCCTAAAAGATGTTATTGAAAGTTGGGCAAAAATTAACTATGACCCAAAGATAAATATGGTATCTAACGAAAGTATATGGAACAATTCCAAGATAAAAATTTCAAATTCTACCATATTCAATAAATCATGGTATGACAAAGGAGTTACGAAAATTAAGCATTTATACGATGTTGATAACGAACAATTTTATAGTTTTAACACATTTAAGAATTTGTACGGAATTGAAAATAAAGATTTTCTTCAGTATTATTCACTGTTATCGAATATCCCCCAACAATGGAAAAACAATATTAAATTAGAAAGCCAACAAATACAACCATATCTACTCATCAACAACATTATGAAGATAAAGAAACCAAACAAATATTTGTACAAAAAATATCTTGAAAAGCACAATACTAGCATAATAAACAAAGCAGAACAAAAATGGAATAGTGAATTTGAAACCTTGGACTGGAAAAGTATTTACATAACACCATTTAAAAGTACAATAGAATCTAAACTGAGGGTATTCCAGTACAAATATGTTACAAGAATATTGCCAACAAACAAATTTCTACATCAAATACATCTAGTTGACTCGTGTCTATGTGATTTCTGTACTATGCAAGTGGAAACCCTACGACATATATTCTGGGAATGCCCTCATATACAACATTTTTGGTCACATCTAGATATGTTCTTTGCGAGTCAAAATTTTAATATAACATTAAACTACCAAAATATAAGCTTTGGTTATAAATATATCTCAAATGACCAAATAATGTCGATAGTGAATTTTATTATTATTTTAGCAAAATTCTTTATCTTCAAAAATAAACTCATCCACACAAATCCTAGTTTTGAAGTGTTCGTTTGTTACCTGAGGAAACGAAAGGAAGTAGAAAGACATATTGCAATAATAAAGGACAAAATTGCTACTCATAATAAAAAATGGGATCAAATACAGCTGTAGGACAAATTCTCAAAACCGTTTTTTTTCTCTCTTTATTTTGTTGCTTTTCTCCCCCTTTGTTTTTGCCCCGTTAAATGTAACGGAAAAATCTACTCTTTTAACTCTATTTAAATCTATTATCACTTCCTTCTATAAAAAACATCTTATTCTTTGTGACCTTTCATGACATATTATTGTTAAAAGTATGAGTAGTTCAAATCATGACTCCTCTTCTCTCTCTCCCTCATTGCGATGAATTTCAGAGATGGAGGTCTCGAGAGTGAATACTACAAATTGTAAGAACTTGCTTCGCAATCGAGCTAAAATAAATTTGCATAAACTAACGCTAGCTTCAAATGACTTCAGTTCGACCACACTACTTGGTAAGATTACTTTAAATGGGTTATTTGTTGCGCACCGTGCGGAAAATGTATAATCATGCGATGTAATCAACGATATTGTCTATTTGCACTTCTAGCTAGTTACTGATTGCTATTCAAATATAAAACTATAAGTAACACTGGAAACTATGCATACTATCGTACCCTTTTATGTTATTGAACATTAACAGTCATGACGATTATTATTCTTGCAATTACGAAAGTTATCCATGACTTGAAGACGATCGGTGAATCTACCCAGGTACCAGACCGTGCCTGAAATACTGCTCGGAGGGGCAGGCGAGATCTTCCTCCATCATTAACGGTCGGTGGGTCGCCATATGACCCAAGCTATATGTGCGATTTTAAATCGAAACGTTTATGACAACATGCTTATGACGATATTAACGAATATTCCAATGCATACATTTAGCAAAATATAAATCTTTACAGGAAAGCTAGAGTGTTCGTGTCTACTCACGACACGATTGTGACGATTTACAATACCATTGGAGTTATCAGGGGAAACGTGGAACCAGGTATGTATTGTGTCATATTTAAATGATTTTTAAAATCACTCGTACATTCAAACTGTAGTATAAAACTGCACTATTTTATGACTCAGAAGTAGGAGAAAACCAATTTTGGTAAATATATCAAATATCCACCGCTAAACAAGTAACACATATCTGTAATTATGAGAAAACACATCAGAGTGGAACCCGGCACTAAGAGAAAAATCGAATCTCAGCAGACAAACGCCCCCGAGTGGACACACAGGCACTATCGGACAATTTGCACACACGCACATCCTAGTTGATTAGGGCACTGTGAGAGAATTCAACATTTAGCAGATAAACACATCCGAGTGGACTCCGGCACTAAGAGAATTCAACCTTCAGCAGATAAACACCTCCGAGTGGACTCCGGCACTAAGAGAATTCAACCTTCAGCAGATGTACACCTCCGAGTGGACTCCGGCACTAAGAGAATTCAACCTTCAGCAGACGAACACCTTCGAATAGACTCCTGCACTATGAGAGAATTCAACTTCAGCAGATGTACACCTCCGAGTGGACTCCGGCACTATGAGATAGTTCAACCTTCAGCAGATGTACACCTCCGAGTGGACTCCTGCACTATGAGAGAATTCAACCTTCAGCAGATGTACACCTCCGAGTGGACTCCTGCACTATGAGAGAATTCAACCGTCAGCAGATGTACACCTCCCAGTGGACTCCTGCACTATGAGAGAATTCAACCTGCAACAGATAAACACCTCCGAGTGGACTCCGGCACTATGAGAGAATTCAACCTTCAACAGATAAACACCTCCGAGTGAACACTTTGACTAAGAGAATGCAACCTTCAGCAGATGTACACCTCCCAGTGGACTCCTGCACTATGAGAGAATTCAACCTTCAACAGATAAACACCTCGGAGTGGACACTTTGACTAAGAGAATGCAACCATCAACAGATAAACACCTCCGAGTGGGCACTTTGACTAAGAGAATGCAACCATCAACAGATAAACACCTCCGAGTGGGCACTTTGACTAAGAGACATCAACCTTCAACAGATAAACACCTCCGAGTGGACACTTTGACTAAGAGAATTCAACCATCAACAGTTAAACACCTCCGAGTGAACACTTTGACTAAGAGAATGCAACCATCAACAGATAAACACCTCCGAGTGGACACTTTGACTAAGAGAATGCAACCATCAACAGATAAACAACTCCGAGTGGACACTTTGACTAAGAGAATGCAACCATCAACAGATAAACACCTCCGAGTGGGCACTTTGACTAAGAGAATGCAACCATCAACAGATAAACACCTCCGAGTGGGCACTTTGACTAAGAGACGTCAACCATCAACAGATAAACACCTCCTGAGTGAACACTTTGACTACGAGAATTCAACCTTCAACAGATAAACACCTCCGAGTGGGCACTTTGACAAAGAGACGTCAACCATCAACAGATAAACACCTCCGAGTGGACTCCGGCACTATGAGAGAATTCAACCTTCAACAGATAAACACCTCCGAGTGGGCACTTTGACTAAGAGACGTCAACCATCAACAGATAAACACCTCCGAGTGGACTCCGGCACTATGAGAGAATTCAACCTTCAATAGATAAACACCTCCGAGTGGGCACTTTGACTAAGAGACGTCAACCATCAACAGATAAACACCTCCGAGTGAACACTTTGACTAAGAGAATTCAACCATCAACATATAAACACCTCCGAGTGAACACTTTGACTAAGAGACGGCAACCATCAACAGATAAACACCTCCGAGTGAACACTTTGACTAAGAGAATTCAACCTTCAGCAGATAAACACCTCCGAGTGGACTCCGGCACTAAGAGAATTCAACCTTCAGCAGATGTACACCTCCGAGTGGACTCCGGCACTAAGAGAATTCAACCTTCAGCAGACGAACACCTCCGAATGGACTCCTGCACTATGAGAGAATTCAAATTTCAGCAGATGTACACCTCCGATTGGACTCCGGCACTATGAGATAATTCAACCTTCAGCAGATGTACACCTCCGAGTGGACTCCTGCACTATGAGAGAATTCAACCTTCAGCAGATGTACACCTCCGAGTGGACTCCTGCACTATGAGAGAATTCAACCGTCAGCAGATGTACACCTCCCAGTGGACTCCTGCACTATGAGAGAATGCAACCTGCAACAGATAAACACCTCCGAGTGGACACTTTGACTAAGAGACGTCAACCATCAACAGATAAACACCTCCGAGTGGACTCCGGCACTATGAGAGAATTCAACCTTCAACAGATAAACACCTCCGAGTGGGCACTTTGACTAAGAGACGTCAACCATCAACAGATAAACACCTCCGAGTGGACTCCGGCACTATGAGAGAATTAATTCAACCTTCAACAGATAAACACCTCCGAGTGGGCACTTTGACTAAGAGACGTCAACCATCAACAGATAAACACCTCCGAGTGAACACTTTGACTAAGAGAATTCAACCATCAACAGATAAACACCTCAGAGTGGACACTTTGACTAAGAGACGTCAACCATCAACAGATAAACACCTCCGAGTGAACACTTTGACTAAGAGAATGCAACCATTAACAGATAAACACCTCCGAGTGGACACTTTGACTAAGAGAATGCAACCATCAACAGATAAACACCTCCGAGTGGACACTTTGACTAAGAGAATTCAACCATCAACAGATAAACACCTCCAAGTGGACACTTTGACTAAGAGAATTCAACCATCAACATATAAACACCTCCGAGTGAACACTTTGACTAAGAGAATGCAACCATCAACAGATAAACACCTCCGAGTGGACACTTTGACTAAGAGAATGCAACCATCAACAGATAAACAACTCCGAGTGGACACTTTGACTAAGAGAATGCAACCATCAACAGATAAACACCTCCGAGTGGGCACTTTGACTAAGAGAATGCAACCATCAACAGATAAACACCTCCGAGTGGGCACTTTGACTAAGAGACGTCAACCATCAACAGATAAACACCTCCTGAGTGAACACTTTGACTACGAGAATTCAACCTTCAACAGATAAACACCTCCGAGTGGGCACTTTGACAAAGAGACGTCAACCATCAACAGATAAACACCTCCGAGTGGACTCCGGCACTATGAGAGAATTCAACCTTCAACAGATAAACACCTCCGAGTGGGCACTTTGACTAAGAGACGTCAACCATCAACAGATAAACACCTCCGAGTGGACTCCGGCACTATGAGAGAATTCAACCTTCAACAGATAAACACCTCCGAGTGGGCACTTTGACTAAGAGACGTCAACCATCAACAGATAAACACCTCCGAGTGAACACTTTGACTAAGAGAATTCAACCATCAACATATAAACACCTCCGAGTGAACACTTTGACTAAGAGACGTCAACCATCAACAGATAAACACCTCCGAGTGAACACTTTGACTAAGAGAATTCAACCTTCAACAGATAAACACCTCCGAGTGGACACCGGCACTAAGAGAATTCAACCATCAACAGATAAACACCTCCGAGTGGACTCTGTGACTAAGAGAATTCAACCTTCAACAGATGAACACCTCCGAGTGGACTCTGCACTAGAGAGAATTCAAATTTCAACAGATAAACACCTCCGAGTGGACTCCGGGACTATGAGATATTCAACCTTCAGCAGATAAACACCTCCGAGTGGACTCTTGACTAAGAGAATTCAACCTTCAACAGATAAACACCTCCGAGTGGACTCCTGCACTATGAGAGAATTCAACCGTCAGCAGATGTACACCTCCGAGTGGACTCTTTGACTATGAGAGAATGCAACCTTCAACAGATAAACACCTCCGAGTGGACACTTTGACTAAGAGAATTCAACCATCAACAGATAAACACCTCCGAGTGGACTCTGGCACTATGAGAGAATTCAACCTTCAACAGATAAACACCTCCGAGTGGGCACTTTGACTAAGAGAATTCAACCATCAACAGATAAACACCTCCGAGTGGACTCTGGCACTATGAGAGAATTTTCAACCTTCAACAGATAAACACCTCCGAGTGGGCACTTTGACTAAGAGACGTCAACCATCAACAGATAAACACCTCCGAGTGGACACTTTGACTAAGAGAATTCAACCATCAACAGATAAACACCTCAGAGTGGGCACTTTGACTAAGAGACGTCAACCATCAACAGATAAACACCTCCGAGTGAACACTTTGACTAAGAGAATGCAACCATTAACAGATAAACACCTCCGAGTGGACACTTTGACTAAGAGAATGCAACCATCAACAGATAAACACCTCCGAGTGGACACTTTGACTAAGAGAATTCAACCATCAACAGATAAACACCTCCGAGTGGACACTTTGACTAAGAGAATTCAACCATCAACATATAAACACCTCCGAGTGAACACTTTGACTAAGAGAATTCAACCATCAACAGATAAACACCTCCGAGTGAACACTTTGACTAAGAGAATGCAACCATCAACAGATAAACACCTCCGAGTGGACACTTTGACTAAGAGAATGCAACCATCAACAGATAAACACCTCCGAGTGGACACTTTGACTAAGAGAATGCAACCATCAACAGATAAACACCTCCGAGTGGGCACTTTGACTAAGAGACGTCAACCTTCAACAGATAAACACCTCCGAGTGGGCACTTTGACTAAGAGAATGCAACCATCAACAGATAAACACCTCCGAGTGGATACTTTGACTAAGAGAATGCAACCATCAACAGATAAACATCTCCGAGTGGACATTTGGATTAAGAGAATGCAACCATCAACAGATAAACACCTCCGAGTGGACACTTGGACTAAGAGAATGCAACCATCAACAGATAAACACCTCCGAGTGGACACTTTGACTAAGAGAATGCAACCATCAACAGATAAATACCTCCGAGTGGGCACTTTGACTAAGAGACGTCAACCATCAACAGATAAACACCTCCGAGTGGACTCCGGCACTATGATAGAATTCAACCTTCAACAGATAAACACCTCCTAGTGGGCACTTTGACTAAGAGACGTCAACCATCAACAGATAAACACCTCCGAGTGGACTCCGGCACTTTGACTAAGAGACGTCAACCATCAACAGATAAACACCTCCGAGTGAACACTTTAACTAAGAGAATTCAACCATCAACAGATAAACACCTCCGAGTGGACACTTTGACTAAGAGAGGTCAACCATCAACAGATAAACACCTCCGAGTGGACACTTTGACTAAGAGACGGCAACCTTCAACAGATAAACACCTCCGAGTGAACACTTTGACTAAGAGATTGCAACCATCAACAGATAAACACCTCCGAGTGGACACTTTGACTAAGAGACGTCAACCTTTAACAGATAAACACCTCCGAGTGAACACTTTGACTAGAGAATGCAACCATCAACAGATAAACACCTCCGAGTGGACACTTTGACTAAGAGAATTCAACCATCAACAGATAAACACCTCCGAGTGAACACTTTGACTAAGAGAATTCAACCATCAACAGATAAACACCTCCGAGTGGACACTTTGACTAAGAGAATGCAACCATCAACAGATAAACACCTCCGAGTGGACACTTTGACTAAGAGAATTCAACCATCAACAGATAAACACCTCCGAGTGAACACTTTGACTAAGAGAATGCAACCATCAACAGATAAACACCTCCAAGTGGACACTTTGACTAAGAGAATTCAACCATCAACATATAAACACCTCCGAGTGGACACTTTGACTAAGAGAATGCAACCATCAACAGATAAACACCTCCGAGTGGACACTTTGACTAAGAGAATGCAACCATCAACAGATAAACACCTCCGAGTGGACACTTTGACTAAGAGAATGCAACCATCAACAGATAAACACCTCCGAGTGGACACTTTGACTAAGAGAATGCAACCATCAACAGATAAACACCTCCGAGTGGGCACTTTGACTAAGAGACGTCAACCATCAACAGATAAACACCTCCGAGTGGAATCCGGCACTATGATAGAATTCAACCTTCAACAGATAAACACCTCCTAGTGGGCACTTTGACTAAGAGACGTCAACCATCAACAGATAAACACCTCCGAGTGGACACTTTGACTAAGAGACGTCAACCATCAACAGATAAACACCTCCGAGTGAACACTTTGACTAAGAGAATTCAACCATCAACAGATAAACACCTCCGAGTGGACACTTTGACTAAGAGAATTCAACCATCAACAGATAAACACCTCCGAGTGGACACTTTGACTAAGAGAATGCAACCATCAACAGATAAACACCTCCGAGTGAACACTTTGACTAAGAGAATGCAACCATCAACAGATAAACACCTCCGAGTGGACACTTTGACTAAGAGACGTCAACCATCAACAGATAAACACCTCCGAGTGAACACTTTGACTAAGAGAATGCAACCATCAACAGATAAACACCTCCGAGTGGACACTTTGACTAAGAGAATTCAACCATCAACAGATAAACACCTCCGAGTGGACACTTTGACTAAGAGAATGCAACCATCAACAGATAAACACCTCCGAGTGGACACTTGACTAAGAGAATGCAACCATCAACAGATAAACACCTCCGAGTGGACACTTTGACTAAGAGACGTCAACCTCAACAGATAAACACCTCCGAGTGGGCACTTTGACTAAGAGACGTCAACCATCAACAGATAAACACCTCCGAGTGACCAAACAACAAAAAAACACCTCCGAGTGGACACTTTGACTAAGAGACGTCAACCATCAACAGATAAACACCTCCGAGTGAACACTTTGACTAAGAGAATGCAACCATCAACAGATAAACACCTCCGAGTGGACACTTTGACTAAGAGAATGCAACCATCAACAGATAAACACCTCCGAGTGGACACTTTGACTAAGAGAATGCAACCATCAACAGATAAACACCTCCGAGTGGACATTTGGACTAAGAGAATGCAACCATCAACAGATAAACACCTCCGAGTGGACACTTGGACTAAGAGAATGCAACCATCAACAGATAAACACCTCCGAGTGGACACTTTGACTAAGAGAATGCAACCATCAACAGATAAACACCTCCGAGTGGGCACTTTGACTAAGAGACGTCAACCATCAACAGATAAACACCTCCGAGTGGACTCCGGCACTATGATAGAATTCAACCTTCAACAGATAAACACCTCCGAGTGGGCACTTTGACTAAGAGAATGCAACCATCAACAGATAAACACCTCCGAGTGGACACTTTGACTAAGAGACGTCAACCTTCAACAGATAAACACCTCCGAGTGAACACTTTGACTAAGAGAATGCAACCATCAACAGATAAACACCTCCAAGTGGACACTTTGACTAAGAGAATTCAACCATCAACATATAAACACCTCCGAGTGAACACTTTGACTAAGAGAATTCAACCATCAACAGATAAACACCTCCGAGTGAACACTTTGACTAAGAGAATGCAACCATCAACAGATAAACACCTCCGAGTGGACACTTTGACTATGAGAATGCAACCGTCAACAGATAAACACCTCCGAGTGGACACTTTGACTAAGAGAATTCAACCATCAACAGATAAACACCTCCGAGTGAACACTTTGACTAAGAGAATGCAACCTTCAACAGATAAACACCTCCAAGTGGACACATTGACTAAGATAATTCAACCTTCAACATATAAACACCTCCGAGTGAACACTTTGACTAAGAGAATTCAACCATCAACAGATACACACCTCCGAGTGAACACTTTGACTAAGAGAATGCAACCATCAACAGATAAACACCTCCAAGTGGACACGTTGACTAAGAGAATTCAACCATCAACATATAAACACCTCCGAGTGAACACTTTGACTAAGAGAATTCAACCATCAACAGATAAACACCTCCGAGTGGACACTTTGACTAAGAGAATGCAACCATCAACAGATAAACACCTCCGAGTGGACACTTTGACTAAGAGAATGCAACCATCAACAGATAAACACCTCCGAGTGGGCACTTTGACTAAGAGATGTCAACCTTCAACAGATGAACACCTCCGAGTGGGCACTTTGACTAAGAGACGTCAACAATCAACAGATAAACACCTCCGAGTGGACTCCGGCACTATGAGAGAATTCAACCTTCAATAGAGAAACACCTCCGAGTGGGCACTTTGACTAAGAGACGTCAACCATCAACAGATAAACACCTCCGAGTGAACACTTTGACTAAGAGAATTCAACCATCAACAGATAAACACATCCGAGTGTACACTTTGACTAAGAGAATGCAACCATCAACAGATAAACACCTCCGAGTGGACACTTTGACTAAGAGAATGCAACCATCAACAGATAAACACCTCCGAATGAACACTTTGACTAAGAGAATGCAACCATCAACAGATACACACCTCCGAGTGAACACTTTGACTAAGAGAATGCAACCATCAACAGATAAACACCTCCGAGTGGACACTTTGACTATGAGAATGCAACCGTCAACAGATAAACACCTCCGAGTGGACACTTTGACTAAGATAATTCAAACTTCAACATATAAACACCTCCGAGTGAACACTTTGACTAAGAGAATTCAACCATCAACAGATAAACACCTCCGAGTGAACACTTTGACTAAGAGAATGCAACCATCAACAGATAAACACCTCCAAGTGGACACGTTGACTAAGAGAATTCAACCATCAACATATAAACACCTCCGAGTGAACACTTTGACTAAGAGAATTCAACCATCAACAGATAAACACCTCCGAGTGGACACTTTGACTAAGAGAATGCAACCATCAACAGATAAACACCTCCGAGTGGGCACTTTGACTAAGAGACGTCAACCTTCAACAGATGAACACCTCCGAGTGGGCACTTTGACTAAGAGACGTCAACCATCAACAGATAAACACCTCCGAGTGGACTCCGGCACTATGAGAGAATTCAACCTTCAATAGAGAAACAACTCCGAGTGGGCACTTTGACTAAGAGACGTCAACCATCAACAGATAAACACCTCCGAGTGAACACTTTGACTAAGAGAATTCAACCATCAACAGATAAACACCTCCGAGTGAACACTTTGACTAAGAGACGTCAACCTTCTACAGATAAACACCTCCGAGTGGGCACTTTGACTAAGAGAATGCAACCATCAACAGATAAACACCTCCGAGTGGATACTTTGACTAAGAGAATGCAACCATCAACAGATAAACACCTCCGAGTGGACATTTGGATTAAGAGAATGCAACCATCAACAGATAAACACCTCCGAGTGGACACTTGGACTAAGAGAATGCAACCATCAACAGATAAACACCTCCGAGTGGACACTTTGACTAAGAGAATGCAACCATCAACAGATAAACACCTCCGAGTGGGCACTTTGACTAAGAGACGTCAACCATCAACAGATAAACACCTCCGAGTGAACACTTTGACTAAGAGAATTCAACCATCAACAGATAAACACCTCCGAGTGACACTTTGACTAAGAGACGTCAACCATCAACAGATAAACACCTCCGAGTGAACACTTTGACTAAGAGAAATCAACCATCAACAGATAAACACCTCCGAGTGGACACTTTGACTAAGAGAATGCAACCATCAACAGATAAACACCTCCGAGTGGACACTTTGACTAAGAGAATGCAACCATCAACAGATAAACACCTCCGAGTGGACACTTTGACTAAGAGACGCAACCATCAACAGATAAACACCTCCGAGTGAACACTTTGACTAAGAGAATGCAACCATCAACAGATAAACACCTCCGAGTGGACACTTTGACTAAGAGAATTCAACCATCAACAGATAAACACCTCCGAGTGAACACTTTGACTAAGAGAATTCAACCATCAACAGATAAACACCTCCGAGTGAACACTTTGACTAAGAGAATTCAACCATCAACAGATAAACACCTCCGAGTGAACACTTTGACTAAGAGAATGCAACCATCAACAGATAAACACCTCCGAGTGGACACTTTGACTAAGAGAATTCAACCATCAACAGATAAACACCTCCGAGTGAACACTTTGACTAAGAGAATTCAACCATCAACAGATAAACACCTCCGAGTGGACACTTTGACTAAGAGAATGCAACCATCAACAGATAAACACCTCCGAGTGGACACTTTGACTAAGAGAATGCAACCATCAACAGATAAACACCTCCGAGTGGACACTTTGACTAAGAGAATTCAACCATCAACAGATAAACACCTCCGAGTGAACACTTTGACTAAGAGAATCAACCTCAACAGATAAACACTCCGAGTGGACACTTTGACTAAGAGAATGCAACCATCAACAGATAACACCTCGAGTGGGCACTTTGACTAAGAGACGTCAACCTTCAACAGATAAACACCTCCGAGTGGGCACTTTGACTAAGAGAATGCAACCAACAACAGATAAACACCTCCGAGTGGGCACTGTGACTAAGAGACGTCAACCATCAACAGATAAACACCTCCGAGTGAACACTTTGACTAAGAGAAATCAACCATCAACAGATAAACACCTCCGAGTGGACACTTTGACTAAGAGAATGCAACCATCAACAGATAAACACCTCCGAGTGGACACTTTGACTAAGAGAATGCAACCATCAACAGATAAACACCTCCGAGTGGGCACTTTGACTAAGAGACGTCAACCATCAACAGATAAACACCTCCGAGTGGACTCCGGCACTATGAGAGAATTCAACCTTCAATAGAGAAACACCTCCGAGTGGGCACTTTGACTAAGAGACGTCAACCATCAACAGATAAACACCTCCGAGTGGACCACTAAGAAATCAACCTCAAAAAAACACCTCCGAGTGACACTTTGACTAAGAGACTCAACCATCAACAGATAAACACCTCCGAGTGACACTTTGACTAAGAGAATGCAACCATCAACAGATAAACACCTCCGAGTGGACACTTTGACTAAGAGAATGCAACCATCAACAGATAAACACCTCCGAGTGGACACTTTGACTAAGAGAATGCAACCATCAACAGATAAACACCTCCGAGTGGACACTTTGACTAAGAGAATTCAACCATCAACAGATAAACACCTCCGAGTGAACACTTTGACTAAGAGAATGCAACCATCAACAGATAAACACCTCCGAGTGAACACTTTGACTAAGAAAATTCAACCATCAACAGATAAACACCTCCGAGTGAACACTTTGACTAAGAGAATGCAACCATCAACAGATAAACACCTCCGAGTGGACACTTTGACTAAGAAAATGCAACCATCAACAGATAAACACCTCCGAGTGGGACACTTTGACTAAGAGACGTCAACCTTCAACAGATAAACACCTCCGAGTGGGCACTTTGACTAAGAGAATGCAACCAACAACAGATAAACACCTCCGAGTGGGCACTGTGACTAAGAGACGTCAACCATCAACAGATAAACAGATAAACACCTCCGAGTGAACACTTTGACTAAGAGAAATCAACCATCAACAGATAAACACCTCCGAGTGGACACTTTGACTAAGAGAATGCAACCATCAACAGATAAACACCTCCGAGTGGACACTTTGACTAAGAGAATTCAACCATCAACAGATAAACACCTCCGAGTGAACAATTTGACTAAGAGAATGCAACCATCAACAGATAAACACCTCCGAGTGGACACTTTGACTAAGAGACGTTAACCATCAACAGATAAACACCTCCGAATGAACACTTTGACTAAGAAAATGCAACCATCAACAGATAAACACCTCCAAGTGGACACTTTGACTAAGAGAATTCAACCATCAACAGATAAACACCTCCGAGTGAACACTTTGACTAAGAGAATGCAACCATCAACAGATAAACACATCCGAATGGACACTTTGACTAAGAAAATGCAACCATCAACAGATAAACACCTCCGAGTGGGCACTTTGACTAAGAGAATGCAACCAACAACAGATAAACACCTCCGAGTGGGCACTGTGACTAAGAGACGTCAACCATCAACAGATAAACACCTCCGAGTGAACACTTTGACTAAGAGAAAGCAACGATCAACAGATAAACACCTCCGAGTGGACACTTTGACTAAGTGAATGCAACCATCAACAGATAAACACCCCCGAGTGAACACTTTGACTAAGAGAATTCAATCATCAACAAATAAACACCTCCGAGTGGGCACTTTGACTAAGTGACGTCAACCTTCAACATATAAACACCTCCGAGTGGGCACTTTGACTAAGAGAATGCAACCATCAACAGATAAACACCTCCGAGTGGATACTTTGACTAAGAGAATGCAACCGGCAACAGATAAACACCTCCGAGTGGACACTTGGACTAAGAGACGTCAACCATCAACAGATAAACACCTCCGAGTGAACACTTTGACTAAGACAATTCAACCTTCAAAAGATAAACACCTCCGAGTGGACTCCGGCACTATGAGAGAATTCAACCTTCAATAGATAAACACCTCCGAGTGGGAACTTTGACTAAGAGACGTCAACCATCAACAGATAAACACCTCCGAGTGAACACTTTGACTAAGAGAATTCAACCATCAACAGATAAACACCTCCGAGTGGACACTTTGACTTAGAGACGTCAACCATCAACAGATAAACACCTCCGAGTGAACACTTTGACTAAGAGAATGCAACCATCAACAGATAAACACCTCCGAGTGGACACTTTGACTAAGAGAATTCAACCATCAACAGATAAACACCTCCGAGTGGACACTTTGACTAAGAGAATGCAACCATCAACAGATAAACACCTCCGAGTGGGCACTTTGACTAAGAGACGTCAACCTTCAACAGATAAACACCTCCGAGTGGATACTTTGACTAAGAGAATGCAACCATCAACAGATAAACACCTCCGAGTGGACACTTGGACTAAGAGATTGCAACCATCAACAGATAAACACCTCCGAGTGGACACTTGGACTAAGAGAATGCAACCATCAACAGATAAACACCTCCGAGTGGACACTTTGACTAAGAGAATGCAGCCATCAACAGATAAACACCTCCGAGTGGGCACTTTGACTAAGAGACGTCAACCATCAACAGATAAACACCTCCGAGTGGACTCCGGCACTATGATAGAATTCAACCTTCAACAGATAAACACCTCCGAGTGGGCACTTTGACTAAGAGACGTCAACCATCAACAGATAAACACCTCCGAGTGGACTCCGGCACTATGAGAGAATTCAACCTTCAATAGATAAACACCTCCGAGTGGGCACTTTGACTAAGAGACGTCAACCATCAACAGATAAACACCTCCGAGTGAACACTTTGACTAAGAGAATTCAATCATCAACAGATAAACACCTCCGAGTGAACACTTTGACTAAGAGAATTCAACCATCAACAGATAAACACCTCCGAGTGGACACTTTGACTAAGAGACGTCAACCTTCAACAGATAAACACCTCCGAGTGAACACTTTGACTAAGAGAATTCAACCATCAACAGATAAACACCTCCGAGTGAACACTTTGACTAAGAGAATGCAACCATCAACAGATAAACACCTCCGAGTGGACACTTTGACTAAGAGAATGCAACCATCAACAGATAAACACCTCCGATTGGGCACTTTGACTAAGAGACGTCAACCTTCAACAGATAAACACCTCCGAGTGGGCACTTTGACTAAAAGAATGCAACCATCAACGGATAAACACCTCCGAGTGGATACTCTGACTAAGAGAATGCAACCATCAACAGATAAACACCTCCGAGTGGACACTTGGACTAAGAGAATGCAACCATCAACAGATAAACACCTCCGAGTGGACACTTTGACTAAGAGACGCAACCATCAACAGATAAACACCTCCGAGTGAACACTTTGACTAAGAGAATGCAACCATCAACAGATAAACACCTCCGAGTGGACACTTTGACTAAGAGAATTCAACCATCAACAGATAAACACCTCCGAGTGAACACTTTGACTAAGAGAATGCAACCATCAACAGATAAACACATCCGAATGGACACTTTGACTAAGAAAATGCAACCATCAACAGATAAACACCTCCGAGTGGGCACTTTGACTAAGAGAATGCAACCAACAACAGATAAACACCTCCGAGTGGGCACTGTGACTAAGAGACGTCAACCATCAACAGATAAACACCTCCGAGTGAACACTTTGACTAAGAGAAAGCAACGATCAACAGATAAACACCTCCGAGTGGACACTTTGACTAAGTGAATGCAACCATCAACAGATAAACACCCCCGAGTGAACACTTTGACTAAGAGAATTCAATCATCAACAAATAAACACCTCCGAGTGGGCACTTTGACTAAGTGACGTCAACCTTCAACATATAAACACCTCCGAGTGGGCACTTTGACTAAGAGAATGCAACCATCAACAGATAAACACCTCCGAGTGGATACTTTGACTAAGAGAATGCAACCGGCAACAGATAAACACCTCCGAGTGGACACTTGGACTAAGAGACGTCAACCATCAACAGATAAACACCTCCGAGTGAACACTTTGACTAAGACAATTCAACCTTCAAAAGATAAACACCTCCGAGTGGACTCCGGCACTATGAGAGAATTCAACCTTCAATAGATAAACACCTCCGAGTGGGCACTTTGACTAAGAGACGTCAACCATCAACAGATAAACACCTCCGAGTGAACACTTTGACTAAGAGAATTCAACCATCAACAGATAAACACCTCCGAGTGGACACTTTGACTTAGAGACGTCAACCATCAACAGATAAACACCTCCGAGTGAACACTTTGACTAAGAGAATGCAACCATCAACAGATAAACACCTCCGAGTGGACACTTTGACTAAGAGAATTCAACCATCAACAGATAAACACCTCCGAGTGGACACTTTGACTAAGAGAATGCAACCATCAACAGATAAACACCTCCGAGTGGGCACTTTGACTAAGAGACGTCAACCTTCAACAGATAAACACCTCCGAGTGGATACTTTGACTAAGAGAATGCAACCATCAACAGATAAACACCTCCGAGTGGACACTTGGACTAAGAGATTGCAACCATCAACAGATAAACACCTCCGAGTGGACACTTGGACTAAGAGAATGCAACCATCAACAGATAAACACCTCCGAGTGGACACTTTGACTAAGAGAATGCAACCATCAACAGATAAACACCTCCGAGTGGGCACTTTGACTAAGAGACGTCAACCATCAACAGATAAACACCTCCGAGTGGACTCCGGCACTATGATAGAATTCAACCTTCAACAGATAAACACCTCCGAGTGGGCACTTTGACTAAGAGACGTCAACCATCAACAGATAAACACCTCCGAGTGGACTCCGGCACTATGAGAGAATTCAACCTTCAACAGATAAACACCTCCGAGTGGGCACTTTGACTAAGAGACGTCAACCATCAACAGATAAACACCTCCGAGTGAACACTTTGACTAAGAGAATTCAACCATCAACAGATAAACACCTCCGAGTGAACACTTTGACTAAGAGAATTCAACCATCAACAGATAAACACCTCCGAGTGGACACTTTGACTAAGAGACGTCAACCATCAACAGATAAACACCTCCGAGTGAACACTTTGACTAAGAGAATTCAACCATCAACAGATAAACACCTCCGAGTGAACACTTTGACTAAGAGAATGCAACCATCAACAGATAAACACCTCCGAGTGGACACTTTGACTAAGAGAATGCAACCATCAACAGATAAACACCTCCGATTGGGCACTTTGACTAAGAGACGTCAACCTTCAACAGATAAACACCTCCGAGTGGGCACTTTGACTAAAAGAATGCAACCATCAACGGATAAACACCTCCGAGTGGATACTCTGACTAAGAGAATGCAACCATCAACAGATAAACACCTCCGAGTGGGCACTTGGACTAAGAGACGTCAACCATCAACAGATAAACACCTCCGAGTGGACTCCGGCACTATGAGAGAATTCAACCTTCAATAGATAAACACCTCCGAGTGGGCACTTTGACTAAGAGACGTCAACCATCAACAGATAAACACCTCCGAGTGAACACTTTGACTAAGAGAATGCAACCATCAACAGATAAACACCTCCGAGTGGACACTTTGACTAAGAGAATGCAACCATCAACAGATAAACACCTCCGAGTGAACACTTTGACTAAGAGAATGCAACCATCAACAGATAAACACCTCAGAGTGGACACTTTGACTAAGAGAATTCAACCATCAACAGATAAACACCTCCGAGTGAACACTTTGACTAAGAGAATGCAACCATCAACAGATAAACACCTCCGAGTGAACACTTTGACTAAGAAAATTCAACCATCAACAGATAAACACCACCGAGTGAACACTTTGACTAAGAGAATGCAACCATCAACAGATAAACACCTCCGAGTGGACACTTTGACTAAGAAAATGCAACCATCAACAGATAAACACCTCCGAGTGGGCACTTTGACTAAGAGACGTCAACCTTCAACAGATAAACACCTCCGAGTGGGCACTTTGACTAAGAGAATTCAACCATCAACAGATAAACACCTCCGAGTGAACACTTTGACTAAGAGAATTCAACCATCAACAGATAAACACCTCCGAGTGGACACTTTGACTAAGAGAATGCAACCATCAACAGATAAACACCTCCGAGTGGACACTTTGACTAAGAGAATGCAACCATCAACAGATAAACACCTCCGAGTGGGCACTTTGACTAAGAGACGTCAACCTTCAACAGATAAACACCTCCGAGTGGACTTTGACTAAGAGAATTCAACCATCAACAGATAAACACCTCCGAGTGGGCACTTTGACTAAGAGACGTCAACCATCAACAGATAAACACCTCCGAGTGAACACTTTGACTAAGAGAATTCAACCATCAACAGATAAACACCTCCGAGTGAACACTTTGACTAAGAGAATGCAACCATCAACAGATAAACACCTCAGAGTGGACACTTTGACTAAGAGAATTCAACCATCAACAGATAAACACCTCCGAGTGAACACTTTGACTAAGAGAATGCAACCATCAACAGATAAACACCTCCGAGTGAACACTTTGACTAAGAAAATTCAACCATCAACAGATAAACACCACCGAGTGAACACTTTGACTAAGAGAATGCAACCATCAACAGATAAACACCTCCGTGTGAAAACTTTGACTAAGAGACGTCAACCTTCAACAGATAAACACCTCCGAGTGGACACTTTGACTAAGAGAATGCAACCATCAACAGATAAACACCTCCGAGTGGGCACTTTGACTAAGAGACGTCAACCTTCAACAGATAAACACCTCCGAGTGGGCACTTTGACTAAGAGACGTCAACCATCAACAGATAAACACCTCCGAGTGAACACTTTGACTAAGAGATTTCAACCATCAACAGATAAACACCTCCGAGTGGACACTTTGACTAAGAGAATGCAACCATCAACAGATAAACACCTCCAAGTGGACAATTGACTAAGAGAATTCAACCTTCAACAGATAAACACCTCCGAGTGAACACTTTGACTAAGAGAATGCAACCATCAACAGATAAACACCTCCGAGTGGACACTTTGACTAAGAGAATGCAACCATCAACAGATAAACACCTCCGAGTGAACACTTTGACTAAGAGAATTCAACCATCAACAGATAAACACCTCCGAGTGAACACTTTGACTAAGAGAATGCAACCATCAACAGATAAACACCTCAGAGTGGACACTTTGACTAAGAGAATTCAACCATCAACAGATAAACACCTCCGAGTGAACACTTTGACTAAGAGAATGCAACCATCAACAGATAAACACCTCCGAGTGAACACTTTGACTAAGAAAATTCAACCATCAACAGATAAACACCACCGAGTGAACACTTTGACTAAGAGAATGCAACCATCAACAGATAAACACCTCCGAGTGGACACTTTGACTAAGAAAATGCAACCATCAACAGATAAACACCTCCGAGTGGGCACTTTGACTAAGAGACGTCAACCTTCAACAGATAAACACCTCCGAGTGGGCACTTTGACTAAGAGACGTCAACCTTCAACAGATAAACACCTCCGAGTGAACACTTTGACTAAGAGACGTCAACCATCAACAGATAAACACCTCCGTGTGAACACTTTGACTAAGAGACGTCAACCTTCAACAGATAAACACCTCCGAGTGGACACTTTGACTAAGAGAATGCAACCATCAACAGATAAACACCTCCGAGTGGGCACTTTGACTAAGAGACGTCAACCTTCAACAGATAAACACCTCCGAGTGGGCACTTTGACTAAGAGAATGCAACCATCAACAGATAACCACCTCCGAGTGGGCACTTTGACTAAGAGACGTCAACCATCAACAGATAAACACCTCCGAGTGAACACTTTGACTAAGAGAATTCAACCATCAACAGATAAACACCTCCGAGTGGACACTTTGACTAAGAGAATGCAACCATCAACAGATAAACACCTCCAAGTGGACAATTGACTAAGAGAATTCAACCTTCAACAGATAAACACCTCCGAGTGAACACTTTGACTAAGAGAATGCAACCATCAACAGATAAACACCTCCGAGTGGACACTTTGACTAAGAGAATGCAACCATCAACAGATAAACACCTCCGAGTGAACACTTTGACTAAGAGACGTCAACCATCAACAGATAAACACCTCCGTGTGAAAACTTTGACTAAGAGACGTCAACCTTCAACAGATAAACACCTCCGAGTGGACACTTTGACTAAGAGAATGCAACCATCAACAGATAAACACCTCCGAGTGGGCACTTTGACTAAGAGACGTCAACCTTCAACAGATAAACACCTCCGAGTGGGCACTTTGACTAAGAGAATGCAACCATCAACAGATAACCACCTCCGAGTGGGCACTTTGACTAAGAGACGTCAACCATCAACAGATAAACACCTCCGAGTGAACACTTTGACTAAGAGAATTCAACCTTTAACAGATAAACACCTCCGAATGAACACTTTGACTAAGAGAATGCAACCATCAACAGATAAACACCTCCGAGTGGACACTTTGACTAAGAGACGTCAACCTTCAACAGATAAACACCTCCGATTGAACACTTTGACTAAGAGAATGCAACCATCAACAGATAAACACCTCCGAGTGGACACTTTGACTAAGAGAATGCAACCATCAACAGATAAACACCTCCGAGTGGACAATTGACTAAGAGAATTCAACCTTCAACAGATAAACACCTCCGAGTGAACACTTTGACTAAGAGAATGCAACCATCAACAGATAAACACCTACGAGTGGACACTTTGACTAAGAGAATGCAACCATCAACAGATAAACACCTCCGAGTGAACACTTTGACTAAGAGAATTCAACCTTCAACAGATAAACACCTCCGAGTGGACACTTTGACTAAGAGAATGCAACCATCAACAGATAAACACCTCCGAGTGGACTCCGGCACTATGATAGAATTCAACCTTCAACAGAAAAATACCTCCGAGTGGGCACTTTGACTATGAGACGTCAACCATCAACAGATAAACACCTCCGAGTGAACACTTTGACTAAGAGAATTCAACCATCAACAGATAAACACCTCCGAGTGGACACTTTGACTAAGAGACGTCAACCATCAACAGATAAACACCTCCGAGTGAACACTTTGACTAAGAGAATGCAACCATCAACAGATAAACACCTCCGAGTGGACACTTTGACTAAGAGACGTCAACCTTCAACAGATAAACACCTCCGAATGAACACTTTGACTAAGAGAATGCAACCATCAACAGATAAAAACCTCCGAGTGGACACTTTGACTAAGAGACGTCAACATTCAACAGATAAATACCTCCGAGTGAACACTTTGACTAAGAGAATGCAACCATCAACAGATAAACACCTCCGAGTGGACACTTTGACTAAGAGAATGCAACCATCAACAGATAAACACCTCCGAGTGAACACTTTGACTAATAGAATGCAACCATCAACAGATAAACACCTCCGAGTGGACACTTTGACTAAGAGAATGCAACCATCAACAGTTAAACACCTCCGAGTGGGCACTTTGACTAAGAGATGTCAACCTTCAACAGATAAACACCTCCGAGTGGGCACTTTGACAAAGAGAATGCAACCATCAACAGATAAACACCTCCGAGTGAACACTTTGACTAAGAGAAATCAACCATCAACAGATAAACACCTCCGAGTGGACACTTTGATTAAGCGAATGCAACCATCAACAGATAAACACCTCCGAGTGGACACTTTGACTAAGAGAATTCAACCATCAACAGATAAACACCTCCGATTGAACACTTTGACTAAGAGAATGCAACCATCAACAGATAAACACCTCCGAGTGAACACTTTGACTAAGAGAATGCAACCATCAACAGATAAACACATCCGAGTGGACACTTTGACTAAGAGACGTCAACCTTCAACAGATAAACACTTACGAGTGAACACTTTGACTAAGAGAATGCAACCATCAACAGATAAACACCTCCGAGTGAACACTTTGACTAAGAGAATGCAACCATCAACAGATAAACACATCCGAGTGGGCACTTTGACTAAGAGACGTCAACCTTCAACAGATAAACACCTACGAGTGAACACTTTGACTAAGAGAATGCAACCATCAACAGATAAACACCTCCGAGTGGACACTTTGACTAAGAGACGTCAACATTCAACAGATAAACACCTCCGAGTCAACACTTTGACTAAGAGAATGCAACCATCAACAGATAAACACCTCCGAGTGGACACTTTGACTAAGAGAATGCAACCATCAACAGATAAACACCTCCGAGTGGACACTTTGACTAAGAGACGTCAACCTTCAACAGATAAACACCTCCGAATGAACACTTTGACTAAGAGAATGCAACCATCAACAGATAAAAACCTCCGAGTGGACACTTTGACTAAGAGACGTCAACATTCAACAGATAAACACCTCCGAGTGAACACTTTGACTAAGAGACGTCAACCTTCAACAGATAAACAACTCCGAATGAACACTTTGACTAAGAGAATGCAACCATCAACAGATAAAAACCTCCGAGTGGACACTTTGACTAAGAGACGTCAACATTCAACAGATAAACACCTCCGAGTGAACACTTTGACTAAGAGACGTCAACCTTCAACAGATAAACAACTCCGAATGAACACTTTGACTAAGAGAATGCAACCATCAACAGATAAAAACCTCCGAGTGGACACTTTGACTAAGAGACGTCAACATTCAACAGATAAACACCTCCGAGTGAACACTTTGACTAAGAGACGTCAACCTTCAACAGATAAACAACTCCGAATGAACACTTTGACTAAGAGAATGCAACCATCAACAGATAAAAACCTCCGAGTGGACACTTTGACTAAGAGAATGCAACCATCAACAGATAAACACCTCCGAGTGGGCACTTTGACTAAGAGACGTCAACCTTCAACAGATAAACACCTCCGAGTGGACACTTTGACTAAGAGAATGCAACCATCAACAGATAAACACCTCCTAGTGGATACTTTGACTAAGAGAATGCAACCATCAACAGATAAACACCTCCGAGTGGACACTTGGACTAAGAGAATGCAACCATCAACAGATAAACACCTCCGAGTGGACACTTGGACTAAGAGACTGCAACCATCAACATATAAACACCTCCGAGTGGGCACTTTGACTAAGAGACGTCAACCATCAACAGATAAACACCTCCGAGTGGACTCCGGCCCTATGAGAGAATTCAACCTTCAACAGATAAACACCTCCGTGTGGGCACTTTGACTAAGAGACGTCAACCATCAACAGATAAACACCTCCGAGTGAACACTTTGACTAAGACAATTCAACCTTCAACAGATAAACACCTCCGAGTGGACTCCGGCACTATGAGAGAATTCAACCTTCAACAGATAAACACCTCCAAGTGGGCACTTGGACTAAGAGACGTCAACCATCAACAGATAAACACATCCGAGTGGACTCCGGCACTATGAGAGAATTCAACCTTCAATAGAGAAACACCTCCGAGTGGGCACTTTGACTAAGAGACGTCAACCATCAACAGATAAACACCTCCGAGTGAACACTTTGACTAAGAGAATTCAACCATCAACAGATAAACACCTCCGAGTGAACACTTTGACTAAGAGACGTCAACCTTCAACAGATAAACACCTCCGAGTGGGCACTTTGACTAAGAGAATGCAACCATCAACAGATAAACACCTCCGAGTGGATACTTTGACTAAGAGAATGCAACCATCAACAGATAAACACCTCCGAGTGGACATTTGGATTAAGAGAATGCAACCATCAACAGATAAACACCTCCGAGTGGACACTTGGACTAAGAGAATGCAACCATCAACAGATAAACACCTCCGAGTGGACACTTTGACTAAGAGAATGCAACCATCAACAGATAAACACCTCCGAGTGGACACTTGGACTAAGAGACTTCAACCATCAACAGATAAACACACTTTATTGACAGCATATTCACATGATGACATCGTGTTGTGTTATATAACTACGAAAACGGGTGTTTATATTTACAGATCGCTACGTGTTGGTCGGTAACCATAGAGATGCATGGGTGTTTGGTGCCCTTGACCCTTCCAGTGGTACAGCTGTTATGATGGAAATATCGATGGTTATCGGTACACTCGTCAAGTCAGGTATATATAATGTTATGCAGAGAATAAATATCAAGTCTTAGTTTTACTTATTGATTCAATACCAAACAGTCGACCGACATATCATAATAGTCTAGGCCGACCTCATACGTTAATGTTTTCTTCTTTGGCCGACACTGAACCGTTAATATCGTTTTTATCCGACCTCTTTTGTCGACATCAAACTGTCCGTTCATATCGTCTTTGGTAGGACTCTAACCGTTCATATCGATATTGGTAGGACTCTAACCGTTCATATCGGCTTTGGTAGGACTCTAACCGTTCATATCGATATTGGTAGGACTCTAACCGTTCATATCGATATTGGTAGGACTTTAACAGTTCATATTGATATTGGTAGGACTCTAACCGTTCATATCGATATTGGTAGGACTATAACCGTTCATATCGATATTGGTAGGACTCTAACCGTTCATATCGTCTTTGGTAGGACTCTAACCGTTCATATCGATATTGGTAGGACTCTAACCGTTCATATCGATATTGGTAGGACTCTAACCGTTCATATCGGCTTTGGTAGGACTCTAATCGTTCATATCGATATTGGTAGGACTCTAACCGTTCATATCGATATTGGTAGGACTCTAACCGTTCATATCGATATTGGTAGGACTCTAACCGTTCATATCGATATTGGTAGGACTCTAACCGTTCATATCGATATTGGTAGGACTCTAACCGTTGATATCGATATTGGTAGGACTCTAACCGTTCATATCATCTTTGGTAGGACTCTAACCGTTCATATCGTCTTTTGTAGGACTCTAACCGTTCATATCGTCTTTTGTAGGACTCTAACCGTTCATATCGCCTTTGGCTGGACTCTAACCGTTCATATCGACTTTGGTAGGACTCTAACCGTTCATATCGCCTTTGGCTACACACAAACCGTTCATATAGCCTTTGGCTACACTCAAACAGTTCATATTGCCTTTGGCTACACTCAAACCGTTCATATCACCTTTGGCTACACTCAAACCGTTCATATCGCCTTTGGCTACACTCACACGGTTCATATCGCCTTTGGCTACACTCAAACGGTTCATATCGCCTTTGGCTACACTCAAACCGT
>CM026404.1:44883790-44915810 GCA_014843695.1 Archivesica marissinica | reverse complement strand
ACACCTCCGAGTGGACACTTTGACTAAGAGAATGCAACCAACAACAGATAAACACCTCCGAGTGGACACTTTGACTAAGAGAATTCAACCATCAACAGATAAACACCTCCGAGTGGACACTTTGACTAAGAGAATTCAACCATCAACAGATAAACACCTCCGAGTGGACACTTTGACTAAGAGAATGCAACCATCAACAGATAAACACCTCCGAGTGGACACTTTGACTAAGAGAATTCAACCATCAACAGATAAACACCTCCGAGTGAACACTTTGACTAAGAGAATTCAACCATCAACAGATAAACACCTCCGAGTGGACACTTTGACTAAGAGACGTCAACCATCAACAGATAAACACCTCCGAGTGAACACTTTGACTAAGAAATGCAACCATCAACAGATAAACACCTCCGAGTGGACACTTTGACTAAGAGAATTCAACCATCAACAGATAACACCTCCGAGTGAACACTTTGACTAAGAGAATGCAACCATCAACAGATAAACACCTCCGAGTGGACACTTTGACTAAGAGAATGCAACCATCAACAGATAAACACCTCCGAGTGGACACTTTGACTAAGAGAATGCAACCATCAACAGATAAACACCTCCGAGTGGACACTTTGACTAAGAGAATTCAACCATCAACAGATAAACACCTCCGAGTGGACACTTTGACTAAGAAAGCAACCATCAACAGATAAACACCTCCGAGTGGACACTTTGACTAAGAGAATGCAACCATCAACAGATAAACACCTCCGAGTGACACTTTGACTAAGAGAATCAACATCAACAGATAACCCTCCGAGTGGGCACTTTGACTAAGAGACGTCAACCATCAACAGATAAACCCTCCGAGTGGCACTTTGACTAAGAAATCACCATCAACAGATAAACCCTCCGAGTGGACACTTTGACTAAGAGAATGCAACCATCAACAGATAAACACCTCCGAGTGGACACTTTGACTAAGAGACGTCAACCATCAACAGATAAACACCTCCGAGTGAACACTTTGACTAAGACAATTCAACCTTCAAAAGATAAACACCTCCGAGTGGACTCCGGCACTAAGAGAATTCAACCATCAACAAGATAAACACCTCCGAGTGGGCACTTTGACTAAGAGACGTCAACCATCAACAGATAAACACCTCCGAGTGAACACTTTGACTAAGAGAATTCAACCATCAACAGATAAACACCTCCGAGTGGACACTTTGACTAAGAGACGTCAACCATCAACAGATAAACACCTCCGAGTGAACACTTTGACTAAGAGAATGCAACCATCAACAGATAAACACCTCCGAGTGGACACTTTGACTAAGAGAATTCAACCATCAACAGATAAACACCTCCGAGTGGACACTTTGACTAAGAGAATGCAACCATCAACAGATAAACACCTCCGAGTGGGCACTTTGACTAAGAGACGTCAACCATCAACAGATAAACACCTCCGAGTGGACACTTTGACTAAGAGAATGCAACCATCAACAGATAAACACCTCCGAGTGGACACTTTGACTAAGAGACTGCAACCATCAACAGATAAACACCTCCGAGTGGACACTTTGACTAAGAGAATTCAACCATCAACAGATAAACACCTCCGAGTGGACACTTTGACTAAGAGAATGCAACCATCAACAGATAAACACCTCCGAGTGGGCACTTTGACTAAGAGACGTCAACCTTCAACAGATAAACACCTCCGAGTGGGCACTTTGACTAAGAGACGTCAACCATCAACAGATAAACACCTCCGAGTGGACTCCGACTAAGAGAATTCAACCTTCAATAGAGAAACAACTCCGAGTGAACACTTTGACTAAGAGACGTCAACCATCAACAGATAAACACCTCCGAGTGAACACTTTGACTAAGAGACGTCAACCTTCAACAGATAAACACCTCCGAGTGGGCACTTTGACTAAGAGAATGCAACCATCAACAGATAAACACCTCCGAGTGGATACTTTGACTAAGAGAATGCAACCATCAACAGATAAACACCTCCGAGTGGACATTTGGATTAAGAGAATGCAACCATCAACAGA
This sequence comes from Archivesica marissinica, assembly GCA_014843695.1. Taxonomy (NCBI): domain Eukaryota; kingdom Metazoa; phylum Mollusca; class Bivalvia; order Venerida; family Vesicomyidae; genus Archivesica; species Archivesica marissinica. The sequence goes on along the minus strand of CM026404.1, from coordinate 44,913,738 downwards.
TAAACACCTCCGAGTGGACACTTGGACTAAGAGAATGCAACCATCAACAGATAAACACCTCCGAGTGGACACTTTGACTAAGAGAATGCAACCATCAACAGATAAACACCTCCGAGTGGGCACTTTGACTAAGAGACGTCAACCATCAACAGATAAACACCTCCGAGTGGACTCCGGCACTATGATAGAATTCAACCTTCAACAGATAAACACCTCCGAGTGGGCACTTTGACTAAGAGAATGCAACCATCAACAGATAAACACCTCCGAGTGGACACTTTGACTAAGAGACGTCAACCTTCAACAGATAAACACCTCCGAGTGAACACTTTGACTAAGAGAATGCAACCATCAACAGATAAACACCTCCAAGTGGACACTTTGACTAAGAGAATTCAACCATCAACATATAAACACCTCCGAGTGAACACTTTGACTAAGAGAATTCAACCATCAACAGATAAACACCTCCGAGTGAACACTTTGACTAAGAGAATGCAACCATCAACAGATAAACACCTCCGAGTGGACACTTTGACTATGAGAATGCAACCGTCAACAGATAAACACCTCCGAGTGGACACTTTGACTAAGAGAATTCAACCATCAACAGATAAACACCTCCGAGTGAACACTTTGACTAAGAGAATGCAACCTTCAACAGATAAACACCTCCAAGTGGACACATTGACTAAGATAATTCAACCTTCAACATATAAACACCTCCGAGTGAACACTTTGACTAAGAGAATTCAACCATCAACAGATACACACCTCCGAGTGAACACTTTGACTAAGAGAATGCAACCATCAACAGATAAACACCTCCAAGTGGACACGTTGACTAAGAGAATTCAACCATCAACATATAAACACCTCCGAGTGAACACTTTGACTAAGAGAATTCAACCATCAACAGATAAACACCTCCGAGTGGACACTTTGACTAAGAGAATGCAACCATCAACAGATAAACACCTCCGAGTGGACACTTTGACTAAGAGAATGCAACCATCAACAGATAAACACCTCCGAGTGGGCACTTTGACTAAGAGATGTCAACCTTCAACAGATGAACACCTCCGAGTGGGCACTTTGACTAAGAGACGTCAACAATCAACAGATAAACACCTCCGAGTGGACTCCGGCACTATGAGAGAATTCAACCTTCAATAGAGAAACACCTCCGAGTGGGCACTTTGACTAAGAGACGTCAACCATCAACAGATAAACACCTCCGAGTGAACACTTTGACTAAGAGAATTCAACCATCAACAGATAAACACATCCGAGTGTACACTTTGACTAAGAGAATGCAACCATCAACAGATAAACACCTCCGAGTGAACACTTTGACTAAGAGAATGCAACCATCAACAGATAAACACCTCCGAATGAACACTTTGACTAAGAGAATGCAACCATCAACAGATACACACCTCCGAGTGAACACTTTGACTAAGAGAATGCAACCATCAACAGATAAACACCTCCGAGTGGACACTTTGACTATGAGAATGCAACCGTCAACAGATAAACACCTCCGAGTGGACACTTTGACTAAGATAATTCAAACTTCAACATATAAACACCTCCGAGTGAACACTTTGACTAAGAGAATTCAACCATCAACAGATACACACCTCCGAGTGAACACTTTGACTAAGAGAATGCAACCATCAACAGATAAACACCTCCAAGTGGACACGTTGACTAAGAGAATTCAACCATCAACATATAAACACCTCCGAGTGAACACTTTGACTAAGAGAATTCAACCATCAACAGATAAACACCTCCGAGTGGACACTTTGACTAAGAGAATGCAACCATCAACAGATAAACACCTCCGAGTGGACACTTTGACTAAGAGAATGCAACCATCAACAGATGAACACCTCCGAGTGGGCACTTTGACTAAGAGACGTCAACAATCAACAGATAAACACCTCCGAGTGGACTCCGGCACTATGAGAGAATTCAACCTTCAATAGAGAAACACCTCCGAGTGGACACTTTGACTAAGAGACGTCAACCATCAACAGATAAACACCTCCGAGTGAACACTTTGACTAAGAGAATTCAACCATCAACAGATAAACACATCCGAGTGTACACTTTGACTAAGAGAATGCAACCATCAACAGATAAAAACCTCCGAGTGGACACTTTGACTAAGAGAATGCAACCATCAACAGATAAACACCTCCGTGTGAACACTTTGACTAAGAGAATGCAACCATCAACAGATAAACACCTCCGAGTGGACACTTTGACTAAGAAAATTCAACCATCAACAGATAAACACCTCCGAGTGAACACTTTGACTAAGAGAATGCAACCATCAACAGATAAACACCTCCGAGTGGACACTTTGACTAAGAAAATGCAACCATCAACAGATAAACACCTCCGAGTGGGCACTTTGACTAAGAGACGTCAACCTTCAACAGATAAACACCTCCGAGTGGGCACTTTGACTACGAGAATGCAACCAACAACAGATAAACACCTCCGAGTGAGCACTGTGACTAAGAGACGTCAACCATCAACAGATAAACAGATAAACACCTCCGAGTGAACACTTTGACTAAGAGAAATCAACCATCAACAGATAAACACCTCCGAGTGGACACTTTAACTAAGCGAATGCAACCATCAACAGATAAACACCTCCGAGTGGACACTTTGACTAAGAGAATGCAACCATCAACAGATAAACACCTCCGAGTGGACACTTTGACTAAGAGAATTCAACCATCAACAGATAAACACCTCCGAGTGGACACTTTGACTAAGACACATCAACCTTCAACAGATAAACACCTCGGAGTGAACACTTTGACTAAGAGAATGCAACCATCAACAGATAAACACCTCCGAGTGGACACTTTGACTAAGTGAATGCAACCATCAACAGATAAACACCTCCGAGTGGACACTTTGACTAAGAGAATTCAACCATCAACAGATAAGCACATCCGAGTGAACACTTTGACTAAGAGAATGCAACCATCAACAGATAAACACCTCCAAGTGGACACTTTGACTAAGAGAATTCAACCATCAACAGATAAACACCTCCGAGTGAACACTTTGACTAAGAGAATTCAAACATCAACAGATAAACACCTCCGAGTGAACACTTTGACTAAGAGAATTCAACCATCAACAGATAAACACATCCGAGTGAACACTTTGACTAAGAGAATGCAACCATCAACAGATAAACACCTCCAAGTGGACACTTTGACTAAGAGAATTCAACCATCAACAGATAAACACCTCCGAGTGAACACTTTGACTAAGAGAATTCAAACATCAACAGATAAACACCTCCGAGTGAACACTTTGACTAAGAGAATTCAACCATCAACAGATAACACCCAACACACAAAAAAACACCTCCGAGTGGACACTTTGACTAAGAGAATGCAACCATCAACAGATAAACACCTCCGAGTGGACACTTTGACTAAGAGAATTCAACCATCAACAGATAAACACCTCCGAGTGAACACTTTGACTAAGAGAATTCAAACATCAACAGATAAACACCTCCGAGTGGACACTTTGACTAAGAGAATGCAACCATCAACAGATAAACACCTCCGAGTGGACACTTTGACTAAGAGAATGCAACCATCAACAGATAAACACCTCCGAGTGGGCACTTTGACTAAGAGACGTCAACCATCAACAGATAAACACCTCCGAGTGGACTCCGGACTAGAGAGAATCAACCTTCAACAGAAAACACCTCCGAGTGGGCACTTTGACTAAGAGACGTCAACCATCAACAGATAAACACCTCCGAGTGGACTCCGGCACTATGAGAGAATTCAACCTTCAATAGAGAAACACCTCCGAGTGAGCACTTTGACTAAGAGACGTCAACCATCAACAGATAAACACCTCCGAGTGTACACTTTGACTAAGAGAATGCAACCATCAACAGATAAACACCTCCGAGTGGACACTTTGACTAAGAGAATGCAACCATCAACAGATAAACACCTCCGAGTGGACACTTTGACTAAGAGAATGCAACCATCAACAGATAAACACCTCCGAGTGGACACTTTGACTAAGAGAATTCAACCATCAACAGATAAACACCTCCGAGTGAACACTTTGACTAAGAGAATGCAACCATCAACAGATAAACACCTCCGAGTGACACTTTGACTAAGAAATTCAACCATCAACAGATAAACACCTCCGAGTGAACACTTTGACTAAGAGAATGCAACCATCAACAGATAAACACCTCCGAGTGGACACTTTGACTAAAGAAATGCAACCATCAACAGATAACACCTCCGAGTGGCACTTGACTAAGAGACAACCTCAACAGATAAACACCTCCGAGTGGGCACTTTGACTAAGAGAATGCAACCAACAACAGATAAACACCTCCGAGTGGGCACTGTGACTAAGAGACGTCAACCATCAACAGATAAACAGATAAACACCTCCGAGTGAACACTTTGACTAAGAGAAATCAACCATCAACAGATAAACACCTCCGAGTGGACACTTTGACTAAGCGAATGCAACCATCAACAGATAAACACCTCCGAGTGGACACTTTGACTAAGAGAATTCAACCATCAACAGATAAACACCTCCGAGTGAACAATTTGACTAAGAGAATGCAACCATCAACAGATAAACACCTCCGAGTGGACACTTTGACTAAGAGACGTTAACCATCAACAGATAAACACCTCCGAATGAACACTTTGACTAAGAAAATGCAACCATCAACAGATAAACACCTCCAAGTGGACACTTTGACTAAGAGAATTCAACCATCAACAGATAAACACCTCCGAGTGAACACTTTGACTAAGAGAATGCAACCATCAACAGATAAACACATCCGAATGGACACTTTGACTAAGAAAATGCAACCATCAACAGATAAACACCTCCGAGTGGGCACTTTGACTAAGAGAATGCAACCAACAACAGATAAACACCTCCGAGTGGGCACTGTGACTAAGAGACGTCAACCATCAACAGATAAACACCTCCGAGTGAACACTTTGACTAAGAGAAAGCAACGATCAACAGATAAACACCTCCGAGTGGACACTTTGACTAAGTGAATGCAACCATCAACAGATAAACACCCCCGAGTGAACACTTTGACTAAGAGAATTCAATCATCAACAAATAAACACCTCCGAGTGGGCACTTTGACTAAGTGACGTCAACCTTCAACATATAAACACCTCCGAGTGGGCACTTTGACTAAGAGAATGCAACCATCAACAGATAAACACCTCCGAGTGGATACTTTGACTAAGAGAATGCAACCGGCAACAGATAAACACCTCCGAGTGGACACTTGGACTAAGAGACGTCAACCATCAACAGATAAACACCTCCGAGTGAACACTTTGACTAAGACAATTCAACCTTCAAAAGATAAACACCTCCGAGTGGACTCCGGCACTATGAGAGAATTCAACCTTCAATAGATAAACACCTCCGAGTGGGAACTTTGACTAAGAGACGTCAACCATCAACAGATAAACACCTCCGAGTGAACACTTTGACTAAGAGAATTCAACCATCAACAGATAAACACCTCCGAGTGGACACTTTGACTTAGAGACGTCAACCATCAACAGATAAACACCTCCGAGTGAACACTTTGACTAAGAGAATGCAACCATCAACAGATAAACACCTCCGAGTGGACACTTTGACTAAGAGAATTCAACCATCAACAGATAAACACCTCCGAGTGGACACTTTGACTAAGAGAATGCAACCATCAACAGATAAACACCTCCGAGTGGGCACTTTGACTAAGAGACGTCAACCTTCAACAGATAAACACCTCCGAGTGGATACTTTGACTAAGAAAATGCAACCATCAACAGATAAACACCTCCGAGTGGACACTTGGACTAAGAGATTGCAACCATCAACAGATAAACACCTCCGAGTGGACACTTGGACTAAGAGAATGCAACCATCAACAGATAAACACCTCCGAGTGGACACTTTGACTAAGAGAATGCAGCCATCAACAGATAAACACCTCCGAGTGGGCACTTTGACTAAGAGACGTCAACCATCAACAGATAAACACCTCCGAGTGGACTCCGGCACTATGATAGAATTCAACCTTCAACAGATAAACACCTCCGAGTGGGCACTTTGACTAAGAGACGTCAACCATCAACAGATAAACACCTCCGAGTGGACTCCGGCACTATGAGAGAATTCAACCTTCAATAGATAAACACCTCCGAGTGGGCACTTTGACTAAGAGACGTCAACCATCAACAGATAAACACCTCCGAGTGAACACTTTGACTAAGAGAATTCAATCATCAACAGATAAACACCTCCGAGTGAACACTTTGACTAAGAGAATTCAACCATCAACAGATAAACACCTCCGAGTGGACACTTTGACTAAGAGACGTCAACCTTCAACAGATAAACACCTCCGAGTGAACACTTTGACTAAGAGAATTCAACCATCAACAGATAAACACCTCCGAGTGAACACTTTGACTAAGAGAATGCAACCATCAACAGATAAACACCTCCGAGTGGACACTTTGACTAAGAGAATGCAACCATCAACAGATAAACACCTCCGATTGGGCACTTTGACTAAGAGACGTCAACCTTCAACAGATAAACACCTCCGAGTGGGCACTTTGACTAAAAGAATGCAACCATCAACGGATAAACACCTCCGAGTGGATACTCTGACTAAGAGAATGCAACCATCAACAGATAAACACCTCCGAGTGGGCACTTGGACTAAGAGACGTCAACCATCAACAGATAAACACCTCCGAGTGGACTCCGGCACTATGAGAGAATTCAACCTTCAATAGATAAACACCTCCGAGTGGGCACTTTGACTAAGAGACGTCAACCATCAACAGATAAACACCTCCGAGTGAACACTTTGACTAAGAGAATGCAACCATCAACAGATAAACACCTCCGAGTGGACACTTTGACTAAGAGAATGCAACCATCAACAGATAAACACCTCCGAGTGAACACTTTGACTAAGAGAATGCAACCATCAACAGATAAACACCTCAGAGTGGACACTTTGACTAAGAGAATTCAACCATCAACAGATAAACACCTCCGAGTGAACACTTTGACTAAGAGAATGCAACCATCAACAGATAAACACCTCCGAGTGAACACTTTGACTAAGAAAATTCAACCATCAACAGATAAACACCACCGAGTGAACACTTTGACTAAGAGAATGCAACCATCAACAGATAAACACCTCCGAGTGGACACTTTGACTAAGAAAATGCAACCATCAACAGATAAACACCTCCGAGTGGGCACTTTGACTAAGAGACGTCAACCTTCAACAGATAAACACCTCCGAGTGGGCACTTTGACTAAGAGACGTCAACCTTCAACAGATAAACACCTCCGAGTGAACACTTTGACTAAGAGACGTCAACCATCAACAGATAAACATCTCCGTGTGAACACTTTGACTAAGAGACGTCAACCTTCAACAGATAAACACCTCCGAGTGGACACTTTGACTAAGAGAATGCAACCATCAACAGATAAACACCTCCGAGTGGGCACTTTGACTAAGAGACGTCAACCTTCAACAGATAAACACCTCCGAGTGGGCACTTTGACTAAGAGAATGCAACCATCAACAGATAACCACCTCCGAGTGGGCACTTTGACTAAGAGACGTCAACCATCAACAGATAAACACCTCCGAGTGAACACTTTGACTAAGAGAATTCAACCATCAACAGATAAACACCTCCGAGTGAACACTTTGACTAAGAGAATGCAACCATCAACAGATAAACACCTCAGAGTGGACACTTTGACTAAGAGAATTCAACCATCAACAGATAAACACCTCCGAGTGAACACTTTGACTAAGAGAATGCAACCATCAACAGATAAACACCTCCGAGTGAACACTTTGACTAAGAAAATTCAACCATCAACAGATAAACACCACCGAGTGAACACTTTGACTAAGAGAATGCAACCATCAACAGATAAACACCTCCGAGTGAAAACTTTGACTAAGAGACGTCAACCTTCAACAGATAAACACCTCCGAGTGGACACTTTGACTAAGAGAATGCAACCATCAACAGATAAACACCTCCGAGTGGGCACTTTGACTAAGAGACGTCAACCTTCAACAGATAAACACCTCCGAGTGGGCACTTTGACTAAGAGACGTCAACCATCAACAGATAAACACCTCCGAGTGAACACTTTGACTAAGAGATTTCAACCATCAACAGATAAACACCTCCGAGTGGACACTTTGACTAAGAGAATGCAACCATCAACAGATAAACACCTCCAAGTGGACAATTGACTAAGAGAATCAACCTTCAACAGATAAACACCTCCGAGTGAACACTTTGACTAAGAGAATGCAACCATCAACAGATAAACACCTCCGAGTGGACACTTTGACTAAGAGAATGCAACCATCAACAGATAAACACCTCCGAGTGAACACTTTGACTAAGAGACGTCAACCATCAACAGATAAACACCTCCGAGTGAACACTTTGACTAAGAGAATGCAACCATCAACAGATAAACACCTCAGAGTGGACACTTTGACTAAGAGAATTCAACCATCAACAGATAAACACCTCCGAGTGAACACTTTGACTAAGAGAATGCAACCGTCAACAGATAAACACCTCCGAGTGAACACTTTGACTAAGAAAATTCAACCATCAACAGATAAACACCACCGAGTGAACACTTTGACTAAGAGAATGCAACCATCAACAGATAAACACCTCCGAGTGGACACTTTGACTAAGAAAATGCAACCATCAACAGATAAACACCTCCGAGTGGGCACTTTGACTAAGAGACGTCAACCTTCAACAGATAAACACCTCCGAGTGGGCACTTTGACTAAGAGACGTCAACCTTCAACAGATAAACACCTCCGAGTGAACACTTTGACTAAGAGACGTCAACCATCAACAGATAAACACCTCCGTGTGAACACTTTGACTAAGAGACGTCAACCTTCAACAGATAAACACCTCCGAGTGGACACTTTGACTAAGAGAATGCAACCATCAACAGATAAACACCTCCGAGTGGGCACTTTGACTAAGAGACGTCAACCTTCAACAGATAAACACCTCCGAGTGGGCACTTTGACTAAGAGAATGCAACCATCAACAGATAACCACCTCCGAGTGGGCACTTTGACTAAGAGACGTCAACCATCAACAGATAAACACCTCCGAGTGAACACTTTGACTAAGAGATTTCAACCATCAACAGATAAACACCTCCGAGTGGACACTTTGACTAAGAGAATGCAACCATCAACAGATAAACACCTCCAAGTGGACAATTGACTAAGAGAATTCAACCTTCAACAGATAAACACCTCCGAGTGAACACTTTGACTAAGAGAATGCAACCATCAACAGATAAACACCTCCGAGTGGACACTTTGACTAAGAGAATGCAACCATCAACAGATAAACACCTCCGAGTGAACACTTTGACTAAGAGACGTCAACCATCAACAGATAAACACCTCCGTGTGAAAACTTTGACTAAGAGACGTCAACCTTCAACAGATAAACACCTCCGAGTGGACACTTTGACTAAGAGAATGCAACCATCAACAGATAAACACCTCCGAGTGGGCACTTTGACTAAGAGACGTCAACCTTCAACAGATAAACACCTCCGAGTGGGCACTTTGACTAAGAGAATGCAACCATCAACAGATAACCACCTCCGAGTGGGCACTTTGACTAAGAGACGTCAACCATCAACAGATAAACACCTCCGAGTGAACACTTTGACTAAGAGAATTCAACCTTTAACAGATAAACACCTCCGAATGAACACTTTGACTAAGAGAATGCAACCATCAACAGATAAACACCTCCGAGTGGACACTTTGACTAAGAGACGTCAACCTTCAACAGATAAACACCTCCGATTGAACACTTTGACTAAGAGAATGCAACCATCAACAGATAAACACCTCCGAGTGGACACTTTGACTAAGAGAATGCAACCATCAACAGATAAACACCTCCGAGTGGACAATTGACTAAGAGAATTCAACCTTCAACAGATAAACACCTCCGAGTGAACACTTTGACTAAGAGAATGCAACCATCAACAGATAAACACCTACGAGTGGACACTTTGACTAAGAGAATGCAACCATCAACAGATAAACACCTCCGAGTGAACACTTTGACTAAGAGAATTCAACCTTCAACAGATAAACACCTCCGAGTGGACACTTTGACTAAGAGAATGCAACCATCAACAGATAAACACCTCCGAGTGGACTCCGGCACTATGATAGAATTCAACCTTCAACAGAAAAATACCTCCGAGTGGGCACTTTGACTATGAGACGTCAACCATCAACAGATAAACACCTCCGAGTGAACACTTTGACTAAGAGAATTCAACCATCAACAGATAAACACCTCCGAGTGGACACTTTGACTAAGAGACGTCAACCATCAACAGATAAACACCTCCGAGTGAACACTTTGACTAAGAGAATGCAACCATCAACAGATAAACACCTCCGAGTGGACACTTTGACTAAGAGACGTCAACCTTCAACAGATAAACACCTCCGAATGAACACTTTGACTAAGAGAATGCAACCATCAACAGATAAAAACCTCCGAGTGGACACTTTGACTAAGAGACGTCAACATTCAACAGATAAATACCTCCGAGTGAACACTTTGACTAAGAGAATGCAACCATCAACAGATAAACACCTCCGAGTGGACACTTTGACTAAGAGAATGCAACCATCAACAGATAAACACCTCCGAGTGAACACTTTGACTAATAGAATGCAACCATCAACAGATAAACACCTCCGAGTGGACACTTTGACTAAGAGAATGCAACCATCAACAGTTAAACACCTCCGAGTGGGCACTTTGACTAAGAGATGTCAACCTTCAACAGATAAACACCTCCGAGTGGGCACTTTGACAAAGAGAATGCAACCATCAACAGATAAACACCTCCGAGTGAACACTTTGACTAAGAGAAATCAACCATCAACAGATAAACACCTCCGAGTGGACACTTTGATTAAGCGAATGCAACCATCAACAGATAAACACCTCCGAGTGGACACTTTGACTAAGAGAATTCAACCATCAACAGATAAACACCTCCGATTGAACACTTTGACTAAGAGAATGCAACCATCAACAGATAAACACCTCCGAGTGAACACTTTGACTAAGAGAATGCAACCATCAACAGATAAACACATCCGAGTGGACACTTTGACTAAGAGACGTCAACCTTCAACAGATAAACACTTACGAGTGAACACTTTGACTAAGAGAATGCAACCATCAACAGATAAACACCTCCGAGTGAACACTTTGACTAAGAGAATGCAACCATCAACAGATAAACACATCCGAGTGGGCACTTTGACTAAGAGACGTCAACCTTCAACAGATAAACACCTACGAGTGAACACTTTGACTAAGAGAATGCAACCATCAACAGATAAACACCTCCGAGTGGACACTTTGACTAAGAGACGTCAACATTCAACAGATAAACACCTCCGAGTCAACACTTTGACTAAGAGAATGCAACCATCAACAGATAAACACCTCCGAGTAGACACTTTGACTAAGAGAATGCAACCATCAACAGATAAACACCTCCGAGTGGACACTTTGACTAAGAGACGTCAACCTTCAACAGATAAACACCTCCGAATGAACACTTTGACTAAGAGAATGCAACCATCAACAGATAAAAACCTCCGAGTGGACACTTTGACTAAGAGACGTCAACATTCAACAGATAAACACCTCCGAGTGAACACTTTGACTAAGAGACGTCAACCTTCAACAGATAAACAACTCCGAATGAACACTTTGACTAAGAGAATGCAACCATCAACAGATAAAAACCTCCGAGTGGACACTTTGACTAAGAGACGTCAACATTCAACAGATAAACACCTCCGAGTGAACACTTTGACTAAGAGACGTCAACCTTCAACAGATAAACAACTCCGAATGAACACTTTGACTAAGAGAATGCAACCATCAACAGATAAAAACCTCCGAGTGGACACTTTGACTAAGAGACGTCAACATTCAACAGATAAACACCTCCGAGTGAACACTTTGACTAAGAGACGTCAACCTTCAACAGATAAACAACTCCGAATGAACACTTTGACTAAGAGAATGCAACCATCAACAGATAAAAACCTCCGAGTGGACACTTTGACTAAGAGAAATGCAACCATCAACAGATAAACACCTCCGAGTGGACACTTGGACTAAGAGACTTCAACCATCAACAGATAAACACACTTTATTGACAGCATATTCACATGATGACATCGTGTTGTGTTATATAACTACGAAAACGGGTGTTTATATTTACAGATCGCTACGTGTTGGTCGGTAACCATAGAGATGCATGGGTGTTTGGTGCCCTTGACCCTTCCAGTGGTACAGCTGTTATGATGGAAATATCGAGGGTTATCGGTACACTCGTCAAGTCAGGTATATATAATGTTATGCAGAGAATAAATATCAAGTCTTAGTTTTACTTATTGATTCAATACCAAACAGTCGACCGACATATCATAATAGTCTAGGCCGACCTCATACGTTAATGTTTTCTTCTTTGGCCGACACTGAACCGTTAATATCGTTTTTATCCGACCTCTTTTGTCGACATCAAACTGTCCGTTCATATCGTCTTTGGTAGGACTCTAACCGTTCATATCGATATTGGTAGGACTCTAACCGTTCATATCGGCTTTGGTAGGACTCTAACCGTTCATATCGATATTGGTAGGACTCTAACCGTTCATATCGATATTGGTAGGACTTTAACAGTTCATATTGATATTGGTAGGACTCTAACCGTTCATATCGATATTGGTAGGACTATAACCGTTCATATCGATATTGGTAGGACTCTAACCGTTCATATCGTCTTTGGTAGGACTCTAACCGTTCATATCGATATTGGTAGGACTCTAACCGTTCATATCGATATTGGTAGGACTCTAACCGTTCATATCGGCTTTGGTAGGACTCTAATCGTTCATATCGATATTGTAGGACTCTAACCGTTCATATCGATATTGGTAGGACTCTAACCGTTCATATCGATATTGGTAGGACTCTAACCGTTCATATCGATATTGGTAGGACTCTAACCGTTCATATCGATATTGGTAGGACTCTAACCGTTCATATCGATATTGGTAGGACTCTAACCGTTGATATCGATATTGGTAGGACTCTAACCGTTCATATCATCTTTGGTAGGACTCTAACCGTTCATATCGTCTTTTGTAGGACTCTAACCGTTCATATCGTCTTTTGTAGGACTCTAACCGTTCATATCGCCTTTGGCTGGACTCTAACCGTTCATATCGACTTTGGTAGGACTCTAACCGTTCATATCGCCTTTGGCTACACACAAACCGTTCATATAGCCTTTGGCTACACTCAAACAGTTCATATTGCCTTTGGCTACACTCAAACCGTTCATATCACCTTTGGCTACACTCAAACCGTTCATATCGCCTTTGGCTACACTCAAACCGTTCATATCGCCTTGGCTACACTCAAACCGTTCATATCGCCTTTGGCTACACTCAAACCGTTCATCGCCTTTGGCTACACTCAAACGTTCATATCGCCTTTGGCTACACTCAAACGGTTCATATCGCCTTTGGCTACACTCACACGGTTCATATCGCCTTTGGCTACACTCACACGGTTCATATCGCCTTTGGCTACACTCACACGGTTCATATCGCCTTTGGCTACACTCACACGGTTCATATCGCCTTTGGCTACACTCACACGGTTCATATCGCCTTTGGCTACACTCACACGGTTCATATCGCCTTTGGCTACACTCAACGGTTCATATCGCCATTGGCTACACTCAAACGGTTCATATCGCCTTTGCTACACTCAACCGTTCATATCGCCTTGGCTACACTCACACGGTTCATATCGCCTTTGGCTACACTCAACGGTTCATATCGCCTTTGGCTACACTCACACGGTTCATATCGCCTTTGGCTACACTCACACGGTTCATATCGCCTTTGGCTACACTCAAACGGTTCATATCGCCTTTGGCTACACTCACACGGTTCATATCGCCTTTGGCTACACTCACACGGTTCATATCGCCTTTGGCTACACTCACACGGTTCATATCGCCTTTGGCTACACTCACACGGTTCATATCGCCTTTGGCTACACTCACACGGTTCATATCGCCTTTGGCTACACTCACACGGTTCATATCGCCTTTGCTACACTCACACGTTCATATCGCCTTGGCTACACTCACACGGTTCATATCGCCATAGGCTACACTCACACGGTTCATATCGCCTTTGGCTACACTCACACGGTTCATATCGCCTTTGGCTACACTCACACGGTTCATATCGCCTTTGGCTACACTCACACGGTTCATATCATTGGCTACACTCACACGGTTCATATCGCCTTTGGCTACACTCACACGGTTCATATCGCCTTTGGCTACACTCAACGGTTCATATCGCCTTTGGCTACACTCAACGGTTCATATCATATGCCTTTGGCTACACTCACACGGTTCATATTGCCATAGGCTACACTCACACGGTTCATATTGCCATAGGCTACACTCACACGGTTCATATCGCCTTTGGCTACACTCACACGGTTCATATCGCCTTTGGCTACACTCACACGGTTCATATTGCCATAGGCTACACTCACACGGTTCATATTGCCTTTGGCTACACTCACACGGTTCATATCGCCTTTGGCTACACTCACACGGTTCATATCGCCCACACCCATAGGCTACACTCACACGGTTCATATTGCCATAGGCTACACTCACACGGTTCATATCGCCTTTGGCTACACTCACACGGTTCATATCACCTTTGGCTACACTCACACGGTTCATATCACCTTTGGCTACACTCACACGGTTCATATTGCCATAGGCCGGATTCGAACGACAGCGTTTTGAATAGGTAATTGCGTTTGCTACTACTACAATTTTGGTCGGACTGGATAAGTACATATCAGACATTTACTGTGCAATCCGACGTTGTCAGATACCCGTGTGATATTGCTAGTCCACCTTCCATCATTATTTCACAGCGTTGGATTCCGGGACAATCGACTACATGTATGTCCGGGTCAATCAGTCGTGGCAGTGACCATCGCCGAATCGGTCTATGTCCCCATACTATCGATCTATGTCAATCGATGCACTGAAACTTATTTCTTATACAGGTCGTTGGCGACCTCGACGTAGTATACTATTCTGCAGTTGGGGAGCCGAGGAGTACGGTGCAATCGGATCCAGTGAATGGGTGGAGGTATGTGGTAATATATAATAATACTGATTTCCTGTCTGGGGAGTACGGTCTGATTGGATCCATCGAGTGGGTGGGGGTATGTGGTAAAATATAGCAATACTGATGTCCTATCTGGGGAGTATGGTCTGATTGGATCCATCGAGTGGGTGGAGGTAAGTGGTAAAATATAGCAATACTGATGTCCTATCTGGGGAGTACGGTCTGATTGGATACATCGAGTGGGTGGAGGTAAGTGGTAAAATATAGCAATACTGATGTCCTATCTGGGGAGTATGGTCTGATTGGATACATCGAGTGGGTGGAGGTAAGTGGTAAAATATAGCAATACTGATGTCCTATCTGGGGAGTACGGTCTGGTTGGATCCATCGAGTGGGTGGAGGTAAGTGGTAAAATATAGCAATACTGATGTCCTATCTGGGGAGTATGGTCTGATTGGATCCATCGAGTGGGTGGAGGTAAGTGGTAAAATATAGCAATACTGATGTCCTATCTGGGGAGTATGGTCTGATTGGATCCATCGAGTGGGTGGAGGTAAGTGGTAAAATATAGCAATACTGATATCGTAGGGGGAGGTGTCTGATCGGATAAAAATATCGTGATAACATAAAGACATAATAATGTCCTAGCTGTGGACGGCTGTCTTGTTGGATCCGTCAAGTGGGATGGGGTATGTGGTAAATTAAAGATTGCCCTATATGGAGATGGCGTTCTGCTTGATTCTATGGCGCGAGTGGTGGTATGTAGTAAAGCAAGGAGTGGCATCTCTACGCATAGACTACTGCTTGCGTAACATTAGTTTATACAGATTTATTTTAGCTCGATTGCGACACAAGTTCATACAACTTATATTAATCACTCTCGAGCCTCATTATTGGTGGAATCCATCGCCACGAGGAAGAAAGGCATGTGGAATTTAAATGCCTAGTCTGGTGGTGCACTGTATAATTGGCATACTAGCTAGAGAACGCAATGGCGTGACTCCTTGGGGTGGGTGTAATCGTTGTCCACGTTAATCCTAATAATTTATTTCATATCATCTCTTGCAGCACTACACGAAATCCCTCGGGGCAAGAGCTATCGCATACCTAAATGTGGACATTGCTGTGGAAGGTAATGCTCATATGAATGAATTAACTCTGTGTACGGCCCTTCGATACTATTATTGTTGCAAAGAGCCACACCAAGGAGAGGGGATGCATACATATGCATGGTGACCCGGTACAATGTCCAATTCGTGTCCACTATTCGTTGTCAATTAAATAATATAATTGTACAGACCATGCACAACTTCCAATTGCATGTAAATGTATACATGTAACTAAATAGCATGGATATGTATTGCTACACCTCAGGGAGAGGGGATGCATCCTGATGTAGTGTGACCCAGACATATGTCCAACTCGTATCCAATAACGTAACTTGTTTGTTTTACTAACATAACTTGTTTGTCTTACTAACGTGTCTTGTTTATTTTACTAACGTAACTTGTTTGTCTTACTAACGTGTCTTGTTTGTTTTACTAACGTAACTTGTTTGTTTTACGAACGTGACTTGTTTGTCTTACTAACATAACTTGTTTGTTTTACTAACGTGACTTGTTTGTCTTATTAACGTGTCTTGTTTATTTTACTAACGTAACTTGTTTGTCTTACTAACGTGTCTTGTTTGTTTTACTAACGTAACTTGTTTGTTTTACTAACGTGACTTGTTTGTCTTACTAACATAACTTGTTTGTTTTACTAACGTGAGTTGTTTGTCTTATTAACATAACTTGTTTGCTTTACTATCATGACTTGTTTGTCTTACTAACGTGACTTGTTTGTTTTACTAACGTAACTTGTTTGTCTTACTAACGTGACTTGTTTGTTTTACTAACGTGACTTGTTTGTTTTACTAACGTAACTTGTTTGATTTACTAACGTAACTTGTTTGTCTTACTAACATAACTTATTTGTTTTACTAACGTAACTTGTTTGATTTACTAACGTAACTTGTTTGTCTTACTAACGTATCTTGTTTGTTTTACTAACGTGACATATTTGTTCCACTAACGTGACATATTTGTTCCACTAACGTAACTTGTTTGTCTTACTAACGTGACATGTTTTTCTTACTAACGTAACTTGTTTGTCTTACTAACGTAACTTGTTTGTCTTACTAACGTAACTTGTTTGTCTTACTAACGTGACTTGTTTGTAACTTGTTTGTCTTACTAACGTGACTTGTTTGTCTTACCAACGTGACTTGTTTGTTTTACTAACGTAACTTGTTTGTCTTACTAACGTGACTTGTTTGTCTTACTAACGTGACTTATTTGTTTTACTAACGTGACATGTTTGTTTTACTAACGTGACTTGTTTGTTTTACTAAGGTGTCTTGTTTGTTTTACTAACATTGCTTATTTGATTTACTAACGTGACATATTTGTTCCACTAACGTAACTTGTTTGTCTTACTAACGTAACTTGTTTGTTTTACTAACGTAACTTGTTTGTTTTACTAACGTAACTTGTTTGATTTACTAACGTAACTTGTTTGTCTTACTAACGTGACTTGTTTGTCTTACTAACATAACTTGTTTGTTTTACTAACGTAACTTGTTTGATTTACTAACGTAACTTGTTTGTCTTACTAACGTATCTTGTTTGTTTTACTAACGTGACATATTTGTTCCACTAACGTAACTTGTTTGTCTTACGAACGTGACTTGTTTGTATTACTAACGTGATTGTTTGTCTTACTAACGTGACATGTTTGTATTACTAACCGTGATTGTTTGTCTTACTAACGTGACTGGTTTGTAACTTGTTTGTCTTACTAACGTGACTTGTTTGTCTTACTAACTTGACTTATTTGTCTTACGAACGTGACTTGTTTGTCTTACTAACGTGACATGTTTGTCTTACTAACGTAACTTATTTGTCTTACTAACGTAACATGTTTGTCTTACTAACGTAACTTGTTTGTCTTACTAACGTGACTTATTTGTCTTACTAACGTAACTAGTTTGTCTTACTAACTTGACTTATTTGTCTTACTAACGTAACTTGTTTGTATTTCTAACGTGACTTATTTGTCTTACTAACGTAACTTGTTTGTCTTACTAACGTGTCTTGCTTGCTTTACTAACGTGACTTGTTTGTTTTACTAACGTGACTTGTTTGTTTTACTAACATAACTTGTTTGTCTTACTAACGTGACTTGTTTGTCTTACTAACGTAACTTGTTTGTCTTACTAACGTAACTTGTTTGTCTTACTAACGTAACTTGTTTGTCTTACTAACGTGACTTATTTGTCTTACTAACGTGACTTGTTTGTAACTTGTTTGTCTTACTAACGTGACTTGTTTGTCTTACTAATGTGACTTATTTGTCTTACTAGCGTGACTTGTTTGTCTTACTAACGTAACTTGTTTGTCTTACTAACGTTACTTGTTTGTCTTACTAACTTGACTTGTTTGTCTAACTAACGTAACTTGTTTGTCTTACTAACGTGACTTATTTGTCTTACTAACGTGACTTGTTTGTCTTACTAACATAACTTGTTTGTCTTACTAACGTAACTTGTTTGTCTTACTAACGTGACTTTTTTTGTCTTATTAACGTAACTTGTTTGTCTTTCTATCGTAACTTGTTTGTCTTACTAACGTAACTTGTTTGTCTTACTAACGTAACTTGTTTGTCTTACTTGCGTAGCTTGTTTGTCTTACTAACGTGACTTGTTTGTAACTTGTTTGTCTTAATAACGTGACTTGTTTGTCTTACTAACGTGACTTGTTTGTCTTACTAACGTGACTTATTTGTCTTACTAGCGTGACTTGTTTGTCTTACTAACGTAACTTGTTTGTCTTACTAACGTTACTTGTTTGTCTTACTAACTTGACTTGTTTGTCTAACTAACGTAACTTCTTTGTCTTACTAACGTGACTTGTTTGTCTTACTAACGTGACTTGTTTGTTTAACTAAGGTGACTTGTTTGTCTTACTAACGTAACTTGTTTGTCTTACTAACGTGACTTGTTTGTTTAACTAAGGTGACTTGTTTGTCTTACTAACGTAACTTGTTTGTCTTACTAACGTAACTTGTTTGTCTTACTAACGTGACTTGTTTGTTTAACTAAGGTGACTTGTTTGTCTTACTAACGTGACTTGTTTGTCTTACTAACGTAACTTGTTTGTCTTACTAACGTGACTTGTTTGTCTTACTAACGTAACCTGTTTGTCTTACTAACGTGACTTGTTTGTTTAACTAAGGTGACTTGTTTGTCTTACTAACGTGACTTGTTTGTCTTACTAACGTAACTTGTTTGTCTTACTTGCGTAACTAGTTTGTCTTACTAACGTGACTTGTTGTCTTACTAACATAACTTGTTTGTTTTACTAACGTGACCTGTTTGTCTTACTAACGTGACTTATTTGTCTTACTAACGTGACTTGTTTGTCTTACTAACGTGACTTGTTTGTCTTACTAACGTGACTTGTTTGTCTTACTAACTTGACTTATTTGTCTTACTAACGTAACTTGTTTGTATTTCTAACGTGACTTATTTGTCTTACTGACGTAACCTGTTTGTCTTACTAACGTGTCTTGCTTGCTTTACTAACGTGACTTGTTTGTTTTACTAACGTGACTTGTTTGTTTTACTAGCATAACTTGTTTGTCTTACTAACGTGACTTGTTTGTCTTACTAACGTAACTTGTTTGTCTTACTAACGTAACTTGTTTGTCTTACTAACGTAACTTGTTTGTCTTACTAACGTGACTTATTTGTCTTACTAACGTGACTTGTTTGTAACTTGTTTGTCTTACTAACGTGACTTGTTTGTCTTACTAACGTGACTTATTTGTCTTACTAGCGTGACTTGTTTGTCTTACTAACGTAACTTGTTTGTCTTACTAACGTTACTTGTTTGTCTTACTTACTTGACTTGTTTGTCTAACTAACGTAACTTGTTTATCTTACTAACGTGACTTATTTGTCTTACTAACGTGACTTGTTTGTCTTACTAACATAACTTGTTTGTCTTACTAACGTAACTTGTTTGTCTTACTAACGTGACTTTTTTGTCTTATTAACGTAACTTGTTTGTCTTACTATCGTAACTTGTTTGTCTTACTAACGTAACTTGTTTGTCTTACTAACGTAACTTGTTTGTCTTACTTGCGTAGCTTGTTTGTCTTACTAACGTGACTTGTTTGTAACTTGTTTGTCTTACTAACGTGACTTGTTTGTCTTACAAACGTGACTTGTTTGTCTTACTAACGTGACTTATTTGTCTTACTAGCGTGACTTGCTTGTCTTACTAACGTAACTTGTTTGTCTTACTAACGTTACTTGTTTGTCTTACTAACTTGACTTGTTTGTCTAATTAACGTAACTTGTTTGTCTTACTAACGTGACTTGTTTGTCTTACTAACGTGACTTGTTTGTTTAACTAAGGTGACTTGTTTGTCTTACTAACGTAACTTGTTTGTCTTACTAACGTGACTTGTTTGTTTAACTAAGGTGACTTGTTTGTCTTAATAACGTGACTTGTTTGTCTTACTAACGTAACTTGTTTGTCTTACTAACGTAACTTGTTTGTCTTACTAACGTGACTTGTTTGTTTAACTAAGGTGACTTGTTTGTCTTACTAACGTGACTTGTTTGTCTTACTAACGTAACTTGTTTGTCTTACTAACGTGACTTGTTTGTCTTACTAACGTAACCTGTTTGTCTTACTAACGTGACTTGTTTGTTTAACTAAGGTGACTTGTTTGTCTTACTAACATGACTTGTTTGTCTTACTAACGTAACTTGTTTGTCTTACTTGCGTAACTAGTTTGTCTTACTAACGTGACTTGTTGTCTTACTAACATAACTTGTTTGTTTTACTAACGTGACCTGTTTGTCTTACTAACGTAACTTGTTTGTCTTACTAACGTGTCTTGTTTATTTTACTAACGTAACTTGTTTGTTTTACTAACGTGACTTGTTTGTTTTACTAACATAACTGGTTTGTCTTACTAACGTGACTTGTTTGTCTTACTAACGTGACTTGTTTGTTTTACTAACGTAACTTGTTTGTTTTACTAACGTGATCTGTATACACTCTGTGCATTTTTTAATCAAGTGAGTGACCTCTTTATTTATGACAGCGATTTTACTAAAACATGATAAAGGCTTTGTATGCACATTAATTCCATTGCTATGATGATGTGCTGCGGACACCCGGAGCTACGAGGAGAGCCTAACGACTATCATAGTCAAAACAAGATTAGTGTTCTAAACAATAATGTTAAAGGATGATATTTATTACTGTTTGTAACAAATAAAATTGTATGATAGCAACATAGTTGGAATTGTGACAGGAATATGACTTTAGTGTGGTTTAACCACGTGATTAATTGTGTCATAACTGTTTGTGTATGTGGGTAATTGTGTCATAACTGTGTGTGTATGTGTAGGTAATTGTGTCATAACTGTTTGAGTATGTAGGTAATTGTGTCATAACTGTTTGTGTATGTGGGTAATTGTGTCGTAACTGTTTGAGTATGTAGGTAATTGTGTCATAACTGTTTGTGTATGTAGGTAATTGTGTCATAACTGTTTGAGTATGTGGGTAATTGTGTCGTAACTGTTTGTGTATTGTAGGTAATTGTGTCATAAATGTTTGTGTATGTAGGTAATTGTGTCATAACTGTTTGTGTATGTAGGTAATTGTGTCGTAACTGTTTGTGTATGTAGGTAATTGTGTCATAACTGTTTGTGTATGTAGGTAATTGTGTCATAACTGTTTGTGTATGTGTAGGTAATTGTGTCATAACTGTTTGTGTATGTGTAGGTAATTGTGTCGTTACTGTTTGTGAAAAAGGTAATTGTTTCATAACTGTTTGTGTATGTGTAGGTAATTGTGTCATAACTGTTTGTGTATGTGTAGGTAATTGAGTCGTAACTGTTTGTGTATGTGTAGGTAATTGTTTCGTAACTAATTGTGTTTGTAGGTAATTGTGTCATAACTGTTTGTGTATGTGGGTAATTGTGTCATAAATGTTTGTGTTTGTCGGTAATTGTGTCGTAACTGTTTGTGTATGTAGGTAATTGTGTCGTAACTGTTTGTGTATGTGGGTAATTGTGTCGTAACTGTTTGTGTATGTAGGTAATTGTGTCATAACTGTTTGTGTATGTGGGTAATTGTGTCGTAACTGTTTGTGTATGTGGGTAATTGTGTCATAACTGTTTGAGTATGTGGGTAATTGTGTCGTAACTGTTTGTGTATGTGTAGGTAATTTTGTCCTAACTGATTGTGAATGTGTAGGTAATTGTGTCATATCTGTGTGTGTATGTGTAGGTAATTGTGTCGTAACTGTTTGTGTATGTATGTAATTGTGTCATAACTGTTTGTGTATGTGGGTAATTGTGTCGTAACTGTTTGTGTATGTGGGTAATTGTGTCATAACTGTTTGTTTATGTAGGCAATTGTGTCGTAACTGTTTGTGTATGTAGGTAATTGTGTCATAACTGTTTGTGTATGTAGGTAATTGTGTTGTAACTGTTTGTGTATGTAGGTAATTGTGTCATATCTGTTTGTGTATGTGTAGGTAATTGTGTCATAACTGTTTGTGTATGTAGGTAATTGTGTCATAACTATTTGTGTATGTAGGTAATTGTGTCATAGCTGTTTGTGTATGTGTAGGTAATTGTGTCGTAACTGTTTGTGTATGTGTAGGTATTTGTGTCATAACTGTTTGTGTATGTGTAGGTAATTGTGTCATAACTGTTTGTGTATGTAGGTAATTGTGTCATAACTGTTTGTGTATGTATGTAATTGTGTCATAACTGTTTGTGTATGTAGGTAATTGTGTCATAACTGTTTGAGTATGTGGGTAATTGTGTCGTAACTGTTTGTGTATGTAGGTAATTGTGTCATAACTGTTTGTGTATGTAGGTAATTGTATCATAACTGTTTGAGTATGTGGGTAATTGTGTCGTAACTGTTTGTGTATGTAGGTAATTGTGTCATAAATGTTTGTGTATGTAGGTAATTGTGTCATAACTGTTTGTGTATGTAGGTAATTGTGTCGTAACTGTTTGTGTATGTAGGTAATTGTGTCATAACTGTTTGTGTATGTAGGTAATTGTGTCATAACTGTTTGTGTATGTGTAGGTAATTGTTTCATAACTGTTTGTGTATGTGTAGGTAATTGTGTCATAACTGTTTGTGTATGTGTAGGTAATTGAGTCGTAACTGTTTGTGTATGTGTAGGTAATTGTGTCGTAACTAATTGTGTTTGTAGGTAATTGTGTCATAACTAGTTTGTGTATGTAGGTAATTGTGTCATAACTGTTTGTGTATGTGTAGGTAATTGTGTCATAACTGGTTTGTGTATGTAGGTAATTGTGTCGTAACTGTTTGTGTATGTAGGTAATTGTGTCGTAACTGTTTGTGTATGTGGGTAATTGTGTCGTAACTGTTTGTGTATGTAGGTAATTGTGTCATAACTGTTTGTGTATGTGGGTAATTGTGTCGTAACTGTTTGTGTATGTGGGTAATTGTGTCATAACTGTTTGAGTATGTGGGTAATTGTGTCGTAACTGTTTGTGTATGTAGGTAATTGTGTCGTAACTGTTTGTGTATGTGTAGGTAATTTTGTCCTAACTGATTGTGAATGTGTAGGTAATTGTGTCATATCTGTGTGTGTATGTGTAGGTAATTGTGTCGTAACTGTTTGTGTATGTATGTAATTGTGTCATAACTGTTTGTGTATGTGGGTAATTGTGTCGTAACTGTTTGTGTATGTGGGTAATTGTGTCATAACTGTTTGTGTATGTAGGTAATTGTGTCGTAACTGTTTGTGTATGTAGGTAATTGTGTCATAACTGTTTGTGTATGTAGGTAATTGTGTTGTAACTGTTTGTGTATGTAGGTAATTGTGTCATATCTGTTTGTGTATGTGTAGGTAATTGTGTCATAACTGTTTGTGTATGTAGGTAATTGTGTCATAACTGTTTGTGTATGTAGGTAATTGTGTCATAACTGTTTGTGTATGTGTAGGTAATTGTGTCGTAACTGTTTGTGTATGTGTAGGTATTTGTGTCATAACTGTTTGTGTATGTGTAGGTAATTGTGTCATAACTGTTTGTGTATGTAGGTAATTGTGTCATAACTGTTTGTGTATGTGTAGGTAATTGTGTCGTAACTGTTTGTGTATGTAGGTAATTGTTTCATAACTGTTTGTGTATGTGTAGGTAATTGTGTCATAACTGTTTGTGTATGTAGGTAATTGTGTCATAACTGTTTGTGTATGTGTAGGTAATTGTGTCGTAACTGTTTGTGTATGTAGGTAATTGTGTCATAACTGTTTGTGTATGTGTAGGTAATTGTGTCAAAACTGGTTGTTTATGTGTAGGTAATTGTGTCGTAACTATTTGTATATGTAGGTAATTGTGTCATAACCGTTTGTGTATGTGTAGGTAATTGTGTCATAACTGTTTGTGTATGTAGGTAATTGTGTCGTAACTGTTTGTGTATGTAGGTAATTGTGTCGTAACTGTTTGTGTATGTGTAGATAATTGTGTCATAACTGTTTGTGTATGTGTAGGTAATTGTGTCGTAACTGTTTGAGTATGTATGTAATTGTGTCATAACTGTTTGTGTATGTGTAGATAATTATGTCGTAACTGTTTGTGTATGTGTAGGTAATTGTGTCATAACTGTTTGTGTATGTAGGTAATTGTGTCGTAACTGTTTGTGTATGTAGGTAATTGTGTCATAACTGTTTGTGTATGTAGGTAATTGTGTCATAACTGTTTGTGTATGTGTAGGTAATTGTGTCATAACTGTTTGTGTATGTGTAGGTAATTGTGTCGTTACTGTTTGTGAAAAAGGTAATTGTTTCATAACTGTTTGTGTATGTGTAGGTAATTGTGTCATAACTGTTTGTGTATGTGTAGGTAATTGAGTCGTAACTGTTTGTGTATGTGTAGGTAATTGTTTCGTAACTAATTGTGTTTGTAGGTAATTGTGTCATAACTGTTTGTGTATGTGGGTAATTGTGTCATAAATGTTTGTGTTTGTCGGTAATTGTGTCGTAACTGTTTGTGTATGTAGGTAATTGTGTCGTAACTGTTTGTGTATGTGGGTAATTGTGTCGTAACTGTTTGTGTATGTAGGTAATTGTGTCATAACTGTTTGTGTATGTGGGTAATTGTGTCGTAACTGTTTGTGTATGTGGGTAATTGTGTCATAACTGTTTGAGTATGTGGGTAATTGTGTCGTAACTGTTTGTGTATGTAGGTAATTGTGTCGTAACTGTTTGTGTATGTGTAGGTAATTTTGTCCTAACTGATTGTGAATGTGTAGGTAATTGTGTCAAATCTGTGTGTGTATGTGTAGGTAATTGTGTCGTAACTGTTTGTGTATGTATGTAATTGTGTCATAACTGTTTGTGTATGTGGGTAATTGTGTCGTAACTGTTTGTGTATGTGGGTAATTGTGTCATAACTGTTTGTTTATGTAGGTAATTGTGTCGTAACTGTTTGTGTATGTAGGTAATTGTGTCATAACTGTTTGTGTATGTAGGTAATTGTGTTGTAACTGTTTGTGTATGTAGGTAATTGTGTCATATCTGTTTGTGTATGTGTAGGTAATTGTGTCATAACTGTTTGTGTATGTAGGTAATTGTGTCATAACTGTTTGTGTATGTAGGTAATTGTGTCATAGCTGTTTGTGTATGTGTAGGTAATTGTGTCGTAACTGTTTGTGTATGTGTAGGTATTTGTGTCATAACTGTTTGTGTATGTGTAGGTAATTGTGTCATAACTGTTTGTGTATGTAGGTAATTGTGTCATAACTGTTTGTGTATGTATGTAATTGTGTCATAACTGTTTGTGTATGTAGGTAATTGTGTCATAACTGTTTGAGTATGTGGGTAATTGTGTCGTAACTGTTTGTGTATGTAGGTAATTGTGTCATAACTGTTTGTGTATGTGGGTAATTGTGTCGTAACTGTTTGTGTATGTGGGTAATTGTGTCATAACTGTTTGTTTATGTAGGCAATTGTGTCGTAACTGTTTGTGTATGTAGGTAATTGTGTCATAACTGTTTGTGTATGTAGGTAATTGTGTTGTAACTGTTTGTGTATGTAGGTAATTGTGTCATATCTGTTTGTGTATGTGTAGGTAATTGTGTCATAACTGTTTGTGTATGTGTAGGTAATTGTATGATAACTGTTTGTGTATGTAGGTAATTGTATAATAACTGGTATGTGTATGTAGGTAATTGTATAATAACTGTTTGTGTATGTGTAGGTAATTGTGTCGTAACTGTTTGTGTATGTGTAGGTAATTGTATGATAACTGTTTGTGTATGTAGGTAATTGTATAATAACTGTTTGTGTATGTAGGTTATTGTGTCATAACTGTTTGTGTATGTAGGTAATTGTGTCATATCTGTGTGTGTATGTGTAGGTAATTGTGTCATTTCTGTTTGTGTATGTGTAGGTAATTGTATAATAACTGTTTGTTTATGTAGGTAAATGTGTCATAACTGTTTGTGTATGTTTAGGTAATTGTATAATAACTGGTTTGTGTATGTAGGTAATTGTGTCATGAATGTTTGTGTATGTGTCATAAATGTTTGTGTATGTAGGTAATTGTGTCGTAACTGTTTGTGTATGTAGGTAATTGTGTCGTAACTGTGTGTGTATGTGTAGGTAATTGTGTCATAACTGTTTGTGTATGTGTAGGTAATTGTGTCGTAACTGTTTGTGTATGTGGGTAATTGTGTCGTAACTATTTGTGTATGTGGGTAATTGTGTCATAACTGTTTGAGTATGTAGGTAATTGTGTCGTAACTGTTTGTGTATGTAGGTAATTGTGTCGTAACTGTTTGTGTATGTGTAGGTAATTTTGTCCTAACTGATTGTGAATGTGTAGGTAATTGTGTCATATCTGTGTGTATGTGTAGGTAATTGTGTCGTATCTGTTTGTGTATGTAGGTAATTGTGTCATAACTGTTTGTGTATGTAGTTAATTGTGTTGTAACTGTTTGTGTATGTAGGTAATTGTGGAATATATGTTTGTGTATGTGTAGGTATTTGTGTCGTATCTGATTGTGTATGTGTAGGTAATTATGTCATAACTGTTTGTGTATGTAGGTAATTGTGTCATAACTGTTTGTGTATGTAGGTAATTGTGTCATAGATGTTTGTGTATGTGTAGGTAATTGTGTCGTAACTGTTTGTGTATGTAGGTAATTGTGTCATAACTGTTTGTGTATGTGTAGGTAATTGTGTCATAACTGTTTGTGTATGTGTAGGTAATTGTGTCATAACTGTTTGTGTATGTAGGTAATTGTGTCATAACTGTTTGTGTATGTGTAGGTAATTGTGTCGTAACTGTTTGTGTATGTAGGTAATTGTTTCATAACTGTTTGTGTATGTGTAGGTAATTGTGTCATAACTCTTTGTGTGTATGTAGGTAATTGTGTCATAACTGTTTGTGTATGTGTAGGTAATTATGTCGTAACTGTTTGTGTATGTAGGTAATTGTGTCGTAACTGTTTGTGTATGTGTAGGTAATTGTGTCAAAACTGTTTGTTTATGTGTAGGTAATTGTGTCGTAACTATTTGAATATGTAGGTAATTGTGTCATAACTGTTTGTGTATGTGTAGGTAATTGTGTCATAACTGTTTGTGTATGTAGGTAATTGTGTCGTAACTGTTTGTGTATGTAGGTAATTGTGTCGTAACTGTTTGTGTATGTGTAGATAATTGTGTCATAACTCTTTGTGTATGTGTAGGTAATTGTGTCGTAACTGTTTGAGTATGTATGTAATTGTGTCATAACTGTTTGTGTATGTGTAGATAATTATGTCGTAACTGTTTGTGTATGTGTAGGTAATTGTGTCGTAATTGTTTGTGTATGTGTAAGTAATTGTGTCGTAACTGTTTGTGTATGTAGGTAATTGTGTCGTAACTGTTTGTGTATGTGTAGGTAATTGTGTCGTAACTGTTTGTGTATGTAGGTGATTGTGTCACAACTGTTTGTGTATGTAGGTAATTGTGTCGTAACAGTTTGTGTATGTAGGTAATTGTGTCATAACTGTTTGTGTATGTAGGTAATTGTGTCATAACTGTTTGTGTATGTGGGTACTTGTGTCATAACTGTTTGTGTATGTAGGTACTTGTGTCGTAACTGTTTGTGTATGTAGGTAATTGTGTCATAACTGTTTGTGTATATGTAGGTAATTGTGTCATAACTGTTTGTGTATGTAGGTAATTGTGTCATAACTGTTTGTGTATGTAGGTAATTGTGTCATAACTGTTTGTGTATGTGTAGGTAATTGTGTCATAACTGTTTGTGTATGTGTAGGTAATTGTATGATAACTGTTTGTGTATGTAGGTAATTGTGTCATAACTGTTTGTGTATGTGTAGGTAATTGTATAATAACTGTTTGTGTATGTAGGTAATTGTGTCATAACTGTTTGTGTATGTGTAGTAATTGTATAATAACTGTTTGTGTATGTAGGTAATTGTGTCATAACTGTTTGTGTATGTAGGTAATTGTGTCATAACTGTTTGTGTATGTGTAGGTAATTGTATAATAACTGTTTGTGTATGTGTAGGTAATTGTATAATAACTGGTTTGTGTATGTAGGTAATTGTGTCATAACTGTTTGTGTATGTGTAGGTAATTGTATAATAACTGTTTGTGTATGTAGGTAATTGTGTCATAACTGTTTGTGTATTGTAGGTAATTGTATAATAACTGTTTGTGTATGTAGGTAATTGTGTCATAACTGTTTGTGTATGTGTAGGTAATTGTGTCATAACTGTTTGTGTATGTAGGTAATTGTGTCATAACTGTTTGTGTATGTAGGTAATTGTGTCATAACTGTTTGTGTATGTGGGTAATTGTGTCATAACTGTTTGTGTATGTAGGTAATTGTGTCATAACTGTTTGTGTATGTAGGTAATTGTGTCATAACTGTTTGTGTATGTGTAGGTAATTGTTCATAACGTTTGTGTATGTAGGTAATTGTGTCATAACTGTTTGTGTATGTGTAGGTAATTGTATAATAACTGTTTGTGTATGTAGGTAATTGTGTCATAACTGTTTGTGTATGTGTAGTAATTGATAATAACTGTTTGTGTATGTAGGTAATTGTGTCATAACTGTTTGTGTATGTAGGTAATTGTGTCATAACTGTTTGTGTATGTGTAGGTAATTGTATAATAACTGTTTGTGTATGTAGGTAATTGTATAATAACTGGTTTGTGTATGTAGGTAATTGTGTCATAACTGTTTGTGTATGTGTAGGTAATTGTATAATAACTGTTTGTGTATGTAGGTAATTGTGTCATAACTGTTTGTGTATGTGTAGGTAATTGTATAATAACTGGTTTGTGTATGTAGGTAATTGTGTCATATCTGTTTGTGTATGTGTAGGTAATTGTATAATAACTGTTTGTGTATGTAGGTAATTGTGTCATAACTGTTTGTGTATGTAGGTAATTGTATA
>CM026404.1:44849881-44882790 GCA_014843695.1 Archivesica marissinica | reverse complement strand
TAGGTAATTGTATAATAACTGGTTTGTGTATGTAGGTAATTGTGTCATAACTGTTTGTGTATGTGTAGGTAATTGTATAATAACTGGTTTGTGTATGTAGGTAATTGTGTCATAACTGTTTGTGTATGTAGGTAATTGTGTCATATCTGTGTGTGTATGTGTAGGTAATTGTGTCATAACTGTTTGTGTATGTGTAGGTAATTGTATAATAACTGTTTGTGTATGTAGGTAATTGTGTCATAACTGTTTGTGTATGTTTAGGTAATTGTATAATAACTGGTTTGTGTATGTAGGTAATTGTGTCATAAATGTTTGTGTATGTGTCATAACTGTTTGTGTATGTAGGTAATTGTGTCGTAACTGTTTGTGTATGTAGGTAATTGTGTCGTAACTGTTTGTGTATGTGTAGGTAATTGTGTCATAACTGTTTGTGTATGTGTAGGTAATTGTGTCGTAACTGTTTGTGTATGTAGGTAATTGTGTCGTAACTGTTTGTGTATGTGTAGGTAATTGTGTCATAACTGTTTGTGTATGTAGGTGATTGTGTCACAACTGTTTGTGTATGTAGGTAATTGTGTCGTAACTGTTTGTGTATGTAGGTAATTTTGTCATAACTGTTTGTGTATGTAGGTAATTGTGTCATAAATGTTTGTGTATGTGGTTAATTGTGTCGTAACTGTTTGTGTATGTAGGTAATTGTGTCATAACTGTTTGTGTATGTGTAGGTAATTGTATAATAACTGTTTGTGTATGTAGGTAATTGTGTCATAATTGTTTGTGTATGTAGGTTATTGTGTCATAACTGTTTGTGTATGTGTAGGTAATTGTATGATAACTGGTTTGTGTATGTAGGTAATTGTGTCATAACTGTTTGTGTATGTGTAGGTAATTGTATAATAACTGTTTGTGTATGTAGGTAATTGTGTCATAGCTGTTTGTGTATGTGTAGGTAATTGTATAATAACTGGTTTGTGTATGTAGGTAATTGTGTCATAACTGTTTGTGTATGTGTAGGTAATTGTATAATAACTGTTTGTGTATGTAGGTAATTGTGTCATAACTGTTTGTGTATTTAGGTAATTGTATAATAACTGTTTGTGTATGTAGGTAATTGTGTCATAACTGTTTGTGTATGTGTAGGTAATTGTATAATAACTGTTTGTGTATGTGTAGGTAATTGTATAATAACTGTTTGTGTATGTAGGTAATTGGTCATAACTGTTTGTGTGTGTAGGTAATTGTGTAATAACTGTTTGTGTATGTGTAGGTAATTGTGTATAACTGTTTGTGTATGTAGGTAATTGTGTCATAACTGTTTGTGTATGTAGGTAATTGTGTCATAACTGTTTGTGTATGTAGGTAATTGTGTCATAACTGTTTGTGTATGTGTAGGTAATTGTGTCATAACTGTTTGTGTATGTAGGTAATTGTGTCGTAACTGTTTGTGTATGTAGGTAATTGTGTCATAACTGTTTGTGTATGTGTAGGTAATTGTGTCATAACTGTTTGTGTATGTGTAGGTAATTGTGTCGTAACTGTTTGTGTATGTAGGTAATTGTGTCATAACTGTTTGTGTATGTGTAGGTAATTGTGTCGTAACTGTTTGTGTATGTGTAGGTAATTGTGTCATAACTGTTTGTGTATGTGTAGGTAATTGTGTCGTAACTGTTTGTGTATGTAGGTAATTGTGTCGTAACTGTTTGTGTATGTGTAGGTAATTGTGTCATAACTGTTTGTGTATGTAGGTGATTGTGTCATAACTGTTTGTGTATGTAGGTAATTGTGTCGTAACTGTTTGTGTATGTAGGTAATTGTGTCATAACTGTTTGTGTATGTGTAGGTAATTGTGTCATAACTGTTTGTGTATGTAGGTAATTGTGTCATAACTGTTTGTGTATGTAGGTAATTGTGTCATAACTGTTTGTGTATGTAGGTAATTGTGTCATAACTGTTTGTGTATGTGTAGGTAATTGTATAATAACTGTTTGTGTATGTAGGTAATTGTGTCATAACTGTTTGTGTATGTGTAGGTAATTGTATAATAACTGTTTGTGTATGTAGGTAATTGTGTCATAATGTTTGTGTATGTAGGTAATTGTGTCATAACTGTTTGTGTATGTAGGTAATTGTGTCATAACTGTTTGTGTATGTGTAGGTAATTGTGTCATAACTGTTTGTGTATGTAGGTAATTGTGTCATAACTGTTTGTGTATGTGTAGGTAATTGTGTCATAACTGTTTGTGTATGTGTAGGTATTGTATAATAACTGTTTGTGTATGTAGGTAATTGTGTCATAACTGTTTGTGTATGTGTAGGTAATTGTATAATAACTGTTTGTGTATGTAGGTAATTGTGTCATAACTGTTTGTGTATGTAGGTAATTGTGTCATAACTGTTTGTGTATGTAGGTAATTGTGTCATAACTGTTTGTGTATGTAGGTAATTGTGTCATAACTGTTTGTGTATGTAGGTAATTGTGTCATAACTGTTTGTGTATGTAGGTAATTGTGTCATAACTGTTTGTGTATGTGTAGGTAATTGTGTCATAACTGTTTGTGTATGTGTAGGTAATTGTATGATAACTGTTTGTGTATGTAGGTAATTGTGTCATAACTGTTTGTGTATGTGTAGGTAATTGTATAATAACTGTTTGTGTATGTAGGTAATTGTGTCATAACTGTTTGTGTATGTGTAGGTAATTGTATAATAACTGGTTTGTGTATGTAGGTAATTGTGTCATAACTGTTTGTGTATGTGTAGGTAATTGTATAATAACTGTTTGTGTATGTAGGTAATTGTGTCATAACTGTTTGTGTATGTTAGGTAATTGTATAATAACTGGTTTGTGTATGTAGGTAATTGTGTCATAACTGTTTGTGTATGTGTAGGTAATTGTATAATAACTGTTTGTGTATGTGTAGGTAATTGTATAATAACTGGTTTGTGTATGTAGGTAATTGTGTCATATCTGTTTGTGTATGTGTAGGTAATTGTATAATAACTGTTTGTGTATGTGTAGGTAATTGTATAATAACTGGTTTGTGTATGTAGGTAATTGTGTCATAACTGTTTGTGTATGTGTAGGTAATTGTGTCCTAACTGTTTGTATATGTAGGTAATTGTGTCATAACTGTTTGTGTATGTGTAGGTAATTGTGTCATAACTGTTTGTGTATGTAGGTAATTGTGTCGTAACTGTTTGTGTATGTAGGTAATTGTGTCGTAACTGTTTGTGTATGTGTAGGTAATTGTGTCATAACTGTTTGTGTATGTGTAGGTAATTGTGTCGTAACTGTTTGTGTATGTAGGTAATTGTGTCATAACTGTTTGTGTATGTTAGATAATTGTGTCGTAACTGTTTGTATGTGTAGGTAATTGTGTCGTAACTGTTTGTGTATGTGTAGGTAATTGTGTCGTAACTGTTTGTGTATGTAGGTAATTGTGTCGTAACTGTTTGTGTATGTGTAGGTAATTGTGTCGTAACTGTTTGTGTATGTAGGTGATTGTGTCATAACTGTTTGTGTATGTAGGTAATTGTGTCGTAACTGTTTGTGTATGTAGGTAATTGTGTCATAACTGTTTGTGTATGTAGGTAATTGTGTCATAACTGTTTGTGTATGTGGGTAATTGTGTCATAACTGTTTGTGTATGTAGGTAATTGTGTCATAACTGTTTGTGTATGTAGGTAATTGTGTCATAACTGTTTGTGTATGTGTAGGTAATTGTGTCATAACTGTTTGTGTATGTAGGTAATTGTGTCATAACTGTTTGTGTATGTGGGTAATTGTGTCATAACTGTTTGTGTATGTAGGTAATTGTGTCATAACTGTTTGTGTATGTAGGTAATTGTGTCATAACTGTTTGTGTATTGTAGGTAATTGTGTCATAACTGTTTGTGTATGTAGGTAATTGTGTCATAACTGTTTGTGTATGTGGGTAATTGTGTCATAACTGTTTGTGTATGTAGGTAATTGTGTCATAACTGTTTGTGTATGTAGGTAATTGTGTCATAACTGTTTGTGTATGTGTAGGTAATTGTATAATAACTGTTTGTGTATGTAGGTAATTGTGTCATAACTGTTTGTGTATGTGTAGGTAATTGTATAATAACTGTTTGTGTATGTAGGTAATTGTGTCATAACTGTTTGTGTATGTAGGTAATTGTGTCATAACTGTTTGTGTATGTAGGTAATTGTGTCATAACTGTTTGTGTATGTGTAGGTAATTGTATAATAACTGTTTGTGTATGTAGGTAATTGTGTCATAACTGTTTGTGTATGTGTAGGTAATTGTGTCGTAACTGTTTGTGTATGTGTAGGTAATTGTATGATAACTGTTTGTGTATGTAGGTAATTGTATAATAACTGTTTGTGTATGTAGGTAATTGTGTCATAACTGTTTGTGTATGTGTAGGTAATTGTATAATAACTGTTTGTGTATGTAGGTAATTGTGTCATAACTGTTTGTGTATGTAGGTAATTGTGTCATATCTGTTTGTGTATGTGTAGGTAATTGTGTCATAACTGTTTGTGTATGTGTAGGTAATTGTATAATAACTGGTTTGTGTATGTAGGTAATTGTGTCATAACTGTTTGTGTATGTAGGTAATTGTGTCATACTGTGTGTGATGTGTAGGTAATTGTATAATAACTGGTTTGTGTGTAGGTAATTGTGTCTAAATGTATGTAGGAAATTGTGTCATAACTGTTTGTTTATGTAGGTAATTGTGTCGTAACTGTTTGTGTATGTGTAGGTAATTGTGTCATAACTGTTTGTGTATGTGTAGGTAATTGTGTCGTAACTGTTTGTATATGTAGGTAGTTGTATAATAACTGGTTTGTGTATGTAGGTAATTGTGTCATAACTGTTTGTGTATGTAGGTAATTGTGTCATATATGTTTGTGTATGTGTAGATAATTGTGTCATAACTGTTTGTGTATGTTGGTAATTGTGTCATAACTGTTTGTGTATGTAGGTAATTGTGTCATAGCTGTGTGTGTATGTGTAGGTAATTGTGTCATAACTGTTTGTGTATGTGTAGGTAATTGTGTCATAACTGTTTGTGTATGTAGGTAATTGTGTCATAACTGTTTTTGTATGTGTAGGTAATTGTGTCATAGCTGTGTGTGTATGTGTAGGTAATTGTGTCATAACTGTTTGTGATGTAGATAATTGTGTTATAACTGTTTGTGTATGTGTAGGTAATTGTGTCCTTGCTGTTTGTGTATGTGTAGGTAATTGTGTCATAACTGTTTGTGTATGTGGGTAATTGTGTCATAACTGTTTGTGTATGTGTAGATAATTATGTCGTAACTGTTTGTGTATGTGTAGGTAATTGTGTCGTAACTGTTTGTGTATGTGTAGGTAATTGTGTCGTAACTGTTTGTGTATGTAGGTAATTGTGTCATAACTGTTTGTGTATGTGTAGGTAATTGTGTCGTAACTGTTTGTGTATGTAGGTAATTGTGTCATAACTGTTTGTGTATGTGTAGGTAATTGTGTCGTAACTGTTTGTGTATGTAGGTAATTGTGTCGTAACTGTTTGTGTATGTGTAGGTAATTGTGTCATAACTGTTTGTGTATGTGTAGGTAATTGTGTCGTAACTGTTTGTGTATGTAGGTAATTGTGTCATAACTGTTTGTGTATGTGTAGGTAATTGTGTCATAACTGTTTGTGTATGTAGGTAATTGTGTCGTAACTGTTTGTGTATGTAGGTAATTGTGTCCTAACTGTTTGTGTATGTGTAGGTAATTGTGTCATAACTGTTTGTGTATGTGTAGGTAATTGTGTCGTAACTGTTTGAGTATGTAGGTAATTGTGTCATAACTGTTTGTGTATGTGTAGATAATTATGTCGTAACTGTTTGTGTATGTGTAGGTAATTGTGTCGTAACTGTTTGTGTATGTGTAGGTAATTGTGTCGTAACTGTTTGTGTATGTAGGTAATTGTGTCGTAACTGTTTGTGTATGTGTAGGTAATTGTGTCGTAACTGTTTGTGTATGTAGGTAATTGTGTCATAACTGTTTGTGTATGTAGGTAATTGTGTCATAACTGTTTGTGTATGTTGGTAATTGTGTCATAACTGTTTGTGTATGTAGGTAATTGTGTCGTAACTGTTTGTGTATGTAGGTAATTGTGTCATAACTGTTTGTGTATGTGTAGGTAATTGTGTCATAACTGTTTGTGTATGTAGGTAATTGTGTCATAACTGTTTGTGTATGTAGGTAATTGGTCGTAATTGTTTGTTTATGTAGGTAATTGTGTCATAACTGTTTGTGTATGTGTAGTTATTGAATAATAACTGGTTTGTGTATGTAGGTAATTGTGTCATATCTGTTTGTGTATGTGTAGGTAATTGTATAATAACTGTTTGTGTATGTAGGTAATTGTGTCATAACTGTTTGTGTTTGTAGGTAATTGTGTCATAACTGTTTGTGTATGTGTAGGTAATTGTATAATAACTGTTTGTGTATGTAGGTAATTGTGTCATAACTGTTTGTGTATGTAGGTAATTGTGTCATAACTGTTTGTGTATGTAGGTAATTGTGTCATAACTGTTTGTGTATGTGTAGGTAATTGTATAATAACTGTTTGTGTATGTAGGTAATTGTGTCATAACTGTTTGTGTATGTGTAGGTAATTGTGTCATAACTGTTTGTGTATGTGTAGTATTGATAATAACTGTTTGTGTATGTAGGTAATTGTGTCATAACTGTTTGTGTATGTGTAGGTAATTGTATAATAACTGTTTGTGTATGTAGGTAATTGTGTCATAACTGTTTGTGTATGTAGGTAATTGTGTCATAACTGTTTGTGTATGTAGGTAATTGTGTCATAACTGTTTGTGTATGTGGGTAATTGTGTCATAACTGTTTGTGTATGTAGGTAATTGTGTCGTAACTGTTTGTGTATGTAGGTAATTGTGTCATAACTGTTTGTGTATGTGTAGGTAATTGTGTCATAACTGTTTGTGTATGTGTAGGTAATTGTATAATAACTGTTTGTGTATGTAGGTAATTGTGTCATAACTGTTTGTGTATGTGTAGGTAATTGTATAATAACTGTTTGTGTTGTAGGTAATTGTGTCTAACTGTTTGTGTGTAGGTAATTGTGTCATAACTGTTTGTGTTTGTAGGTATTGTGTCATAACTGTTTGTGTATGTAGGTAATTGTGTCGTAACTGTTTGTGTATGTAGGTAATTGTGTCATAACTGTTTGTGTATGTGTAGGTAATTGTGTCATAACTGTTTGTGTATGTGTAGGTAATTGTGTCGTAACTGTTTGTGTATGTAGGTAATTGTGTCATAATTTTGTGTATGTAGTAATTTGTTAACTGTTTGTGTATGTAGGTAATTGTGTCATAACTGTTTGTGTATGTGTAGGTAATTGTGTCATAACTGTTTGTGTATGTAGGTAATTGTGTCATAACTGTTTGTGTATGTAGGTAATTGTGTCATAACTGTTTGTGTATGTAGGTAATTGTGTCATAACTGTTTGTGTATGTAGGTAATTGTGTCATAACTGTTTGTGTATGTTGGTAATTGTGTCATAACTGTTTGTGTATGTAGGTAATTGTGTCGTAACTGTTTGTGTATGTAGGTAATTGTGTCATAACTGTTTGTGTATGTGTAGGTAATTGTGTCATAACTGTTTGTGTATGTAGGTAATTGTGTCATAACTGTTTGTGTATGTGTAGGTAATTGTATAATAACTGTTTGTGTATGTAGGTAATTGTGTCATAACTGTTTGTGTATGTGTAGTAATTGTGTATAACTGTTTGGTATGTGGGTAATTGTGTCGTACTGTTTGTGTATGTAGGTAATTGTGTCATAACTGTTTGTGTATGTGTAGGTAATTGTGTCGTAACTGTTTGTGTATGTAGGTAATTGTGTCATAACTGTTTGTGTATGTGTAGGTAATTGTGTCATAACTGTTTGTGTATGTAGGTAATTGTGTCGTAACTGTTTGTGTATGTAGGTAATTGTGTCGTAACTGTTTGTGTATGTGTAGGTAATTGTGTCATAACTGTTTGTGTATGTGTAGGTAATTGTGTCGTAACTGTTTGTGTATGTAGGTAATTGTGTCATAACTGTTTGTGTATGTGTAGATAATTATGTCGTAACTGTTTGTGTATGTGTAGGTAATTGTGTCGTAACTGTTTGTGTATGTGTAGGTAATTGTGTCGTAACTGTTTGTGTATGTAGGTAATTGTGTCATAACTGTTTGTGTATGTGTAGGTAATTGTGTCGTAACTGTTTGTGTATGTAGGTAATTGTGTCATAACTGTTTGTGTATGTAGGTAATTGTGTCATAACTGTTTGTGTATGTTGGTAATTGTGTCATAACTGTTTGTGTATGTAGGTAATTGTGTGTTAACTGTTTGTGTATGTAGATAATTGTGTCATAACTGTTTGTGTATGTGTAGGTAATTGTGTCATAACTGTTTGTGTATGTAGGTAATTGTGTCGTAATTGTTTGTGTATGTAGGTAATTGTGTCATAACTGTTTGTTTATGTGTAGGTAATTGTGTCATAACTGTTTGTGTATGTGTAGGTAATTGTGTCGTAACTGTTTGTGTATGTAGGTAATTGTGTCATAATTCTTTGTGTATGTGTAGATAATTATGTCGTAACTGTTTGTGTATGTGTAGGTAATTGTGTCGTAACTGTTTGTGTATGTGTAGGTAATTGTGTCGTAACTGTTTGTGTATGTAGGTAATTGTGTCGTAACTGTTTGTGTATGTAGGTAATTGTGTCATAACTGTTTGTGTATGTAGGTAATTGTGTCATAACTGTTTGTGTATGTAGGTAATTGTGTCATAACTGTTTGTGTATGTAGGTAATTGTGTCGTAACTGTTTGTGTATGTAGGTAATTGTGTCATAACTGTTTGTGTATGTGTAGGTAATTGTGTCATAACTGTTTGTGTATGTAGGTAATTGTGTCATAACTGTTTGTGTATGTAGGTAATTGTGTCATAACTGTTTGTGTATGTAGGTAATTGTGTCATAACTGTTTGTGTATTGGTAGGTAATTGTGTCATAACTGTTTGTGTATGTGTAGTTATTGTATAATAACTGTTTGTGTATGTAGGTAATTGTGTCATAACTGTTTGTGTATGTGTAGGTAATTGTATAATAACTGTTTGTGTATGTAGGTAATTGTGTCATAACTGTTTGTGTATGTAGGTAATTGTGTCATAATGTTTGTGTATGTGTAGGTAATTGTGTCGTAACTGTTTGTTGTAGGTAATTGTTCATACTTTGTGTATGTGTAGAATTTGTCGTAACTGTTTGTGTATGTGTAGGTAATTGTGTCAACTGTTTGTGTATGTGTAGGTAATTGTGTCGTAACGTTTGTGTATAGGTAATTGTGTCGTAACTGTTTGTGTATGTGTAGGTAATGTGTCGTAACTGTTTGTGTATGTAGGTAATTGTGTCATAATTGTTTGTGTATGTAGGTAATTGTGTCATAACTGTTTGTGTATGTTGGTAATTGTGTCATAACTGTTTGTGTATGTAGGTAATTGTGTCGTAACTGTTTGTGTATGTAGGTAATTGTGTCATAACTGTTTGTGTATGTAGGTAATTGTGTCGTAACTGTTTGTGTATGTAGATAATTGTGTCATAACTGTTTGTGTATGTGTAGGTAATTGTGTCATAACTGTTTGTGTATGTAGGTAATTGTGTCATATCTGTTTGTGTATGTGTAGGTAATTGTATAATAACTGTTTGTGTATGTAGGTAATTGTGTCATAACTGTTTGTGTATGTGTAGATAATTGTGTCATAACTGTTTGAGTATGTGGGTAATTGTGTCGTAGCTGTTTGTGTATGTAGGTAATTGTGTCATAACTGTTTGTTTATGTGTAGGTAATTGTGTCGTAACTGTTTGTTTATGTAGGTAATTGTGTCATAACTGTTTGTGTAT
The DNA here is from genome assembly GCA_014843695.1 of Archivesica marissinica. Taxonomy (NCBI): domain Eukaryota; kingdom Metazoa; phylum Mollusca; class Bivalvia; order Venerida; family Vesicomyidae; genus Archivesica; species Archivesica marissinica. The sequence continues at coordinate 44,872,863 of CM026404.1, read as the reverse complement.
GTGTATGTAATTGTGTCATAACTGTTTGTGTATGTAGGTAATTGTGTCGTAATTGTTTGTGTATGTAGGTAATTGTGTCATAACTGTTTGTTTATGTGTAGGTAATTGTGTCATAACTGTTTGTGTATGTGTAGGTAATTGTGTCGTAACTGTTTGAGTATGTAGGTAATTGTGTCATAATTCTTTGTGTATGTGTAGATAATTATGTCGTAACTGTTTGTGTATGTGTAGGTAATTGTGTCGTAACTGTTTGTGTATGTGTAGGTAATTGTGTCGTAACTGTTTGTGTATGTAGGTAATTGTGTCATAACTGTTTGTGTATGTAGGTAATTGTGTCATAACTGTTTGTGTATGTTGGTAATTGTGTCATAACTGTTTGTGTATGTAGGTAATTGTGTCGTAACTGTTTGTGTATGTAGGTAATTGTGTCATAACTGTTTGTGTATGTGTAGGTAATTGTGTCATAACTGTTTGTGTATGTAGGTAATTGTGTCATAACTGTTTGTTTATGTAGGTAATTGTGTCGTAATTGTTTGTGTATGTAGGTAATTGTGTCATAACTGTTTGTTTATTGGTAGGTAATTGTGTCATAACTGTTTGTGTATGTGTAGTTATTGAATAATAACTGGTTTGTGTATGTAGGTAATTGTGTCATATCTGTTTGTGTATGTGTAGGTAATTGTATAATAACTGTTTGTGTATGTAGGTAATTGTGTCATAACATGTTTGTGTATGTAGGTAATTGTGTCATAACTGTTTGTGTATGTGTAGGTAATTGTGTCGTAACTGTTTGTGTATGTAGGTAATTGTGTCATAACTCTTTGTGTATGTGTAGATAATTATGTCGTAACTGTTTGTGTATGTGTAGGTAATTGTGTCGTAACTGTTTGTGTATGTGTAGGTAATTGTGTCGTAACTGTTTGTGTATGTAGGTAATTGTGTCGTAACTGTTTGTGTATGTGTAGGTAATTGTGTCGTAACTGTTTGTGTATGTAGGTAATTGTGTCATAACTGTTTGTGTATGTAGGTAATTGTGTCATAACTGTTTGTGTATGTAGGTAATTGTGTCATAACTGTTTGTGTATGTAGGTAATTGTGTCATAACTGTTTGTGTATGTAGGTAATTGTGTCATAACTGTTTGTGTATGTAGGTAATTGTGTCATAACTGTTTGTGTATGTAGGTAATTGTGTCATAACTGTTTGTGTATGTGTAGGTAATTGTGTCATAACTGTTTGTGTATGTAGGTAATTGTGTCATAACTGTTTGTGTATGTAGGTAATTGTGTCATAACTGTTTGTGTATGTAGGTAATTGTGTCATAACTGTTTGTGTATGTAGGTAATTGTGTCATAACTGTTTGTGTATGTGTAGGTAATTGTATAATAACTGTTTGTGTATGTAGGTAATTGTGTCATAACTGTTTGTGTATGTGTAGGTAATTGTATAATAACTGTTTGTGTATGTAGGTAATTGTGTCATAACTGTTTGTGTATGTGTAGGTAATTGTGTCATAACTGTTTGTGTATGTGATTGTGTCTCTGTTTGTGTATGTGTAGGTAATTGTATAATAACTGTTTGTGTATGTAGGTAATTGTGTCATAACTGTTTGTGTATGTTAGGTAATTGTATAATAACTGTTTGTGTATGTAGGTAATTGTGTCGTAACTGTTTGTGTATGTAGGTAATTGTGTCGTAACTGTTTGTGTATGTGTAGTAATTGTTATAATGTTTGTGTATGTAGGTAATTGTGTCATATCTGTTTGTGTATGTGTAGGTAATTGTATAATAACTGTTTGTGTATGTGTAGGTAATTGTATAATAACTGTTTGTGTATGTAGGTAATTGTGTCATAACTGTTTGTGTATGTGTAGGTAATTGTGTCATAACTGTTTGTGTATGTAGGTAATTGTGTCATAACTGTTTGTGTATGTGTAGGTAATTGTGTCATAACTGTTTGTGTATGTAGGTAATTGTGTCGTAACTGTTTGTGTATGTAGGTAATTGTGTCGTAACTGTTTGTGTATGTGTAGGTAATTGTGTCATAACTGTTTGTGTATGTGTAGGTAATTGTGTCGTAACTGTTTGTGTATGTAGGTAATTGTGTCATAACTGTTTGTGTATGTGTAGATAATTGTGTCGTAACTGTTTGTGTATGTGTAGGTAATTGTGTCGTAACTGTTTGTGTATGTGTAGGTAATTGTGTCGTAACTGTTTGTGTATGTAGGTAATTGTGTCGTAACTGTTTGTGTATGTGTAGGTAATTGTGTCGTAACTGTTTGTGTATGTAGGTAATTGTGTCATAACTGTTTGTGTATGTAGGTAATTGTGTCGTAACTGTTTGTGTATGTAGGTAATTGTGTCATAACTGTTTGTGTATGTGTAGGTAATTGTGTCATAACTGTTTGTGTATGTAGGTAATTGTGTCATAACTGTTTGTGTATGTAGGTAATTGTGTCATAATTGTTTGTGTATGTAGGTAATTGTGTCATAACTGTTTGTGTATGTAGGTAATTGTGTCATAACTGTTTGTGTATGTGTAGTTATTGTATAATAACTGTTTGTGTATGTAGGTAATTGTGTCATAACTGTTTGTGTATGTGTAGGTAATTGTATAATAACTGTTTGTGTATGTAGGTAATTGTGTCATAACTGTTTGTGTATGTGTAGGTAATTGTATAATAACTGTTTGTGTATGTAGGTAATTGTGTCATAACTGTTTGTGTATGTATAGGTAATTGTATAATAACTGTTTGTGTATGTAGGTAATTGTGTCATAACTGTTTGTGTATGTGTAGGTAATTGTGTCATAACTGTTTGTGTATGTGGATAATTGTGTCGTAACTGTTTGTGTATGTAGGTAATTGTGTCATAACTGTTTGTGTATGTGTAGGTAATTGTGTCATAACTGTTTGTGTATGTAGGTAATTGTGTCATAACTGTTTGTGTATGTGTAGGTAATTGTGTCATAACTGTTTGTGTATGTAGGTAATTGTGTCATAACTGTTTGTGTATGTAGGTAATTGTGTCGTAACTGTTTGTGTATGTGTAGGTAATTGTGTCATAACTGTTTGTGTATGTGTAGGTAATTGTGTCGTAACTGTTTGTGTATGTAGGTAATTGTGTCATAACTGTTTGTGTATGTGTAGTTATTGATAATAACTGTTTGTGTATGTAGGTAATTGTGTCATAACTGTTTGTGTATGTGTAGGTAATTGTATAATAACTGTTTGTGTATGTAGGTAATTGTGTCATAACTGTTTGTGTATGTAGGTAATTGTGTCATAACTGTTTGTGTATGTGTAGGTAATTGTATAATAACTGTTTGTGTATGTAGGTAATTGTGTAATAACTGTTTGTGTATGTGTAGGTAATTGTGTCATAACTGTTTGTGTATGTGTAGGTAATTGTATAATAACTGGTTTGTGTATGTAGGTAATTGTGTCATAACTGTTTGTGTATGTAGGTAATTGTGTCATAACTGTTTGTGTATGTGTAGGTAATTGTGTCATAACTGTTTGTGTATGTGTAGGTAATTGTATAATAACTGTTTGTGTATGTAGGTAATTGTGTCATAACTGTTTGTGTATGTGTAGGTAATTGTATAATAACTGTTTGTGTATGTAGGTAATTGTGTCATAACTGTTTGTGTATGTGTAGGTAATTGTGTCATAACTGTTTGTGTATGTGTAGGTAATTGTATCATAACTGTTTGTGTATGTAGGTAATTGTATAATAACTGTTTGTGTATGTAGGTAATTGTGTCATAACTGTTTGTGTATGTGTAGGTAATTGTGTCATAACTGTTTGTGTATGTGTAGGTAATTGTATAATAACTGTTTGTGTATGTAGGTAATTGTGTCATAACTGTTTGTGTATGTAGGTAATTGTGTCATAACTGTTTGTGTATGTGTAGGTAATTGTGTCATAACTGTTTGTGTATGTGTAGGTAATTGTGTCATAACTGTTTGTGTATGTAGGTAATTGTGTCATAACTGTTTGTGTATGTGTAGGTAATTGTGTCATAACTGTTTGTGTATGTGTAGGTAATTGTGTCATAACTGTTTGTGATGTAGGTAATTGTGTTATAACTGTTTGTGTATGTTAGGTAATTGTGTCATAACTGTTTGTGTATGTGTAGGTAATTGTGTCATAACTGTTTGTGTATGTGGGTAATTGTGTCATAACTGTTTGTGTATGTGTAGGTAATTGTGTTATAATTGTTTGTGTATGTAGGTAATTGTGTCATAACTGTTTGTGTATGTGGGTAATTGTGTCATAACTGTTTGTGTATGTGTAGGTAATTGTGTCATAACTGTTTGTGTATGTAGGTAATTGTGTCATAACTGTTTGTGTATGTGTAGGTAATTGTGTCATAACTGTTTGTGTATGTAGGTAATTGTGTCATAACTGTTTGTGTATGTGTAGGTAATTGTGTCATAACTGTTTGTGTATGTGTAGGTAATTGTGTCATAACTGTTTGTGTATGTAGGTAATTGTGTCATAACTGTTTGTGTATGTATAGGTAATTGTATAATAACTGGTTTGTGTGTGTAGGTAATTGTGTCGTAACTGTTTATGTATGTAGATTGTGTCATAACTGTTTGTGTATGTGTAGGTAATTGTGTCATAACTGTTTGTGTATGTGTAGGTAATTGTGTCATAACTGTTTGTTTATGTAGGTAATTGTGTCATAAATGTTTGTGTATGTATAGGTAATTGTATAATAACTGGTTTGTGTGTGTAGGTAATTGTGTCGTAACCGTATTATGTATGTAGGTAATTGTGTCATAACTGTTTGTTTATGTAGGTAATTGTGTCCTAACTGTTTGTGTATGTGTAGGTAATTGTGTCATAACTGCTTGTGTATGTGTAAGTAATTGTGTCGTAACTGTTTGTATATGTAGGTAATTGTGTCATAACTGTTTGTGTATGTGTATGTAATTGTGTCATAACTGTTTGTTTATGTAGGTAATTGTGTCGTAACTGTTTGTGTATGTAGGTAATTGTGTCATAACTGTTTGTGTATGTGTAGGTAATTGTGTCATAACTGTTTGTGTATGTAGGTAATTGTGTCATAACTGTTTGTGTATGTGTAGGTAATTGTGTCATAACTGTTTGTGTATGTGTAGGTAATTGTGTCATAACTGTTTGTGTATGTAGGTAATTGTGTCATAACTGTTTGTGTATGTGTAGGTAATTGTGTCATAACTGTTTGTGTATGTAGGTAATTGTGTCATAACTGTTTGTGTATGTGTAGGTAATTGTGTCATAACTGTTTGTGTATGTGTAGGTAATTGTGTCATAACTGTTTGTGTATGTGTAGGTAATTGTGTCATAACTGTTTGTTTATGTGTAGGTAATTGTGTCATAACTGTTTGTGTATGTGTAGGTAATTGTATAATAACTGTTTGTGTATGTAGGTAATTGTGTCATAACTGTTTGTGTATGTGTAGGTAATTGTGTCATAACTGTTTGTGTATGTGTAGGTAATTGTGTCATAGCTGTTTGTGTATATGTAGGTAATTGTGTCGTAACCGTGTTATGTTTGTAGGTAATTTTACCATAACCTTATAATTGTATTTGTAGGTAATTTTACCATAACCTTATAATTATGTGTGTAGGTAATTTTATCATAACCGTATACTTATGTTTGTAGGTAATTTTTCCTTAAGAGCACTTGGTACTCCGATGATCTTAAAGTCACTTTACGACGCCAGCAAGAAGGTCCCAAACCCTAACAATACGGAGATTGAAGCTGGTCGAACAACTGTATATGACACATGGAAGGCTACATTTCCTTGGACTAAATATGACAGACCTATGTAAGTGGTGGATATGTAAACAGTTTTTAACTAAATCAAAGAATAACAAGGTTTAATAATATTGTATTGGAATGATCACATGTCTGTATTAACAACAGCTATGACTACATTATTTTAAATTGAAGAAAAACATTGTTGTATAACTGAAGATTTTAACATATTGTATATATAGTAATGTTGTAAATACATCACTGAGTATTAAGATGTTATATAATTGTTCAGTATTTTACTAGTGCTGTACGAAGGCTTTTACTGTACGTATTATGTCTTAGAAAATTGTCTTCATTATATTGCTACGTTATAAGTCTCTCATATTTCTTCTTAGAAAGGTTTGCATGATGAAAGTTTCTATATTATGTAATTATATGTATCATGTAAAGTGAGACTATAATACACATATCTTATCTTATCTTATCTTACATTACATAAAATGGTGCTACATGTAAATTGGTTTCGGTCACAGGTTTTACCATTATTAATCATTATTAGAAAATAGCCAGCAACAGAATGTCACAATTCTAGTGGTAAACGTTTAATTCAACTAAACGACCGATATTTTTGATTGGCAATAAAGAAAAAACAACAACAAATGAAAAAAGGTGAAGTGTATGTTTTATGTAATATATAATTATTCAAAGAAAAACAACCGAAAATGAGACAATGTGATTATAACATATAACTCCCCCCCCCCCACAATTATTCCGTCCCACCACGGCAAAATGAGAACCAAGATTCTAAGGTCATCAGCACATATTCATTCGCGAGAACAGTAGGCCTAAGCTAAAAACGACGCGTGTTTGTACTTCTGAAAATAGTAATTTACGGAGCTAAGTGGGTGGTATGTACGAGTATTGGTAAATAACAAAATAGACTCATTAAATAACGATTACATTTAAATAACGATTACATTTAAATACGATTACATTTAAATAACGATTACATTTAAATAACGATTACATTTAAATACGATTACATTTAAATAACGATTACATTTAAATACGATTACATTTAAATACGATTACATTTAAATACGATTACATTTAAATACGATTACATTTAAATAACGATTACATTTAAAGAACGATTACATTTAAAGAAGAAATGGTCAGCACATTCAATACCTCAGTAACAATCGGGATAATCTCGTAAGTAATTAAAGAAGAGATCATTATTCAGATTGCCAATGTGTCTAATACGTGCCTGAATTACCGTATAACATCATTCCCCTGTTGTGTAATAGGATGGAACTCTTAAGAGATTAGGAATTAGTCTTCACTTGGTTCTTAAACAAGTGGAGGGTGTTTGCATTGTGCATCCATAAATCTAGATCATTCCATACTGTTAATGAATCGGGTAGCAGACCGTGAGTACAATTCAAGTCGCCGTAACATATACTTGGTATATGTGGTACAACACGTTGGGGAGCGTTGCTGCCGTTATGTTGCCCATGTGGTACAACACTTTGGAGGCGTTGCAGCCGTTATGTTGCCCATGTGGTACAACACGTTGGGGAGCGTTGCTGTCGTTATGTTGCCCATGTGGTACAACACGTTGGGGAGCGTTGCTGCCGTTATGTTGCCCATGTGGTACAACACGTTGGGGAGCGTTGCTGCCGTTATGTTGCCCATGTGGTACAACACGTTGGGGAGCGTTGCTGCCGTTATGTTGCCCATGTGGTACAACACTTTGGGGAGCGTTGCTGCCGTTATGTTGCCCATGTGGTACAACACGTTGGGGAGCGTTGCTGCCGTTATGTTGCCCATGTGGTACACCACTTTGTGGAGCGTTGCTGCCGTTATGTTGCCCATGTGGTACAACACGTTGGGGAGCGTTGCTGCCGTTATGTTGCCCATGTGGTACACCACTTTGTGGAGCGTTGCTGCCGTTATGTTGCCCATGTGGTACAACACGTTGGGGAGCGTTGCTGCCGTTATGTTGCCCATGTGGTACAACACGTTGGGGAGCGTTGCTGTCGTTATGTTGCCCATGTGGTACACCACTTAGGGGAGCGTTGCTGCCGTTATGTTGCCCTCGCAAATAGTAAGAACTTGTCTCGTAGGCATTTCCATCCTCCATTATGCAAGCGGTTCTGGCGTGATTCCTACACGGTTATCTGCCCTATACGTGCATATGAACATAGTCCCCAATCGACTCTCCCCATAACAAGTAAGACAATGCTCGCCTTTACAATTACATAGTAAGTACACAAGGCATTCAACCCGTCAGCACATTGCATGTAAACAAACAATCCCATTTATCAAGCCTTCATAGCAACTATTTATTAAACCCTGCTTGAGTTAGTATGGATGCTAGCTCCCCATATACTCCATAACCACCGAAAATATGTCCGCCAGTCAACACATGTTTAGTACTTCGTCTCAAAAATCAATTATTGATAAAACATTTCCGAATCAGTATTCCCGTCGTCATGGGCACTGATATTAATCCCAACGGAATTACACCATCGGAATTAATCCACTTTGATACATGTGTTTGTTTGTGTAAATGGTGAATCCTTGTGGATTACTTTTCAAGGTCACGTGCCAGTCATGTGAAAATGCAAGACAACACATTTCTAGTATATGAAATTTGAATGGTGGATCAAAAACGGGTCCTTTTTTTATGCCATTTTAAATTCATATGTGAATGAAAATGCAGTTTTATTATAAAAGATCTGAGGTAGTTTAGTCATCACTTTACATAGTAATATTAATATATTTCATCTGCTGTAAAAGAGACTGACAAAAAGTTATTCACCGACAAACTTTAGAGGCCCGAAAAACCATGTTACGGTCGTTTTTCTTACATCTTTACATCATTATCAGCGAATGTTGAATGTTTCACGTATTTCCACTGTAATAACAAAATCAAAGGAGCTAGAACGTATTCATTTGAAATTTTGTAAACGTATTTTAAATGTAAGAGTAACTACTTGTTCTACAGGCGTATATGGCGAATTAGCCAGATATCCACTTTACATAACACGTTATACTCGAATTGTAAAATATTGGTTTAAATTGTTACATACAGATAATATAATTTTAAAACGTGTATATAGCCAGGCTGTAAATGATTGTGCAAATGGTTCTAGAAATTGGGCGTCCAAACTTAAAGATATTTTAAATAGCTATGGTTTCTCGAACATTTGGGAAAATCCATATAGTGTACACAGTGTAGCCAGTTTATAAGTTTGTTTAAACAACGTGTGATTGATTGTTTCATTCAAGGTTGGTTTGTAAGCAAAGAGACAAGTGGTGTACTAAACTTGTATTATGATAGCTGTAAATTAAAATTTGAATATGAACCTTATCTAGATATTGTACCAAATATCTTACGTTTTTTAATTACAAGATTAAGAATTTCTGCACATTCATTACGAATACATACTGGTAGATATGGACAAAATAGAATTCCACAAAATGAACGCTATTGTTTGTGTTGCAATACACACTACCTAGAAGACGAATATCATTTTATACTTGTGACACAAGATGATCCAAGGGGGATTACTCACTATGGTAGAATACTAAGACCATGTACAATATCTACAATTTATTTACATATAAATGAATGATGATACTATATATAGATGCAAGATGTAATGACTGAAACGTCATTTGGCGGCCTGAAAAGTTCACGTGTTCCGTTGTTAGTTCTCTTTGCTGGTTATACACTTGGGGTCGATTTATTTAATCATTCGCGGACTATTTCAATGATGTAACGTTTTTACATATATCTGGGTTGGTTCGCTCTTAAGCGTGTCGGGCCAACCTCCTATGCCGGTTTCCTGGTTGTCCGGTCACGTGGTAACACCGGGTCGTTCCGGTCTGCAGTTCCACTGTTAGTTGCTTAGCCTGGTGGGTCTGTCGTCGCTCATCTGGCGATTACGTGGGTGACGTCCTTTGACGGCTATCCACACATTGGCAGTTCCCCAGCTGTTAGCATCTCACACTCCACTCCATGTTGCGTGCGGGTGATCAAATCCGCATTTCGCTCTGACCAAATTCTCACAACGTTTGCTCCACTCACGGTCAGTTCGTGTTGTGTCGTTTGAAGTGAATGGTAATATGTCAGGTCTCTTACTGTGTTAAATAGTTGTTCAGCCCCATGCTAATCTCACAATTCACTAAATCCCTGTGCTACCGTTATCATGTGATATGTAAAATAAACTAGTTTATAGAGGCCCTGGTATATGGATTTATTACAATAGGTTACACAGAAATAAACCTTATTATGTTATCTCTGTCCGATTTTATCCAGGAAACGCTTTAAATAGTTCCCCTATAACATCCAAGAAGATTGGATCCCCTTAGATCACCATACCTCCCCTTATACTCCACTTATACCTGGATCTTCGAAGATGTGTTTACCTTGATTGGAAAACCCCTTCTATAAAATGGGAAAATGAGGCCCCGACTTAGGGTTATAATAATGTGTTCATTAATACAAGAGTCATTTTGTGACAACTTGTTTGCCCGTGCTATTCAGATTTGAGAAAACTTTACAAAAAGAAATATTATTTTGTAAGACCAAATATGCTTAAGTTTATTGAATTGTTGCAATCTAATAAAAGAAATATCCTATATAATTTAGCTTTATTCTATAATAAAGCAGTTGACATTAAATTAACACTTTTAAATAATATGACATAAATCCAATATCAGCACTAATTATTGTTCATCCTCATAATTAGATGCATTTTCTTATTATTATCAGATTCTATATGCCACATGACCACGATAAAATTGTTGTATATATTTACATCATATATATTTGTATATATGTATTTGACGATGTACCATGTACAAGTCTTAATAAAATTTCTGTTCTGTTCTGTAATGACGTGTATTTCATGCAGGGTTAGCTTGCCGGGATCTGGCAGTGATTACGCCCCGTTCAGAGACCGTATTGGCATACCATGCGTCGATATACGTTACACGTGGGATAAGGTAAGTTCGTATTCAATTTATTAGTATTTATACAGAATCACCAATCTGCACAATAAGTTGCACGACGCAATGTAACTAAAATACAGAAGCCGCTTTCACGAAACGCTACGGCTAAAATAGACATCCAATAGACCTATCGACAGTCGATATGATTGGTTCTTAAAATAGACATCCAATAGACCTATCGACAGTCGATATGATTGGTTCTTAAAATAGACATCCAATAGACCTATCGACAGTCCGTAGTATACATCGATATGATTTGTTCTTAAAATAGACATCCAATAGACCTATCGACAGTCCGTAGTATACATCGATATGATTGGTTCTTAAAATAGACATCCAATAGACCTATCGACAGTCCGTAGTATACATCGATATGATTGATTCTTAAAATAGACATCCACTAGACCTATCGACAGTCCGTGGTATACATCGATATGATTGGTTCTTAAAATATACATCCACTAGACCTATCGACAGTCCGTGGTATACATCGATATGATTGGTTCTTAAAATAGACATCCAATAGACCTATCGACAGTCCGTGGTATACATCGATATGATTGATTCTTAAAATAGACATCCAATAGACCTATCGACAGTCCGTATTATACATCGATATGATTGGTTCTTAAAATATACATTGAATAGACATATCAACAGTCCGTAGTATACATCGATATGATTGGTTCTTAAAATAGACATCCAATTGACAGTCGCTAACATACATCCCGATGAAACCAAAGCTATTTAATTACTTTCTTTTAGGTAGTAACAGGGGTTCAGAACAATTATACTATAGATAGTTATTGCACTCACAAATACGGGTGTATTTTTCAATATAGTAACAGGTGTGCTGATTAATAAATGTGCTTTGTTTACATGTGTGTGTTATTTTGTCGGCGGGGTAAAATTCAACAGCAATAAATAGATCGGCTCTATAGCCGTTGTTTATTGTCGATTTAACAACAGTAGATTTATTCTTCGTTTATAGGAACAAAATACAGTCATTTTCCAATGTAATATATGTATAAATATTTGTTTTAGAGAGCATTAATCAATGTGCTTTGTTGTAATATAAATGTTTTTTTAGAGAGCATTGAAGTTATCTGCCTACCCCATGTACCATTCTGTGTATGAAACATTTTATCTGGTGGACAAAATTATGGATAGAGGATTCAAGGTATGCTGCTTATTGGATTAAACATGTTTATTGTTCTGTCCATGAATCATCATTTACAACAATACAATTTAAGGAATTGGACAGAGAACTGCAACATTGACACAGAGTTGTCCTCTCCTTCACGTCTCATTTACAACATACACGTGCTAACTCTTTGCACGCTAGCGATGAAAATAACAGCCAAATATGTCATGCAATTTAATTAGAGTCTAATGAAATTCCAAGACATATTTCCAGACTTTTCAGCTAAAATAAGAAAAACGCATTAATAAATTCTCGTCTGCTACAATTATTTGAATTATTTATAGACTGTATTTTACCCAACATGCAAATATTTAAAGATGGCTACCAAATAATGTCCGACATTCTGATCTCTCATCAAACAACTGTCGATGTATTTTAACCACCTGTCAGCAGCAACAACCACTCAATGGTTGGCCATTTCTGTGGGTAGTCTTTACAAACATGTTTGTTTGTAATGTTTGTTATTCAGTTTACTCATATTTCTCTGAATGTCAATTTTGGTCATAATAATACTATGTTGCCAAATACAATGCATAGTATAAATTATACAAATGGTTTGGCAGGTGGTCTCCGTGGCCGAGTGGTTTAAGTCGTTGACTTCAAACCACTTACCCCTCACCGCTGTTTGTTCGAATCCCACTGTGGGTGTCTAATTATTGCATGTGAGGAAGCTATCCAGCTGGCTTTCAGTAGGTCGGTGTTTCTCGGGTGCCGGTCCGTGCATGCAATACTGATCAGAGGGGCACATGAGGACTCCCTCCACCAATAACAGCTGGAGAGTCGCCGTATGACCTATGCTGCTGTTGTGACTTTAAAGCACAAAAACATAATATAACACACAGATGACTAAAACATGTATATTGTGTTTAAATTCAATATTTAGTATCACTTGGCGGTGGGTCAAGTGTGGGTGGAGATGGCTAGGGATCTTGCAGACAGTCTCATTCTGCCGTTCAATGTCTCCGACTACGCAGACGCCCTTAATGATATGAGCGAGATCCTGTTATCAAGATTTGGCAAACTCCTGGATGATAATGGTGTCAAAACAGGTGAAAAATTACGCATTAAATATCGACCAATGTGGAGCTGTGCTACTATTCAATCTCCTTCTAACTCCAATGCGATCGTCTTGGCACTGGCTATATTATTTATATACATGCGCGACTACTCCCGCTCTGGAGATCTACTTTGTCTATCTATATGGGACGCCTAAGTTCAGGGTAACTATCTTTGTCTACATATACGTGCGTCTAGTCCCGGGCGATCTTATGTATCTATGTGTGCATCTAGTCCCGGGTGATCTTGTGTATCTATGTGTGCGCCTAGTCCCGGGCGATATTATGTATCTATGTGTGCGTCTAGTCCCGGGCGATCTTATGTATCTATGTGTGCGCCTAGTCCCGGGCAATCTTGTGTATCTATGTGTGCGTCTAGTCCCGGCCGATCTTGTGTATCTATGTGTGCGTCTAGTCCCGGGCGATCTTGTGTATCTATGTGTGCGCCTAGTCCCGGGCGATCTTATGTATCTATGTGTGCGTCTAGTCACGGGCGATATTATGTATCTATGTGTGCGTCTAGTCCCGGGCGATATTATGTATCTATGTGTGCGCCTAGTCCCGGGCGATATTATGTATCTATGTGTGCGCCTAGTCCCGGGCGATATTATGTATCTATGTGTGCGCCTAGTCCCGGGCGATATTATGTATCTATGTGTGCGTCTAGTCCCGGGCGATCTTGTGTATCTATGCGTGCGCCTAGTCCCGGGTGATCTTATGTATCTATGTGTGCGTCTAGACCAAGGCGATCTTGTGATTATGGTGGTTATACAGGTAATACTGTATCTGTTGTGGTGGTTATACAGGTAATACTGTATCTGGTTGTGGTGGTTATACAGGTAATACTGTATCTGATTGTGGTGGTTATACAGTAATACTGTATCTGTTGTGGTGGTTATACAGGTAATACTGTATCTGTTGTGGTGGTATACAGGTAATACTGATCTGGTTGTGGTGGTTATACAGGTAATACTGTATCTGATTGTGGTGGTTATACAGGTAATACTGTATCTGGTTGTGGTGGTTATACAGGTAATACTGTATCTGATTGTGGTGGTTATACAGGTAATACTGTATCTGATTGTGGTGGTTTTACAGGTAATACTGTATCTGATTGTGGTGGTTATACAGGTAATACTGTATCTGATTGTGGTGGTTATACAGGTAATACTGTATCTGATTGTGGTGGTTATACAGGTAATACTGTATCTGATTGTGGTGGTTATACAGGTAATACTGTATCTGATTGTGGTGGTTATACAGGTAATACTCTATCTGATTGTGGTGGTTATACAGGTAATACTGTATCTGATTGTGGTGGTTATACAGGTAATACTGTATCTGATTATGGTGGTTATACAGGTAATACTGTATCTGATTGTGGTGGTTATACAGGTAATACTCTATCTGATTGTGGTTGTTATACAGGTAATACTGTATCTGATTTTGGTGGTTATACAGGTAATACTGTATCTGGTTGTGGTTGTTATACAGGTAATACTGTATCTGATTATGGTGGTTATACAGGTAATACTGTATCTGATTTTGGTGGTGGTTATATAGGTAATACTGTATCTGATTGTGGTGGTTATACAGGAAATACTGTATCTGATTATGGTAGTTATACAGGTAATACTGTATCTGATTGTGGTGGTTATACAGGTAATACTGTATCTGGTTGTGGTTATACAGGTAATACTGTATCTGGTTGTGATGGTTATACAGGTAATACTGTATCTGATTGTGGTGGTTATACAGTAATACTGTATCTGGTTGTGGTGGTTATACAGGTAATACTGTATCTGATTGTGGTGGTTATACAGGTAATACTGTATCTGGTTGTGGTGGTTATACATGTAATACTGTTTCTGATTGTGGTGGTTATACAGGTAATACTGTATCTGATTGTGGTGGTTATACAGGTAATACTGTATCTGATTATGGTGGTTATACAGGTAATACTGTATCTGGTTGTGGTTGTTATACAGATAATATTGTATCTGATTATGGTGGTATACAGGTAATACTGTATCTGATTTTGGTGGTGGTTATATAGGTAATACTGTATCTGATTGTGGTGGTTATACAGGTAATACTGTATTTGATTGTGGTGGTTATACAGGTAATACTGTATCTGATTGTGGTGGTTATACAGGTAATACTGTATCTGATTGTATGTGGTTAATCAGGTAATACTGTATTTGATTGTGTGTTGGCATACAGGTAATACTGTATTTGATGTTGTGTTGTTAAACAGGTAATACTGTATCTGATTGTAGTAGTTATACAGGTAATATTGTATCTGATTGTGTGTGATTATACAGGTAATACTGTATCTGGTTGTGGTGGTTATACAGGTAATACTGTATCTGGTTGTGGTGGTTATACAGGTAATACTGTATCTGGTTTTGGTGGTGGTTATATAGGTAATACTGTATCTGATTGTGGTGGTTATATAGGTAATACTGTATCTGGTTGTGGTGCTGGTTATACAGGTAATACTGTATCTGGTTGTGGTGGTTATACAGGTAATATTGTAACTGGTTGTTGTGGTGGTTATACAGTTAATACTGTATCTGATTGTGGTGGTTATACAGGTAATACTGTATCTGATTGTGGTGGTTATACAGGTAATACTGTAACTGGTTGTGGTGGTTATTCAGGTAATACTGTATCTGATTGTGGTGGTTATACAGGTAATACTGTATCTATTGTGGTGGTTATACAGTTAATACTGTATCTGGTTGTGGTTGTTATACAGGTAATACTGTATCTGATTTTGGTGGTGGTTATATAGGTAATACTGTATCAGATTGTGGTGGTTATATCGGAAATATTTTATCTGATTATGGTAGTTTTACAGGTAATACTGTATCTGATTGTGGTGGTTATACAGGTAATACTGTATCTGGTTGTGGTGGTTATACAGGTAATAGTGTATCTGATTGTGGTGGTGGTTATACAGGTATTACTGTATCTCATTATGGTGGTTATACAGGTAATACTGTATCTGGTTGTGGTGGTGGTTGTACAGGTCATACTCTATCTGATTGTGGTGGTTTTACAGGTAATACTGTATCGGATTGTGGTGGTTATACAGGTAATACTGTATTTGATTGTGGTGGTTATACAGGTAATACTGTATCTGATTGTATGTGGTTATACAGGTAATACTGTATCTGATTGTGGTGGCTATACAGGTAATACTGTATCTGATTGTGGTGGTTATACAGGTAATACTGTATCTGGTTGTGATGGTTATAAAGGTAATATTGTATGTGATTGTGGTGGTTATACAGGTAATACTGTATCTGATTGTGGTGGTTATACAGGTAATACTGTATCCGATTGTGGTGGTTATACAGGTAATACTGTATCTGATTGTATGTGGTTAATCAGGTAATACTGTATTTGATTTTGTGTTGGTATACAGGTAATACTGTATTTGATTGTGTGTGGTTATACAGGTAATACTGAATCTGATTGTGTGTGGTTATACAGGTAATACGGTATCTGATTGTGGTGGTTATACAGGTAATACTTAATCTGATTGTGTGTGGTTATACAGGTAATACTGTATCTGATTGTATGTGGTTATACAGGTAATACTGTATCTGATTGTATGTGGTTATACAGGTAATACTGTATCTGATTGTGTGTGGTTATACAGGTAATACTGAATCTGATTGTGGTGGTTATACAGGTAATACTGTATCTGATAGTGGTGGTTATACAGGTAATACTGTAACTGGTTGTGGTGGTTATACAGGTAATACTCTATATGATTGTGGTGGTTATACAGGTAATACTCTATCTGATTGTTGTGGTTATACAGGTAATACGGTATCTGATTGTGGTGGTTATACAGGAAATACTGTATCTGATTGTGGTGGTTATACAGGTAATACTGTATCTGATTGTGTGTGGTTATACAGGTAATACTGAATCTGATTGTGTGTGGTTATACAGGTAATACGGTATCTGATTGTGGTGGTTATACAGGTAATACTTAATCTGATTGTGTGTGGTTATACAGGTAATACTGTATCTGATTGTATGTGGTTTTACAGGTAATACTGTATCTGATTGTATGTTATTATACAGGTAATACTGTATCTGATTGTATGTGGTTATACAGGTAATACTATATCTGATTGTGTGTGGTTATACAGGTAATACTGAATCTGATTGTGGTGGTTATACAGGTAATACTGTATCTGATTGTGGTGGTTATACAGGTAATACTGTAACTGGTTGTGGTGGTTATACAGGTAATACTCTATCTGATTGTGGTGGTTATACAGGTAATACTGTATCTATTGTGGTGGTTATACAGGTAATACTGTATCTGATTGTGGTGGTTATACAGGTAATACTGTATCTGGTTGTGGTGGTTATACAGGTAATACAGTATCTGATTTTGGTGGTTCTACAGGTAATACTGTATCTGATTGTGGTGGTTATACAGGTAATACTGTATCTGATTATGGTGGTTATACAGGTAATACTGTATCTGGTTGTGGTGATTATACAGGTAATACTGTATCTGGTTGTGGTGGTGGTTGTACAGGTCATACTCTATCTGATTGTGGTGGTTTTACAGGTAATACTGTATCGGATTGTGGTGGTTATACAGGTAATACTGTATTTGATTGTGGTGGTTATACAGGTAATACTGTATCTGATTGTATGTGGTTATACAGGTAATACTGTATCTGATTGTGGTGGCTATACAGGTAATACTGTATCTGATTGTGGTGGTTATACAGGTAATACTGTATCTGGTTGTGATGGTTATAAAGGTAATATTGTATGTGATTGTGGTGGTTATACAGGTAATACTGTATTTGATTGTGGTGGTTATACAGGTAATACTGTATACGATTGTGGTGGTTATACAGGTAATACTGTATCTGATTGTATGTGGTTAATCAGGTAATACTGTATTTGATTTTGTGTTAGTATACAGGTAATACTGTATTTGATTGTGTGTGGTTATACAGGTAATACTGAATCTGATTGTGTGTGGTTATACAGGTAATACGGTATCTGATTGTGGTGGTTATACAGGTAATACTTAATCTGATTGTGTGTGGTTATACAGGTAATACTGTATCTGATTGTATGTGGTTATACAGGTAATACTGTATCTGATTGTATGTGGTTATACAGGTAATACTGTATCTGATTGTGTGTGGTTATACAGGTAATACTGAATCTGATTGTGGTGGTTATACAGGTAATACTGTATCTGATAGTGGTGGTTATACAGGTAATACTGTAACTGGTTGTGGTGGTTATACAGGTAATACTCTATATGATTGTGGTGGTTATACAGGTAATACTCTATCTGATTGTTGTGGTTATACAGGTAATACGGTATCTGATTGTGGTGGTTATACAGGTAATACTGTATCTGATTGTGGTGGTTATACAGGTAATACTGTATCTGATTGTGTGTGGTTATACAGGTAATACTGAATCTGATTGTGTGTGGTTATACAGGTAATACGGTATCTGATTGTGGTGGTTATACAGGTAATACTTAATCTGATTGTGTGTGGTTATACAGGTAATACTGTATCTGATTGTATGTGGTTTTACAGGTAATACTGTATCTGATTGTATGTTATTATACAGGTAATACTGTATCTGATTGTATGTGGTTATACAGGTAATACTATATCTGATTGTGTGTGGTTATACAGGTAATACTGAATCTGATTGTGGTGGTTATACAGGTAATACTGTATCTGATTGTGGTGGTTATACAGGTAATACTGTAACTGGTTGTGGTGGTTATACAGGTAATACTCTATCTGATTGTGGTGGTTATACAGGTAATACTGTATCTATTGTGGTGGTTATACAGGTAATACTGTATCTGATTGTGGTGGTTATACAGGTAATACTGTATCTGGTTGTGGTGGTTATACAGGTAATACAGTATCTGATTTTGGTGGTTCTACAGGTAATACTGTATCTGATTGTGGTGGTTATACAGGTAATACTGTATCTGATTATGGTGGTTATACAGGTAATACTGTATCTGGTTGTGGTTGTTATACAGGTAATACTGTATCTGATTATGGTGGTTATACAGGTAATACTGTATCTGATTTTGATGGTGGTTATAAAGGTAATACTGTGTCTGATTGTGGTGGTTATACCGGAAATAATTTATCTGATTATGGTAGTTATACAGGTAATACTCTATCTGATTTTGGTGGTAGTTATATAGGTAATACTGTATCTGGTTGTGGTGCTGGTTATACAGGTAATACTGTATCTGATTGTGATGGTTATGCAGGTAATACTGTATCTGGTTGTGGTGGTTATACAGGTAATACTGTATCTGATTGTGGTGGTTATACAGGTAATACTATATCTGATTGTGGTGGTTATACAGGTAATACTGTATCTGATTGTGGTGGTTATACAGGTAATACTGTATCTGATTGTGGTGGTTATACAGGTAATACTGTATCTGATTGTGGTGGTTATACAGGTAATACTGTATCTGGTTGTGTGGTTATACAGGTAATACTGTATCTGGTTGTGGTGGTGGTTGTACAGGTCATACTCTATCTGATGGTGGTGGTTTTACATGTAATATACTTTATCTGATTGTGGTGGTTATACAGGTAATACTGTGTCTGATTGTGGTGGTTATACAGGTAATACTGTATCTGGTTGTGTGGTGGTTATACAGGTAATACTGCATCTGGTTGTGATGGTTATACAGGTAATACTGTATCTGATTGTGGTGGTTATACAGGTAATACTGTATCTGATTGTGGTGGTTATACAGGTAATACTGTATCTGATTGTGGTGGTTATACAGGTAATACTGTATCTGGTTGTGGTGGTTATACAGGTAATACAGTATCTGATTTTGGTGGTTATACAGGTAATACTGTATCTGATTGTGGTGGTTATACAGGTAATACTGTATCTGATTATGGTGGTTATACAGGTAATACTGTATCTGTTGTGGTTGTTATACAGGTAATACTGTATCTGATTGTGGTGGTTATACAGGTAATACTGTATCTGATTGTGGTGGTTATAAAGGTAATACTGTATCTGATTGTGGTGGTTATACAGGTAATAATTTATCTGATTGTGGTGGTTATACAGGTAATACTCTATCTGATTTTGGTGGTAGTTATATAGGTAATACTGTATCTGGTTGTGGTGCTGGTTATACAGGTAATACTGTATCTGATTGTGATGGTTATGCAGGTAATACTGTATCTGGTTGTTGTGGTGGTTATACAGATAATACTGTATCTGATTGAGGATGTGGTTATACAGGTAATACTATATCTGGTTATGGTGGTTATACAGGTACTACTGTATCTGGTTGTGGTGTTTATACTGGTAATACTGTATCTGATTGTGGTGGTTGTACAGATAATACTGTATCTGATTGTGGTGGTTATCCTGGTAATACTATATCTGTTTGTGGTGTTTATACAGGTAATACTGTATCTGGTTGTGATGGTTATACAGGTAATACTGTATCTGATTGTGGTGGTTATACAGGTAATACTTTATCTGATTGTGGTGGTTATACAGGTAATACTGTATCTGATTGTGGTGGTTATACAGGTAATACTGTATCTGATTGAGTGTGGTTATACAGGTAATACTGAATCTGATTGTGTGTGGTTATACAGGTAATACGGTATCTGACTGTGGTGGTTATACAGGTAATACTTAATCTGATTGTGTGTGGTTATACAGGTAATACTGTATCTGATTGTATGTGGTTATACAGGTAATACTGTATCTGATTGTATGCTATTATACAGGTAATACTGTATCTGATTGTATGTGGTTATACAGGTAATACTGTATCTGATTGTGAGTGGTTATACAGGTAATACTGAATCTGATTGTGGTGGTTATACAGGTAATACTGTAACTGGTTTTGGTGGTTATACAGGTAATACTCTATCTGATTGTGGTGGTTATACAGGTAATACTGTATCTATTGTGGTGGTTATACAGGTAATACTGTATCTGATTGTGGTGGTTATACAGGTAATACTGTATCTGGTTGTGGTGGTTATACAGGTAATACAGTATCTGATTATGGTGGTTATACAGGTAATACTGTATCTGATTGTGGTGGTTATACAGGTAATACTGTATCTGATTATGGTGGTTATACAGGTAATACAGTATCTGGTTGTGGTTGTTATACAGGTAATACTGTATCTGATTATGGTGGTTATACAGGTAATACTGTATCTGATTTTGATGGTGGTTATATAGGTAATACTGTGTCTGATTGTGGTGGTTATACCGGAAATAATTTATCTGATTATGGTAGTTATACAGGTAATACTGTATCTGATTATGGTGGTTATACAGGTAATACTCTATCTGATTTTGGTGGTAGTTATATAGGTAATACTGTATCTGGTTGTGGTGCTAGTTATACAGGTAATACTGTATCTGATTGTGATGGTTATGCAGGTAATACTGTATCTGGTTGTTGTGGTGGTTATACAGATAATACTGTATCTGATTGAGGATGTGGTTATACAGGTAATACTATATCTGGTTATGGTGGTTATAC
This sequence comes from Archivesica marissinica, assembly GCA_014843695.1. NCBI lineage: Eukaryota > Metazoa > Mollusca > Bivalvia > Venerida > Vesicomyidae > Archivesica > Archivesica marissinica. Next base: position 44,851,236 of record CM026404.1, on the reverse strand, counting down.
AGGTACTACTGTATCTGGTTGTGGTGTTTATACTGGTAATACTGTATCTGATTGTGGTGGTTGTACAGGTAATACTGTATCTGATTGTGGTGGTTATACTGGTAATACTATATCTGGTTATGGTGGTTATACAGGTAATACTATATCTGTTTGTGGTGTTTATACAGGTAATACTGTATCTGGTTGTGATGGTTATACAGGTAATACTGTATCTGATTGTGGTGGTTATACAGGTAATACTTTATCTGATTGTGGTGGTTATACAGGTAATACTGTATCTGATTGTGGTGGTTATACAGGTAATACTGTATCTGATTTTGGTGGTTATACTGGTAATACGTTATCTGATTGTGGTGGTTATACAGGTAATACTGTATCTGGTTGTGGTGGTTATACAGGTAATATTGTATCTGGTTGTGGTGGTGGTTGTACAGATCATACTCTATCTGATGGTGGTGGTTTTACATGTAATATACTTTATCTGATTGTGGTGGTTATACAGGTAATACTGTGTCTGATTGTGGTGGTTATACAGGTAATACTGTATCTGGTTGTGGTGGTGGTTATACAGGTAATACTGCATCTGGTTGTGATGGTTATACAGGTAATACTGTATCTGATTGTGGTGGTTATACAGGTAATACTGTGTCTGATTGTGGTGGTTATACAGGTAATACTGTATCTGGTTGTGGTGGTGGTTATACAGGTAATACTGCATCTGGTTGTGATGGTTATACAGGTAATACTGTATCTGATTGTGGTGGTTATACAGGTAATACTGTGTCTGATTGTGGTGGTTATACAGGTAATACTGTATCTGGTTGTGGTGGTGGTTATACAGGTAATACTGCATCTGGTTGTGATGGTTATACAGGTAATACTGTATCTGATTGTGGTGGTTATACAGGTAATACTGTGTCTGATTGTGGTGGTTATACAGGTAATACTGTATCTGATTGTGGTGGTTTACAGGTAATACTGTATCTGGTTGTGGTGGTTATTCAGGTAATACTGTATCTGGTTGTGATGGTTATACAGGTAATACTGTATCTGATTGTGGTGGTTATACAGGTAATACTGTATCTGATTATGGTGGTTATACAGGTAATACTTTATCTGATTGTGGTGGTTATACAGGTAATACTGTATCTGATTATGGTGGTTATACAGGTAATAGTGTATCTGATTGTGGTGGTAGTTATACAGGTATTACTGTATCTCATTATGGTGGTTATACAGGTAATACTGTATCTGATTGTGGTGGTTATACAGGTAATACTGTATCTGGTTGTGGTGGTGGTTGTACAGGTCATACTCTATCTGATTGTGGTGGTTTTACAGGTAATACTGTATCT
>CM026404.1:44822529-44848881 GCA_014843695.1 Archivesica marissinica | reverse complement strand
TATGGTGGTTATACAGGTAATACTTTATCTGATTGTGGTGGTTATACAGGTAATACTGTATCTGATTATGGTGGTTATACAGGTAATAGTGTATCTGATTGTGGTGGTGGTTATACAGGTATTACTGTATCTCATTATGGTTGTTATACAGGTAATACTGTATCTGATTGTGGTGGTTATACTGGTAATACTGTATCTGGTTGTGGTGGTGGCTGTACAGGTCATACTCTATCTGATTGTGGTGGTTTTACATGTAATACTGTATCTGATTGTGGTGGTTATACAGGTAATACTGTATTTGATTGTGGTGGTTATACAGGTAATACTGTATCTGATTGTATGTGGTTATACAGGTCATACTCTATCTGAATGTGGTGGTTATGCAGGTAATACTGTATCTGATTGTGGTGGTTATACAGGTAATACTGTATCTGGTTGTGATGGTTATAGAGGTAATATTGTATGTGATTGTGGTGGTTATACAGGTAATACTGTATTTGATTGTGGTGGTTATACAGGTAATACTGTATCTGATTGTATGTGGTTAATCAGGTAATACTGTATTTGATTCTGTGTTGGTATACAGGTAATACTGTATTTGATGTTGTGTTGTTATACAGGTAATACTGTATCTGATTTTGGTGGTGGTTTTATAGGTAATACTGTATCTGATTGTGGTGGTTATACAGGTAATACTGTATCTGATTGTGGTGGTTATACAGGTAATACTGTATCTGATTGTGGTGGTTATACAGGTAATACGGTATCTGATTGTGGTGGTTATACAGGTAATACGGTATCTGATTGTGGTGGTTATACAGGTAATACTGTATCTGATTGTGGTGGTTATACAGATAATACTGTATCTGATTGTGGTGGTTATACAGGTAATACGGTATCTGATTGTGGTGGTTATACAGGTAATACTGTATCTGATTGTGGTGGTTATACAGGTAATACTGTATCTGATTGTGTGTGGTTATACTGGTAATACTGAATCTGATTGTGTGTTGTTATACAGGTAATATGGTATCGGATTGTGGTGGTTATACAGGTAATACTTAATCTGATTGTGTGTGGTTATACAGGTAATACTGTATCTGATTGTATGTGGTCATACAGGTAATACTGTATCTGATTGTATGATATTATACAGGTAATACTCTATCTGATTGTATGTGGTTATACAGGTAATACTGTATCTGATTGTGGTGGTTATACAGGTAATACTGTATCTGATTGTGGTGGTTATATAGGTAATACTGTATCTGATTGTGTGTGGTTATACTGGTAATACTGAATCTGATTGTGTGTTGTTATACAGGTAATACGGTATCTGATTGTGGTGGTTATACATGTAATACTTAATCTGATTGTGTATGGTTATACAGGTAATACTGTATCTGATTGTATGTGGTTATACAGGTAATACTGTATCTGATTGTATGATATTATACAGGTAATACTCTATCTGATTGTATGTGGTTATACATGTAATACTGTATCTGATTGTGTGTGGTTATACAGGTAATACTGAATCTGATTGTGGTGGTTATACAGGTAATACTGTATCTGATTGTGGTGGTTATACAGGTAATACTGTAACTGATTGTGGTAGTTATACAGGTAATACTCTATCTGATTGTGGTGGTTATACAGGTAATACTGTATCTGGTTGTGGTAGTTATACAGGTAATACAGTATCTGATTATGGTGGTTATACAGGTAATACTGTATCTGATTGTGGTGGTTATACAGGTAATACTGTATCTGATTATGGTGGTTATACAGGTAATACTGTATCTGATTGTGGTGATTATACAGGTAATACTCTATCTGATTGTGTTTGTTATACAGGTAATTCTGTATCTGATTTTGGTGGTTATACAGGTAATACTGTATCTGGTTGTGGTTGTTATACAAGTAATACTGTATCTGATTATGGTGGTTATACAGGTAATACTGTATTTGATTTTGGTGGTGGTTATATAGGTAATACTGTATCTGATTGTGGTGGTAATACCGGAAATAATTTATCTGATTATGGTAGTTATACAGGTAATACTGTATCTGATTATGGTGGTTATACAGGTAATACTCTATCTGATTTTGGTGGTAGTTATATAGGTAATACTGTATCTGATTGTTGTGGTTATACAGGTAATACGGTATCTGATTGTGGTGGTTATACAGGTAATACTGTATCTGATTGTGGTGGTCATACAGGTAATACTGTATCTGATTGTGTGTGGTTATACAGGTAATACTGAATCTGAGTGTGTGTGGTTATACAGGTAATACGGTATCTGATTGTGGTGGTTATACAGGTAATACTTAATCTGATTGTGTGTGGTTATACAGGTAATACTGTATCTGATTGTATGTGGTTATACAGGTAATACTGTATCTGATTGTATGTTATTATACAGGTAATACTGTATCTGATTGTATGTGGTTATACAGGTAATACTGTATCTGATTGTGTGTGGTTATACAGGTAATACTGAATCTGATTGTGGTGGTTATACAGGTAATACTGAATCTGATTGTGGTTGTTATACAGGTAATACTGTATCTGATTGTGGTGGTTATACAGGTAATACTGTAACTGATTGTGGTGGTTATACAGGTAATACTCTATCTGATTGTGGTGGTTATACAGGTAATACTGTATCTGGTTGTGGTGGTTATACAGGTAATACTGTATCTGATTGTGGTGGTTATACAGGTAATACTGTATCTGATTGTGGTGGTTATACAGGTAATACTGTATCTGATTATGGTGGTTATACAGGTAATACTGTATCTGATTGTGGTGGTTATACAGGTAATACTCTATCTGATTGTGTTTGTTATACAGGTAATTCTGTATCTGATTTTGGTGGTTATACAGGTAATACTGTATCTGGTTGTGGTTGTTATACATAATACTGTATCTGATTATGGTGTTATACAGGTATACTGTATTGTTTTGGTGGTGGTTAATAGGTAATACTGTATCTGATTTTGGTGGTAATACCGGAATATTTATCTGATTTGGTAGTTTAGGTAATACTGTATCTGATTTGGTGGTTTACAGGTATACTCTATCTGTTTTGGTGGTGTTATATGGTAATACTGTATCTGATTGTTGTGGTTATACAGGTAATACGGTATCTGATTGTGGTGGTTATACAGGTAATACTGTATCTGATTGTTGTGGTTATCAGGTAATACTGTATCTGATTGTGTGTGGTTATACAGGTAATACTGTATCTGATTGTGGTGGTTATACAGGTAATACTGTATCTGATTGTGTGTGGTTATACAGGTAATACTGTATCTGATTATGTGGTTATACAGGTAATACTGTATCTGATTGTATGTGGTTATACAGGTAATACTGTATCTGATTGTGTGTGGTTATACAGGTAATACTGTATCTGATTGTGGTGGTTATACAGGTAATACTGTATCTGATTGTGGTGGTTATACAGGTAATACTGTATCTGGTTGTGGTGGTTATACAGGTAATACGGTATCTGATTGTGGTGGTTCAGGTAATACTGTCTGATTGTGGTGGTTATACAGGTAATACTGTATCTGATTGTGTGTTATCAGGAATCTGAATCTGATTGTGTGTGTTATACAGGTAATACGGTATCGATTGTGTGGTTATACGTATACTTAATCTGATTGTGTGTGGTTATACAGGTAATACTGTATCTGATTGTATGTGGTCATACAGGTAATACTGTATCTGATTGTATGTTATTATACAGGTAATACTTTATCTGATTGTATGTGGTTATACAGGTAATACTGTAACTGGTTGTGGTGGTTATACAGGTAATACTCTATCTGTTTGTGGTGGTTATACAGGTAATACTGTATCTATTGTGGTGGTTATACAGGTAATACTGTATCTGATTGTGGTGGTTATACAGGTGATACTGTATCTGGTTGTGGTGGTTATACAGGTAATACAGTATCTGATTGTGGTGGTTGTACAGATAATACTGTATCTGATTGTGGTGGTTATACTGGTAATACTATATCTGTTTGTGGTGTTTATACAGGTAATACTGTATCTGGTTGTGATGGTTATACAGGTAATACTGTATCTGATTGTGGTGGTTATACAGGTAATACTGTATCTGATTGTGGTTGTTATACAGGTAATACTGTATCTGATTGTGGTGGTTATACAGGTAATACTGTATCTGATTGTGGTGGTTATACAGGTAATACTGTATCTGGTTGTGATGGTTATACAGGTAATACTGTATCTGGTTGTGGTGGTGGTTGTACAGATCATACTCTATCTGATGGTGGTGGTTTTACATGTAATGTACTTTATCTGATTGTGGTTGTTATACAGGTAATACTGTGTCTGATTGTGGTGGTTATACAGGTAATACTGTATCTGTTTGTGGTGGTGGTTATACAGGTAATACTGCATCTGGTTGTGATGGTTATACAGGTAATACTGTATCTGATTGTGGTGGTTATACAGGTAATACTGTGTCTGATTGTGGTGGTTATACAGGTAATACTGTATCTGGTTGTGGTGGTGGTTATACAGGTAATACTGCATCTGGTTGTGATGGTTATACAGGTAATACTGTATCTGATTGTGGTGGTTATACAGGTAATACTGTATCTGGTTGTGGTGGTTATACAGGTAATACTGTATCTGATTGTGGTGGTTATACAGGTAATACTGTATCTGGTTGTGGTGGTTATTCAGGTAATACTGTATCTGGTTGTGATGGTTATACAGGTAATACTGTATCTGATTGTGGTGGTTATACAGGTAATACTGTATCTGATTATGGTGGTTATACAGGTAATACTTTATCTGATTGTGGTGGTTATACAGGTAATTCTGTATCTGATTATGGTGGTTATACAGGTAATAGTGTATCTGATTGTGGTGGTGGTTATACAGGTATTACTGTATCTCATTATGGTGGTTATACAGGTAATACTCTATCTGATTGTGGTGGTTATACAGGTAATACTGTATATGGTTGTGGTGGTGGTTGTACAGGTCATACTCTATCTGATGGTGGTGGTTTTACATGTAATATACTTTATCTGATTGTGGTGGTTATACAGCTAATACTGTGTCTGATTGTGGTGGTTATACAGGTAATACTGTATCTGGTTGTGGTGGTGGTTATACAGGTAATACTGCATCTGGTTGTGATGGTTATACAGGTAATACCGTATCTGATTGTGGTTGTTATACAGGTAATACTGTATCTGGTTGTGGTGGTTATACAGGTAATACTGTATCTGATTGTGGTGGTTATGCAGGTAATACTGTATCTGGTTGTGGTGGTTATTCAGGTAATACTGTATCTGGTTGTGATGGTTATACAGGTAATACTGTATATGATTGTAGTGGTTATACAGGTAATACTGTATCTGATTATGGTGGTTATACAGGTAATACTTTATCTGATCGTGGTGGTTATACAGGTAATACTCTATCTGATTATGGTGGTTGTTCAGGTAATAGTGTATCTGATTGTGGTGGTAGTTATTCAGGTATTACTGTATCTCATTATGGTGGTTATACAGGTAATACTGTATCTGATTGTGGTGGTTATACAGGTAATACTGTATCTTGTTGTGGTGGTGGTTGTACAGGTCATACTCTATCTGATTGTGGTGGTTTTACAGGTAATACTGTATCTGATTGTGGTGGTTATAAAGGTAATACTGTATTTGATTGTGGTGGTTATACAGGTAATACTGTATCTGATTGTATGTGGTAATACAGGTAATACTGTATCTGATTGTGTGTTTGGTTTTTTGTTGTGTGTTTGGTTTGTTTGGTTGTGATGGTTATAAAGGTAATATTGTATGTGATTCTGGTGGTTATACAGGTAATACTGTATCTGATTGTTGTGGTTATGCAGGTAGTACTGTATCTGATTGTATGTGGTTAATCAGGTAATACTGTATTTGATTGTGTGTTGGTATACAGGTAATACTGTATTTGATGTTGTGTTGTTATACAGGTAATACTCTATCTGATTTTGGTGGTGGTTATATAGGTAATACTGTATCTGATTGTGGTGGTTATACAGGTAATACTGTATCTGATTGTGGTGGTTATACAGTTAATACTGTATCTGATTGTGGTGGTTATACAGGTAATACGGTATCTGATTGTGGTGGTTATACAGGTAATACTGTATCTGATTGTGGTGGTTATACAGGTAGTACTCTATCTGATTGTGTGTGGTTATACAGGTAATACTGAATCTGATTGTGTGTGGTTATACAGGTAATACGGTATCCGATTGTGGTGGTTATACAGGTAATACTTAATCATCTGATTGTGTGTGGTTATACAGGTAATACTGTATCTGATTGTATGTGGTTATACAGGTAATACTGTATCTGATTGTATGTTATTATACAGGTAATACTGTATCTGATTGTATGTGGTTATAAAGGTAATACTGTATCTGATTGTGTGTGGTTATACAGGAAATACTGAATCTGATTGTGGTGGTTATACAGGTAATACTGTATCTGATTGTGTGTGGTTATACAGGTAATACTGAATCTGATTGTGGTGGTTATACAGGTAATACTGTATCTGATTGTGGTGGTTATACAGGTAATACTGTAACTGGTTGTGGTGGTTATACAGGTAATACTGTATCTGATTGAGGTGGTTATACAGGTAATACTGTATCTGGTTGTGGTGGTTATACAGGTAATACAGTATCTGATTATGGTGGTTATACAGGTAATACTGTATCTGATTGTGGTGGTTATACAGGTAATACTGTATCTGAATGTGGTGGTTATACAAGTAATACTCTATCTGATTGTTGTTGCTATACAGGTAATTATGTATCTGATGTTGGTGGTTATACAGGTAATAATCTATCTGATTGTGGTTGTTATACAGGTAATTCTGTATGTGATTTTGGTGGTTATACAGGTAATACTGTATCTGGTTGTGGTTGTTATACAAGTAATACTGTATCTGATTATGGTGGTTATACAGGTAATACTGTATCTGATTTTTGTGGTGGTTATATAGGTAATACTGTATCTGATTGTGGTGGTTATACCGGAAATAATTTATCTGATTATGGTAGTTATACAGGTAATACTGTATCTGATTATGGTGGTTATACAGGTAATACTCTATCTGATTTTGGTGGTAGTTATATAGGTAATACTGTATCTGGTTGTGGTGCTGGTTATACAGGTAATACTGTATCTGATTGTGATGGTTATGCAGGTAATACTGTATCTGGTTGTTGTGGTGGTTATACAGATAATACTGTATCTGATTGAGGATGTGGTTATACAGGTAATACTATATCTGGTTGTGATGGTTATACAGGTAATACTGTATCTAATTGTGGTGGTTATACAGGTAATACGTTATTTGATTGTGGTGGTTATACAGGTAATACTGTATCTGATTGTGGTGGTTATACAGGTAATACTGTATCTGGTTGTGATGGTTATACAGGTAATACTGTATCTGGTTGTGGTGGTGGTTGTACAGGTCATACTCTATCTGATGGTGGTAGTTTTACATGTAATATACTTTATCTGATTGTGGTGGTTATACAGGTAATACTGTGTCTGATTGTGGTGGTCATACAGGTAATACTGTATCTGGTTGTGGTGGTGGTTATACAGGTAATACTGCATCTGGTTGTGATGGTTATACAGGTAATACTGTATCTGATTGTGGTGGTTATTCAGGTAATACTGTACCTGGTTGTGGTGGTTATACAGGTAATACTGTATCTGATTGTGGTGGTTATACAGGTAATACTGTATCTGATTGAGGTGGTTATACAGGTAATACTGTATCTGGTTGTGGTGGTTATTCAGGTAATACTGTATCTGGTTGTGATGGTTATACAGGTAATACTGTATCTGATTGTGGTGGTTATACAGGTAATACTGTATCTGATTATGGTGGTTATACAGGTAATAATTTATCTGATTGTGGTGGTTATACAGGTAATACTGTATCTGATTGTGGTGGTTATGCAGGTATTACTGTATCTGATTATGGTGGTTATACAGGTAATACTGTATCTGATTGTGGTGGTTATACAGGTAATACGGTATCTGATTGTGGTGGTTATACAGGTAATACTGTATCTGAGTGTGGTGGTTATACAGGTAATACTGTATCTGATTGTGTGTGGTTATACAGGTAATACTGAATATGATTGTTTGTAGTTAAACAGGTAATACGGTATCTGATTGTGGTGGTTATACAGGTAATACTTAATCTGATTGTGTGTGGTTATACAGGTAATACTGTATCTGATTGTATGTGGTTATACAGGTAATACTGTATCTGATTGTATGTGGTTATACAGGTAATACTGTATCTGATTGTGTGTGGTTATACAGGTAATACTGAATCTGATTGTGGTGGTTATACAGGTAATACTGTAACTGGTTGTGGTGGTTATACAGGTAATACTCTATCTGATTGTGGTGGTTATACAGGTAATACTGTATCTATTGTGGTGGTTATACAGGTAATACTGTATCTGATTGTGGTGGTTATACAGGTAATACTGTATCTGATTTTGGTGGTGGTTATATAGGTAATACTGTATCTGATTGTGGTGGTTATACCGGAAATAATTTATCTGATTATGGTAGTTATACAGGTAATACTGTATCTGATTATGGTGGTTATACAGGTAATACTGTATCTCATTGTGGTGGTTATACAGGTAATACTGTATCTGATTATTGTGGTTATACAGGTAATACTGTATCTGATTGTGGTTGTTATACAAGTAATACTCTATCTGATTGTGGTTGTTATACAGGTAATTCTGTATCTGATTTTGGTGGTTATACAGGTAATACTGTATCTGGTTGTGGTTGTTATACAGGTAATACTGTATCTGATTTTGGTGGTGGTTATATAGGTAATACTGTATCTGATTGTGGTGGTTATACCGGAAATAATTTATCTGATTATGGTAGTTATACAGGTAATACTCTATCTGATTTTGGTGGTAGTTATATAGGTAATACTGTATCTGGTTTTGGTGCTGGTTATACAGGTAATACTGTATCTGATTGTGATGGTTATGCAGGTAATACTGTATCTGGTTGTTGTGGTGGTTATACAGATAATACTGTATCTGATTGAGGATGTGGTTATACAGGTAATACTATATCTGGTTATGGTGGTTATACAGGTACTACTGTATCTGGTTGTGGTGTTTATACTGGTAATACTGTATCTGATTGTGGTGGTTGTACAGGTAATACTGTATCTGGTTGTGGTGGTTATACTGGTAATACTATATCTGATTGTGGTGTTTATACAGGTAATACTGTATCTGGTTGTGGTGGTTATACTGGTAATACTGTATCTGGTTGTGGTGGTTGTACAGGTAATACTGTATCTGATTGTGGTGTTTATACAGGTAATACTGTATCTGGTTGTGATGGTTATGCAGGTAATACTGTATCTGGTTGTGGTGGTGGTTGTACAGGTCATACTCTATCTGATGGTTGTGGTTTTACATGTAATATACTTTATCTGATTGTGGTAGTTATACAAGTAATACTGTGTCTGATTGTGGTGGTTATACAGGTAATACTGTATCTGGTTGTGGTGGTGGTTATACAGGTAATACTGCATCTGGTTGTGATGGTTATACAGGTAATACTGTATCTGATTGTGGTGGTTATACAGGTAATACTGTATCTGGTTGTGGTGGTTATTCAGGTAATACTGTATCTGATTGTGGTGGTTATACAGGTAATACTGTATCTGGTTGTGGTGGTTATTCAGGAAATACTGTATCTGGTTGTGATGGTTATACAGGTAATACTGTATCTGATTATGGTGGTTATACAGGTAATACTTTCTCTGATTGTGGTGGTTATACAGGTAATACTGTATCTGATTATGGTGGTTATACAGGTAATAGTGTATCTGATTGTGGTGGTGGTTATACAGGTATTAATGTATCTCATTATGGTGGTTATACAGGTTATACTGTATCTGATTGTGGTGGTTATACAGGTAATACTGTATCTGGTTGTGGTGGTGGTTGTACAGGTCATACTCTCTCTGATTGTGGTGGTTTTACAGGTAATACTGTATCTGATTGTGGTGGTTATACAGGTAATACTGTATTTGATTGTGGTGGTTATACAGGTAATACTGTATCTGATTGTATGTGGTTATACAGGTAATACTGTATCTGATTGTGGTGGTTATACAGGTAATACTGTATCTGATTGTGGTGGTTATACAGGTAATAATGTATCTGGTTTTGATGGTTATAAAGGTAATATTGTATGTGATTGTGGTGGTTATACAGGTAATACTGTATTTGATTGTGGTGGTTATACAGGTAATACTGTATCTGATTGTGGTGGTTATACAGGTAATACTGTATCTGATTGTATGTGATTAATCAGGTAATACGCTATCTGATTGTGGTGGTTATACAGGTAATACTGTATCTGATTGTGGTGGTTAAACAGGTAATACTGTATCTGATTGTGGTGGTTATACAGGTAATACGGTATCTGATTGTGGTGGTTATACAGGTAATACTCTATCTGATTTTGGTGGTAGTTATATAGGTAATACTGTATCTGGTTGTGGTGCTGGTTATACAGGTAATACTGTATCTGATTGTGATGGTTATGCAGGTAATACTGTATCTGGTTGTTGTGGTGGTTATACAGATAATACTTATCTGATTGAGGATGTGGTTATACAGGTAATACTATATCTGGTTATGGTGGTTATATAGGTACTACTGTATCTGGTTGTGGTGTTTATACTGGTAATACTGTATCTGATTTTGGTGGTTGTACAGGTAATACTGTATCTGGTTGTGGTGGTTATACAGGTAATACTGTATCTGATTGTGGTGGTTATACAGGTAATACTGTATCTGATTGTGGTGGTTATACAGGTAATACTGTATCTGGTTGTGATGGTTATACAGGTAATACTGTATCTGATTGTGGTGGTTATACAGGTAATACTGTATCTGATTGTGGTGGTTATACAGGTAATACTGTATCTGGTTGTGGTGGTGGTTGTACAGGTCATACTCTATCTGATGGTGGTGGTTTTACATGTAATATAATTTATCTGATTGTGGTGGTTATACAGGTAATACTGTGTCTGATTGTGGTGGTTATACAGGTAATACTGTATCTGATTGTGGTGGTGGTTATACAGGTAATACTGTATCTGATTGTGGTGGTTATACAGGTAATACTTATCTGATTGTGGTGGTTATACAGGTAATACTGTATCTGGTTATGGTGGTTATACAGGTAATACTTTCTCTGATTGTGGTGGTTATACAGGTAATACTGTATCTGATTATGGTGGTTATACAGGTAATAGTGTATCTGATTGTGGTGGTGGTTATACAGGTATTAATGTATCTCATTATGGTGGTTATACAGGTTATACTGTATCTGATTGTGGTGGTTATACAGGTAATACTGTATCTGGTTGTGGTGGTGGTTGTACAGGTAATACTCTATCTGATTGTGGTGGTTTTACAGGTAATACTGTATCTGATTGTGGTGGTTATACAGGTAATACTGTATTTGATTGTGGTGGTTATACAGGTAATACTGTATCTGATTGTATGTGGTTATACAGGTAATACTGTATCTGATTGTGGTGGTTATACAGGTAATACTGTATCTGATTGTGGTGGTTATACAGGTAATACTGTATCTGGTTGTGATGGTTATCAAGGTAATATTGTATGTGATTGTGGTGGTTATACAGGTAATACTGTATTTGATTGTGGTGGTTATACAGGTAATACTGTATCTGATTGTGGTGGTTATACAGGTAATACTGTATCTGATTGTATGTCGTTAATCAGGTAATACGGTATCTGATTGTGGTGGTTATACAGGTAATACTGTATCTGATTGTGGTGGTTATACAGGTAATACGGTATCTGATTGTGGTGGTTATACAGGTAATACTCTATCTGATGTTGGTGGTAGTTATATAGGTAATACTGTATCTGGTTGTGGTGCTTGTTATACAGGTAATACTGTATCTGATTGTGATGGTTATGCAGGTAATACTGTATCTGGTTGTTGTGGTGGTTATACAGATAATACTTATCTGATTGAGGATGTGGTTATACAGGTAATACTATATCTGGTTATGGTGGTTATATAGGTACTACTGTATCTGGTTGTGGTGTTTATACTGGTAATACTCTATCTGAGTGTGGTGGTTATACAGGTAATACTGTATCTGATGGTGGTGGTTGTACAGGTAATACTGTATCTGATGGTGGTGGTTATACAGGTAATACTGTATCTGGTTGTGATGGTTATGCAGGTAATACTGTATCTGGTTGTGGTGGTGGTTGTACAGGTCATACTCTATCTGATGGTTGTGGTTTTACATGTAATATACTTTATCTGATTGTGGTAGTTATACAAGTAATACTGTGTCTGATTGTGGTGGTGGTTATACAGGTAATACTGCATCTGGTTGTGATGGTTATACAGGTAATACTGCATCTGGTTGTGATGGTTATACAGGTAATACTGTATCTGATTGTGGTGGTTATACAGGTAATACTGTATCTGGTTGTGGTGGTTATTCAGGTAATACTGTATCTGATTGTGGTGGTTATACAGGTAATACTGTATCTGGTTGTGGTGGTTATTCAGGAAATACTGTATCTGGTTGTGATGGTTATACAGGTAATACTGTATCTGGTTATGGTGGTTATACAGGTAATACTTTCTCTGATTGTGGTGGTTATACAGGTAATACTGTATCTGATTATGGTGGTTATACAGGTAATAGTGTATCTGATTGTGGTGGTGGTTATACAGGTATTAATGTATCTCATTATGGTGGTTATACAGGTTATACTGTATCTGATTGTGGTGGTTATACAGGTAATACTGTATCTGGTTGTGGTGGTGGTTGTACAGGTCATACTCTCTCTGATTGTGGTGGTTTTACAGGTAATACTGTATCTGATTGTGGTGGTTATACAGGTAATACTGTATTTGATTGTGGTGGTTATACAGGTAATACTGTATCTGATTGTATGTGGTTATACAGGTAATACTGTATCTGATTGTGGTGGTTATACAGGTAATACTGTATCTGATTGTGGTGGTTATACAGGTAATACTGTATCTGGTTGTGATGGTTATAAAGGTAATATTGTATGTGATTGTGGTGGTTATACAGGTAATACTGTATTTGATTGTGGTGGTTATACAGGTAATACTGTATCTGATTGTGGTGGTTATACAGGTAATACTGTATCTGATTGTATGTGGTTAATCAGGTAATACGCTATCTGATTGTGGTGGTTATACAGGTAATACTGTATCTGATTGTGGTGGTTAAACAGGTAATACTGTATCTGATTGTGGTGGTTATACAGGTAATACGGTATCTGATTGTGGTGGTTATACAGGTAATACTCTATCTGATTTTGGTGGTAGTTATATAGGTAATACTGTATCTGGTTGTGGTGCTGGTTATACAGGTAATACTGTATCTGATTGTGATGGTTATGCAGGTAATACTGTATATGGTTGTTGTGGTGGTTATACAGATAATACTTATCTGATTGAGGATGTGGTTATACAGGTAATACTATATCTGGTTATGGTGGTTATATAGGTACTACTGTATCTGGTTGTGGTGTTTATACTGGTAATACTGTATCTGATTTTGGTGGTTGTACAGGTAATACTGTATCTGGTTGTGGTGGTTATACTGGTAATACTATATCTGATTGTGGTGGTTATACAGGTAATACTGTATCTGGTTGTGGTGGTGGTTGTACAGGTCATACTCTATCTGATGGTGGTGGTTTTACATGTAATATAATTTATCTGATTGTGGTGGTTATACAGGTAATACTGTGTCTGATTGTGGTGGTTATACAGGTAATACTGTATCTGATTGTGGTGGTGGTTATACAGGTAATACTGTATCTGATTGTGGTGGTTATACAGGTAATACTTATCTGATTGTGGTGGTTATACAGGTAATACTGTATCTGGTTATGGTGGTTATACAGGTAATACTTTCTCTGATTGTGGTGGTTATACAGGTAATACTGTATCTGATTATGGTGGTTATACAGGTAATAGTGTATCTGATTGTGGTGGTGGTTATACAGGTATTAATGTATCTCATTATAGTGGTTATACAGGTAATACTGTATCTGATTGTGGTGGTTATACAGGTAATACTGTATCTGGTTGTGGTGGTGGTTGTACAGGTCATACTCTCTCTGATTGTGATGGTTTTACAGGTAATACTGTATCTGATTGTGGTGGTTATACAGGTAATACTGTATTTGATTGTGGTGGTTATACAGGTAATACTGTATCTGATTGTATGTGGTTATACAGGTAATACTGTATCTGATTGTGGTGGTTATATAGGTAATACTGTATCTGATTGTGGTGGTTATACAGGTAATACTGTATCTGGTTGTGATGGTTATAAAGGTAATATTGTATGTGATTGTGGTGGTTATACAGGTAATACTGTATTTGATTGTGGTGGTTATACAGGTAATACTGTATCTGATTGTGGTGGTTATACAGGTAATACTGTATCGGATTGTATGTGGTTAATCAGGTAATACGGTATCTGATTGTGATGGTTATACAGGTAATACTGTATCTGATTGTGGTGGTTATACAGTTAATACTGTATCTGATTGTGGTGGTTATACAGGTAATACTCTATCTGATTTTGGTGGTAGTTATATAGGTAATACTGTATCTGGTTGTGGTGCTGGTTATACAGGTAATACTGTATCTGATTGTGATGGTTATGCAGGTAATACTGTATCTGGTTGTTGTGGTGGTTATACAGATAATACTTATCTGATTGAGGATGTAGTTATACAGGTAATACTATATCTGGTTATGGTGCTGGTTATACAGGTAATACTGTATCTGATTGTGGTGGTTATACAGGTAATACTGTGTCTGATTGTGGTGGTTATACAGGTAATACTCTATCTGATTGTGGTTGTTATACAGGTAATACCCTATCTGATTGTGGTGGTTATACAGGTAATACTGTATCTGGTTGTGGTGGTTATACAGGTAATACTGTATCAGATGATTTTGGTGGTGGTTATATATGTAATACTGTATCTGATTGTATGTGGTTATACAGGTAATACTTTATCTGATTGTGGTGGTTATACAGGTAATACTGTATCTGATTGTGGTGGTTATACAGGTAATACTGTATCTGGTTGTGATGGTTATAAAGGTATTATTGTATGTGATTGTGGTGGTTATACAGGTAATACTCTATTTGATTGTGGTGGTTATACAGGTAATACTGTATCTGATTGTGGTGGTTATACAGGTAAAACTGTATCTGATTATATGTGGTTAATCAGGTAATACTGTATTTGATTGTGTGTTTGTATACAGGTAATACTGTATTTGATGTTGTGTTGTTATACAGGTAATACTGTATCTGATTGTAGTGGTTATACAGGTAATACTGTATCTGATTGTGTGTGGTTATACAGGTAATACGGTATCTGGTTGTGGTGGTTATACAGGTAATACTGTATCTGGTTGTGGTGGTTATACAGGTAATACTGTATCTGATTTTGGTTGTGGTTATATAGGTAATACTGTATTTGATTGTGGTGGTTATACAGGTAATACTGTATCTGATTGTGGTGGTTATACAGGTAATACTTTATCTGATTGTGGTGGTTATACAGGTAATACTGTATCTGATTGTGGTGGTTATACAGGTAATACTGAATCTGATTGTGTGTGGTTATACAGGTAATACGGTATCTGATTGTGGTGGTTATACAGGTAATACTGTATCTGATTGTATGTTATTATACAGGTAATACTATATCTGATTGTATGTGGTTATACAGGTAATACTGTATCTGATTGTGTGTGGTTATGCAGGTAATACTGAATCTGATTGTGGTGGTTATACAGGTAATAATGTATCTGATTGTGGTGGTTATACAGGTAATACTGTAACTGTTTGTGGTGGTTATACAGGTAATACTATATCTGATTGTGGTGGTTATACAGGTAATACTGTATCTATTGTGGTGGTTATACAGGTAATACTGTATCTGATTGTGGTGGTTATACAGGTAATACTGTATATGGTTGTGGTGGTTATACAGGTAATACAGTATCTGATTATGGTGGTTGTACAGGTAATACTGTATCTGGTTGTGATGGTTATACAGGTAATACTGTATCTGGTTGTGATGGTTATACAGGTAATACTGTATCTGATTGTGGTGGTTAATACAGGTAATACTTTATCTGATTGTGGTGGTTATACAGTTAATACTGTATCTGATTGTGGTGGTTATACAGGTAATACGGTATCTGATTGTGGTGGTTATACAGTTAATACTGTATCTGATTGTGGTGGTTATACCGGTAATACTGTATCTGGTTGTGGTGGTTATACAGGTAATACTGTATCTGATTGTGGTGGTGGTTGTACAGGTCATACTCTATTTGATTGTGGTGGTTTTACATGTAACATACTTTATCTGATTGTGGTGGTTATACAGGTAATACTGTGTTTGATTGTGGTGGTTATACAGGTAATACTGTACCTGGTTGTGGTGGTGGTTATACAGGTAATACTGTATCTGATTGTTGTGGTGGTTATACAGGTAATACTGTATCTGATTGTGGTGGTTATACAGGTAATACTGTATCTGATTGTGATGGTTATTCAGGTAATACTGTATCTGATTATGGTGGTTATACAGGTAATACTGTATCTGATTGTGGTGGTTATACAGGTAATACTCTATCTGATTGTGGTTGTTATACAGGTAATACCCTATCTGATTCTGGTGGTTATACAGGTAATACTTATCTGGTTGTGGTGGTTATACAGGTAATACTGTATCAGATTTTGGTGGTGGTTATATAGGTAATACTGTATCTGATTGTGGTGGTTATACCGGTAATACTCTATCTGATTATGGTAGTTATACAGGTAATAGTTTATCTGATTGTGGTGGTTATACAGGTAATACTGTATCTGGTTATGGTGGTGGTAATACAGGTAATACTGTATCTGAGTGTGGTGGTTATACAGGTAATACTGTATCTGGTTGTGATGGTTATACAGGTAATATTGTATGTGATTGTGGTGGTTATACAGGTAATACTGTATTTGATTGAGGTGGTTATACAGGTAATACTGTATCTGATTGTATGTGGTTAATCAGGTAATACTGTATTTGATTGTGTGTTGGTATACAGGTAATACTGTATTTGATGTTGTGTTGTTGTACAGGTAATACTGTATCTGATTGTAGTGGTTATACAGGTAATACTGTATCTGATTGTGTGTGGTTATACAGGTAATACTGTATCTGGTTGTGGTGGTTATACAGGTAATACTGTATCTGGTTGTGGTGGTTATACAGGTAATACTGTATCTGATTTTGGTGGTGGTTATATAGGTAATACTGTATCTGATTGTGGTGGTTATACAGGAAATACTGTATCTGATTGTGGTGGTTATACAGGTAATACTGTATCTGATTGTGGTGGTTATACAGGTAATACGGTATCTGATTGTGGTGGTGTTACAGGTAATACTGTATCTGATTGTGGTGGTTATACAGGTAATACTATATCTGATTGTGTGTGGTTATACAGGTAATACTGAATCTGATTGTGTGTGGTTATACATGTAATACTGAATCTGATTGTGTGTGGTTATACAGGTAATACTGTATCTGATTATATGTGGTTATACAGGTAATACTGTATCTGATTGTATGTGGTTATACAGGTAATACTGTATTTGATTGTGTGTTGTCATACAGGTAATACTGTATCTGATTGTGGTGGTTATACATGTAATACTGTATCTGATTGTGGTGGTTATACAGGTAATACTGTACCTGATTTTGGTGGTTATACAGGTAATACTGTATCTAATTATGGTGGTTATACAGGTAATACTGTATCTGGTTGTGGTGGTTATACAGGTAATACTGTATCTGATTATGGTGGTAATACAGGTAATACTGTATCTGGTTGTGATGGTTATACAGGTAATACTGTATCTGATTATGGTGGTTATACAGGTAATACTGTATCTGGTTGTATGGTTATACAGGTAATACTGTATCTGATTTGGTGGTTTTACAGGTAATACTGTATCTGATTGTGGTGGTTATACAGGTAATACTGTATCTGATTGTGGTGGTTTTACAGGTAATACTGTATCTGGTTGTGGTGGTTATACAGGTAATACTGTATCTGATTGTGGTGGTTATACAGGTAATACTGTATCTGATTGTGGTTGTTATACAGGTAATACTGTATCTGATTGTGGTGGTTATACAGGTAATACTGTATCTGGTTGTGGTGGTTATACAGGTAATACTGTATCTGATTTGGTGGTGGTTATACAGGTAATACTGTATCTGATTGTGGTGGTTATACAGGTAATACTGTATTTGATTATGGTGGTTATACAGGTAATACTGTATCTGATTGTTGTGTTATACAGGTATATGTATTGATTTGGTGGTACAGGTAATACTGTATTGATTGTGGTGGTTATACAGGTAATACTGTATCTGGTTGTGGTGGTTATAAGGTTTGTATGTGATTGTGGTGGTTATACAGGTAATACTGTATCTGATTGTGGTGGTTATACGTAATACTGTATCTGATTGTGGTGGTTATACAGGTAATACTGTATCTGATTATGGTGGTTATCAGGTAATACTGTATTTGATTGTGTGTTGGATACAGGTAATACTGTATCTGATTGTGTGGTTATACAGGTAATACTGTATCTGATTGTGGTGGTTATACAGGTAATACGGTATCTGGTTGTGGTGGTTATACAGGTAATACTGTATCTGGTTGTGGTGGTTATACAGGTAATACTGTATCTGATTTTGGTTGTGGTTATATAGGTAATACTGTATTTGATTGTGGTGGTTATACAGGTAATACTGTATCTGATTGTGGTGGTTATACAGGTAATACTGTATCTGATTGTGGTGGTTATACAGGTAATACTGTATCTGATTGTGGTGGTTATACAGGTAATACTGTATCTGATTGTGTGTGGTTATACAGGTAATACTGAATCTGATTGTGTGTGGTTATACAGGTAATACGGTATCTGATTGTGGTGGTTATACAGGTAATACTTAATCTGATTGTGTGTGGTTATACAGGTAATACTTAATCTGATTGGGTGTGGTTATACAGGTAATACTGTATCTGATTGTATGTGGTTATACAGGTAATACTGTATCTGATTGTATGTTATTATACAGGTAATACTGTATCTGATTGTATGTGGTTATACAGGTAATACTGTATCTGATTGTGTGTGGTTATACAGGTAATACTGAATCTGATTGTGGTGGTTATACAGGTAATACTGTATCTGATTGTGGTGGTTATACAGGTAATACTGTAACTGGTTGTGGTGGTTATACAGGTAATACTCTATCTGATTGTGGTGGTTATACAGGTAATACTGTATCTATTGTGGTGGTTATACAGGTAATACTGTATCTGATTGTGGTGGTTATACAGGTAATACTGTATCTGGTTGTGGTGGTTATACAGGTAATACAGTATCTGATTATGGTGGTTATACAGGTAATACTGTATCTGATTGTGGTGGTTATACAGGTAATACTGTATCTGATTATGGTGGTTATACAGGTAATACTGTATCTGATTGTGGTGGTTATACAGGTAATACTATATCTGATTGTTGTTGTTATACAGGTAATTCTGTATCTGATTTTGGTTTTTATACAGGTAATACGGTATCTGGTTGTGGTTGTTATACAGGTAATACTGTATCCGATTATGGTGGTTATACAGGTAACACTGTATCTGATTGTGGTGGTGGTTTTATAGGTAATACTGTTTCTGATTGTGGTGGTTATACCGGAAATAATTTATCTGATTATGGTAGTTATACAGGTAATACTGTATCTGGTTGTGGTGGTTATACAGGTAATACTGTATCAGATGATTTTGGTGGTGGTTATATATGTAATACTGTATCTGATTGTATGTGGTTATACAGGTAATACTTTATCTGATTGTGGTGGTTATACAGGTAATACTGTATCTGATTGTGGTGGTTATACAGGTAATACTGTATCTGGTTGTGATGGTTATAAAGGTATTATTGTATGTGATTGTGGTGGTTATACAGGTAATACTCTATTTGATTGTGGTGGTTATACAGGTAATACTGTATCTGATTGTGGTGGTTATACAGGTAAAACTGTATCTGATTATATGTGGTTAATCAGGTAATACTGTATTTGATTGTGTGTTTGTATACAGGTAATACTGTATTTGATGTTGTGTTGTTATACAGGTAATACTGTATCTGATTGTAGTGGTTATACAGGTAATACTGTATCTGATTGTGTGTGGTTATACAGGTAATACGGTATCTGGTTGTGGTGGTTATACAGGTAATACTGTATCTGGTTGTGGTGGTTATACAGGTAATACTGTATCTGATTTTGGTTGTGGTTATATAGGTAATACTGTATTTGATTGTGGTGGTTATACAGGTAATACTGTATCTGATTGTGGTGGTTATACAGGTAATACTTTATCTGATTGTGGTGGTTATACAGGTAATACTGTATCTGATTGTGGTGGTTATACAGGTAATACTGAATCTGATTGTGTGTGGTTATACAGGTAATACGGTATCTGATTGTGGTGGTTATACAGGTAATACTGTATCTGATTGTATGTTATTATACAGGTAATACTATATCTGATTGTATGTGGTTATACAGGTAATACTGTATCTGATTGTGTGTGGTTATGCAGGTAATACTGAATCTGATTGTGGTGGTTATACAGGTAATAATGTATCTGATTGTGGTGGTTATACAGGTAATACTGTAACTGTTTGTGGTGGTTATACAGGTAATACTATATCTGATTGTGGTGGTTATACAGGTAATACTGTATCTATTGTGGTGGTTATACAGGTAATACTGTATCTGATTGTGGTGGTTATACAGGTAATACTGTATATGGTTGTGGTGGTTATACAGGTAATACAGTATCTGATTATGGTGGTTGTACAGGTAATACTGTATATGGTTGTGGTGGTTATACAGGTAATACAGTATCTGATTATGGTGGTTGTACAGGTAATACTGTATCTGGTTGTGATGGTTATACAGGTAATACTGTATCTGATTGTGGTGGTTAATACAGGTAATACTTTATCTGATTGTGGTGGTTATACAGTTAATACTGTATCTGATTGTGGTGGTTATACAGGTAATACTGTATCTGATTGTGGTGGTTATACTGGTAATACTTTATCTGATTGTGGTGGTTATACCGGTAATACTGTATCTGGTTGTGGTGGTTATACAGGTAATACTGTATCTGATTGTGGTGGTGGTTGTACAGGTCATACTCTATTTGATTGTGGTGGTTTTACATGTAACATACTTTATCTGATTGTGGTGGTTATACAGGTAATACTGTGTTTGATTGTGGTGGTTATACAGGTAATACTGTACCTGGTTGTGGTGGTGGTTATACAGGTAATACTGTATCTGATTGTTGTGGTGGTTATACAGGTAATACTGTATCTGATTGTGGTGGTTATACAGGTAATACTGTATCTGATTGTGATGGTTATTCAGGTAATACTGTATCTGATTATGGTGGTTATACAGGTAATACTGTATCTGATTGTGGTGGTTATACAGGTAATACTCTATCTGATTGTGGTTGTTATACAGGTAATACCCTATCTGATTCTGGTGGTTATACAGGTAATACTTATCTGGTTGTGGTGATTATACAGGTAATACTGTATCAGATTTTGGTGGTGGTTATATAGGTAATACTGTATCTGATTGTGGTGGTTATACCGGTAATACTCTATCTGATTATGGTAGTTATACAGGTAATAGTTTATCTGATTGTGGTGGTTATACAGGTAATACTGTATCTGGTTATGGTGGTGGTAATACAGGTAATACTGTATCTGAGTGTGGTGGTTATACAGGTAATACTGTATCTGGTTGTGATGGTTATACAGGTAATATTGTATGTGATTGTGGTGGTTATACAGGTAATACTGTATTTGATTGAGGTGGTTATACAGGTAATACTGTATCTGATTGTATGTGGTTAATCAGGTAATACTGTATTTGATTGTGTGTTGGTATACAGGTAATACTGTATTTGATGTTGTGTTGTTGTACAGGTAATACTGTATCTGATTGTAGAGGTTATACAGGTAATACTGTATCTGATTGTGTGTGGTTATACAGGTAATACTGTATCTGGTTGTGGTGGTTATACAGGTAATACTGTATCTGGTTGTGGTGGTTATACAGGTAATACTGTATCTGATTTTGGTGGTGGTTATATAGGTAATACTGTATCTGATTGTGGTGGTTATACAGGAAATACTGTACCTGATTGTGGTGGTTATACAGGTAATACTGTATCTGATTGTGGTGGTTATACAGGTAATACGGTATCTGATTGTGGTGGTGTTACAGGTAATACTGTATCTGATTGTGGTGGTTATACAGGTAATACTATATCTGATTGTGTGTGGTTATACAGGTAATACTGAATCTGATTGTGTGTGGTTATACAGGTAATACTGTATCTGATTATATGTGGTTATACAGGTAATACTGTATCTGATTGTATGTGGTTATACAGGTAATACTGTATTTGATTGTGTGTTGTCATACAGGTAATACTGTATCTGATTGTGGTGGTTATACATGTAATACTGTATCTGATTGTGGTGGTTATACAGGTAATACTGTACCTGATTTTGGTGGTTATACAGGTAATACTGTATCTAATTATGGTGGTTATACAGGTAATACTGTATCTGGTTGTGGTGGTTATACAGGTAATACTGTATCTGATTATGGTGGTAATACAGGTAATACTGTATCTGGTTGTGATGGTTATACAGGTAATACTGTATCTGATTATGGTGGTTATACAGGTAATACTGTATCTGGTTGTAATGGTTATACAGGTAATACTGTATCTGATTATGGTGGTTTTACAGGTAATACTCTATCTGATTGTGGTGGTTATACAGGTAATACTGTATCTGATTATGGTGGTTTTACAGGTAATACTGTATCTGGTTGTGGTGGTTATACAGGTAATACTCTATCTGATTGTGGTGGTTATACAGGTAATACTCTATCTGATTGTGGTTGTTATACAGTTAATACCATATCTGATTGTGGTGGTTATACAGGTAATACTGTATCTGGTTGTGGTGGTTATACAGGTAATACTGTATCAGATGATTTTGGTGGTGGTTATATATGTAATACTGTATCTGATTGTGGTGGTTATACAGGTAATACTGTATTTGATTATGGTGGTTATACAGGTAATACTGTATCTGATTGTATGTGGTTATACAGGTAATACTGTATCTGATTGTGGTGGTTATACAGGTAATACTGTATCTGATTGTGGTGGTTATACAGGTAATACTGTATCTGGTTGTGATGGTTATAAAGGTATTATTGTATGTGATTGTGGTGGTTATACAGGTAATACTCTATTTGATTGTGGTGGTTATACAGGTAATACTGTATCTGATTGTGGTGGTTATACAGGTAATACTGTATCTGATTATATGTGGTTAATCAGGTAATACTGTATTTGATTGTGTGTTGGTATACAGGTACTACTGTATTTGATGTTGTGTTGTTATACAGGTAATACTGTATCTGATTGTAGTGGTTATACAGGTAATACGGTATCTGGTTGTGGTGGTTATACAGGTAATACTGTATCTGGTTGTGGTGGTTATACAGGTAATACTGTATCTGATTTTGGTTGTGGTTATATAGGTAATAATGTATTTGATTGTGGTGGTTATACAGGTAATACTGTATCTGATTGTGGTGGTTATACAGGTAATACTTTATCTGATTGTGGTGGTTATACAGGTAATACTGTATCTGATTGTGGTGGTTATACAGGTAATACTGTATCTGATTGTGTGTGGTTATACAGGTAATACTGAATCTGATTGTGTGTGGTTATACAGGTAATACGGTATCTGATTGTGGTGGTTATACAGGTAATACTTAATCTGATTGTGTGTGGTTATACAGGTAATACTTAATCTGATTGGGTGTGGTTATACAGGTAATACTGTATCTGATTGTATGTGGTTATACAGGTAATACTGTATCTGATTGTATGTTATTATACAGGTAATACTATATCTGATTGTATGTGGTTATACAGGTAATACTGTATCTGATTGTGTGTGGTTATACAGGTAATACTGAATCTGATTGTGGTGGTTATACAGGTAATACTGTATCTGATTGTGGTGGTTATACAGGTAATACTGTAACTGTTTGTGGTGGTTATACAGGTAATACTCTATCTGATTGTGGTGGTTATACAGGTAATACTGTATCTATTGTGGTGGTTATACAGGTAATACTGTATCTGATTGTGGTGGTTATACAGGTAATACTGTATATGGTTGTGGTGGTTATACAGGTAATACAGTATCTGATTATGGTGGTTATACAGGTAATACTGTATCTGATTGTGGTGGTTATACAGGTAATACTGTATCTGATTATGGTGGTTATACAGGTAATACTGTATCTGATTGTGGTGGTTATACAGGTAATACTATATCTGATTGTTGTTGTTATACAGGTAATTCTGTATCTGATTTTGGTTTTTATACAGGTAATACGGTATCTGGTTGTGGTTGTTATACAGGTAATACTGTATCCGATTATGGTGGTTATACAGGTAACACTGTATCTGATTGTGGTGGTGGTTTTATAGGTAATACTGTTTCTGATTGTGGTGGTTATACCGGAAATAATTTATCTGATTATGGTAGTTATACAGGTAATACTGTATCTGGTTTGGTGGTTATACAGGTAATACTGTATCTGATTTTGGTGGTGGTTATATAGGTAATACTGTATCTGATTGTGGTGGTTATACAGGTAATACTGTATCTGATTGTGGTGGTTATACAGGTAATACTGTATCTGATTGTGGTGGTTATACAGGTAATACTGTATCTGATTGTGGTGGTTATACAGGTAATACTGTATCTGATTGTGGTGTTGGTTTTTGTTTGGTGGTTATAGGTAATACTTTTGTTGTGTGTTTGGTTTGTTGTTGTGGTGTTGTTTGTATCTGATTGTGGTGGTTTACAGGTAATACTGTATCTGATTGTGGTGGTTATACAGGTAATACTATATCTGATTGTGGTGGTTATACAGGTAATACTGTATCTGGTTGTGGTGGTTATACAGGTAATACTGTATCTGATTGTGGTGGTTGTACAGGTAATACTGTATCTGGTTGTGGTGGTTATACAGGTAATATGTATCTGATTGTGGTGGTTATACAGGTAATACTGTATCTGATTGTGGTGGTTATACAGGTAATACTGTATCTGATTGTGTGGTTGGTTTGTTTTTGTGGGTTATACAGGTAATACTGTATCTGATTGTGGTGGTTATACAGGTAATACTGTATCTGGTTGTGGTGGTTATACAGGTAATACTGTATCTGGTTGTGGTGGTTATACAGGTAATACTGTATCTGATTTTGGTGGTGGTTATACAGGTAATACTGTATCTGATTGTGGTGGTTATACAGGAAATACTGTATCTGATTGTGGTGGTTATACAGGTAATACTGTATCTGATTGTGGTGGTTATACAGGTAATACTGTATCTGATTGTGGTGGTGTTACAGGTAATACTGTATCTGATTGTGGTGGTTATACAGGTAATACTGTATCTGATTGTGGTGGTTATACAGGTAATACTGTATCTGATTGTGGTGGTTATACAGGTAATACTGTATCTGATTGTGGTGGTTATACAGGTAATACTGTATCTGATTGTGGTGGTTATACAGGTAATACTGTATCTGATTGTGGTGGTTATACAGGTAATACTGTATCTGATTATGGTGGTTATACATGTAATACTGTATCTGATTGTGGTGGTTATACAGGTAATACTGTACCTGATTTTGGTGGTTATACAGGTAATACTGTATCTGATTATGGTGGTTATACAGGTAATACTGTATCTGGTTGTGGTGGTTATACAGGTAATACTGTATCTGATTGTGGTGGTTATACAGGTAATACTGTATCTGGTTGTGGTGGTTATACAGGTAATACTGTATCTGATTGTGGTGGTTATACAGGTAATACTGTATCTGGTTGTGGTGGTTATACAGGTAATACTGTATCTGGTTGTGGTG
>CM026404.1:44797164-44821529 GCA_014843695.1 Archivesica marissinica | reverse complement strand
CAACAACTACATCAGTGACAGTGTGTCTAGCTAAATCAATTTTTAATTTACTGTAACAGAGTCTAAATTCTAATCTAATATTTGTCACGCGAAGTTTGATCACATTTATCCAAATGTCACCGAAACATAATATATCTACTAATAGATTTATATTAGATAGTGGACCAATTGTCATATATACCATTATACTGTTCCATAAACATTCTATGCATATGGCCCTCTGGAGTTTTCATTAGTTTTATCCAATATTTCAATGCTCTTTTATTGCAAATGAATGGCAGAATAATTACACAATCCTCCAAATATAGACAAGTTGAGTGTCTTTGTCTGACTCTGAGATAATGCTTGCAAAATGGAACATGTATCTTCTCTATTGTTCTAGTCATATATATATACACTCAACAATCTATGCAAGTTATTAACACGCTGGACTGGTAATCCAGGGATCGCAGGTTCGATCCCCCGTCTGTTACTATAATAAAATTAACAGGCTTTCAGATGGGACTTTAAACCGAGGTATTGTGTCAGAGCTTTACACTGTGCACGTAAAATAACCAGAGGAGACTCTGGAATGAGTCTCTGTCTGTACCATTGCACTATCCTCCAAAAATCTAAAATTACTAATCTCTTCAGGAGGCGTCGCTCATGTGGGCAACCGATAGCGACGATAAATAAACGTAAAAAAAATATTAGTGGCAACCAATAGTATGAATGCGTGATGGTTTAGTTATGTCGTCTATGCTTGCTCTACCTATAGTATGAATGCGTGATGGTTTAGTTATGTCGTCTAGACTTGCTCTACCTATAGTATGAATGCGTGATGGTTTAGTTATGTCGTCTAGACTTGCTCTACCTATGGTATGAATGCGTGATTGTTTAGTTATGTCGTCTAGGCTTGCTCTACCTATAGTATGAATGCCTGGTGGTTTAGTTATGTCGTCTATGCTTTCTCTACCTATAGTATGAATGCGTGATGGTTTAGTTATGTCGTCTAGACTTGCTCTACCTATAGTATGAATGCGTGCCGGTTTGGTTATGTCGTCAATGCTTGCTCTACCTATAGTATGAATGCGTGCCGGTTTGGTTATGTCGTCTATGCTTTCTCTACCTATAGTATGAATGCGTGATGGTTTAGTTATGTCGTCTAGACTTTCTCTACCTATAGTATGAATGCGTGATGGTTTAGTTATGTCGTCTAGACTTGCTCTACCTATAGTATGAATGCGTGATGGTTTAGTTATGTCGTCTAGGCTTTCTCTACCTATAGTGGCGTCCGTAGTCCAGTGGTAGAGCGTCGGATTTGGAACCGAACGGTCCCGGATTCGATACTCGGCCAGGCAACGTATGTAGTGCCATTGAGCAAGGCACCTCACACACATTGCTTAGTACTGGTTAATCGCTTAGGTCGGCTAGACATGCCCAGGAAAACATGTCTAAGTCCCCGCGAGGGGTTTGACATTAAAGGAACATACATACATACATATGAATGCGTGATGGTTTAGTTATGTCGTCTAGGCTTTCTCTACCTATAGTATGAATGCGTGATGGTTTAGATATGTCGTCTAGGCTTTCTCTACCTATAGTATGAATGTGTGACGGTTTAGTTATGTCTTCTATGCTTGCTCTACCTATAGTATGAATGCGTGGTGGTTTAGTTATGTCGTCTAGGCTTGCTCTACCTATAGTATGAATGTGTGATGGTTTAGTCATGTCGTCTATGCTTTCTCTACCTATAATATGAATGCGTGACGGTTTAGTTATGTCGTCTAGACTTGCTCTACCTATAGTATGAATGCGTGATGGTTTAGTTATGTCGTCTATGCTTGCTCTACCTATAGTATGAATGCGTGATGGTTTAGCCTTGTCGTCCAGGCTTTCTCGACCTATAGTATGAATGTGTGATGGTTTAGTTATGTCGTCTAGGCTTTCACTACCTATAGTATGAATGCGTGATGGTTTAGCCTTGTCGTCTTGGCTTTCTCGACCTATAGTATGAATGTGTGATGGTTTAGTTATGTCGTCTAGGCTTTCTCTACCTATAGTATGAATGCGTGCTGGTTTAGTTATGTCGTCTAGGCTTGCTCTACATATAGTATGAATGTGTGACGGTTTAGTTATGTCGTCTAGGCTTGCTCTACCTATAGTATGAATGCATGATGGTTTAGTTATGTCGTCTAGGCTTTCTCTACCTATTGTATGAATGTGTGATGGTTTAGTTATGTCGTATAGGCTTGCTCTACATAGAGTATGAATCCGTGAGGGTTTAGTTATGTCGTCTAGGCTTGCTCTACCTATAGTATGAATGCGTGATGGTTTAGTTATGTCGTCTAGGCTTGCTATACCTATAGTATGAATGCGTGACGGTTTAGTTATGTCGTCTAGACTTGCTCTACCTATAGTATGAATGCGTGATGGTTTAGTTATGTCGTCTAGGCTTGCTCTACCTATAGTATGAATGCGTGATGGTTTAGTTATGTCGTCTATGCTTGCTCTACCTATAGTATGAATGCGTGATGGTTTAGTTATGTCGTCTAGACTTTCTCTACCGATAGTATAAATGCGTGATGGTTTAGTTATGTCGTCTAGGCTTGCTCTACCTATAGTATGAATGCGTGATGGTTTAGCTATGTCGTCTAGACTTGCTCTACCTATTGTATGAATGCGTGATGGTTTAGTTATGTCGTCTAGGCTTGCTATACCTATAGTATGAATGCGTGATGGTTTAGTTATGTCGTCTAGGCTTGCTCTACCTATAGTATGAATGTGTGACTATTTAGTTATGTCGTCTAGGCTTGCTCTACCTATAATATGAATGCGTGATGGTTTAGTTATGTCGTCTAGGCTTTCTCTACCTATTGTATGAATGTGTGATGGTTTAGTTATGTCGTCTAGGCTTGCTCTACCTAGAGTATGAATGCGTGACGGTTTAGTTATGTCGTCTAGGCTTCCTCTACCTATAGTATGAATGCGTGATGGTTTAGTTATGTCGTCTAGGCTTGCTCTACCTATAGTATGAATGTGTGATGGTTTAGTCATGTCGTCTATACTTGCTCTACCTATAGTATGAATGCGTGATGATTTAGTCATGTCGTCTATGCTTTCTCTACCTATAGTATGAATGCGTGACTGTTTAGTTATGTCGTCTAGACTTGCTCTACCTATAGTATGAATGCGTGATGGTTTAGTTATGTCGTCTATGCTTGCTCTACCTATAGTATGAATGCGTGATGGTTTAGCCTTGTCGTCTAGGCTTTCTCGACCTATAGTATGAATGTGTGATGGTTTAGTTATGTCGTCTAGGCTTTCACTACCTATAGTATGAATGTGTGATGGTTTAGCTTTGTCGTCTAGGCTTTCTCGACCTATAGTATGAATGCGTGATGATTTAGTTATGTCGTCTAGGCTTTCTCTACCAATAGTATGAATGCGTGATGGTTTAGTTATGTCGTCTAAGCTTTCTCTACCTATAGTATGAATGCGTGATGGTTTAGTTATGTCGTCTAGGCTTGCTCTACCTATAGTATGAATGTGTGACGGTTTAGTTATGTCGTCTAGGCTTGCTCTACCTATAGTATGAATGCATGATGGTTTAGTTATGTCGTCTAGGCTTTCTCTACCTATAGTATGAATGTGTGATGGTTTAGTTATGTCGTCTAGGCTTGCTCTACATATAGTATGAATGCGTGACGGTTTAGTTATGTCGTCTAGGCTTGCTCTACCTAGAGTATGAATGCGTGACGGTTTAGTTATGTCGTCTAGGCTTGCTCTACCTATAGTATGAATGCGTGATG
The DNA here is from genome assembly GCA_014843695.1 of Archivesica marissinica. Classification (NCBI taxonomy): domain Eukaryota; kingdom Metazoa; phylum Mollusca; class Bivalvia; order Venerida; family Vesicomyidae; genus Archivesica; species Archivesica marissinica. Next base: position 44,817,738 of record CM026404.1, on the reverse strand, counting down.
GTTTAGTTATGTCGTCTAGGCTTGCTCTACCTATAGTATGAATGTGTGATGGTTTAGTTATGTCGTCTAGGCTTTCTCTACCTATAGTATGAATGCGTGATGGTTTAGTTATGTCGTCTAGACTTGCTCTACCTATGGTATGAATGCGTGATTGTTTAGTTATGTCGTCTAGGCTTGCTCTACCTATAGTATGAATGCCTGGTGGTTTAGTTATGTCGTCTATGCTTTCTCTACCTATAGTATGAATGCGTGATGGTTTAGTTATGTCGTCTAGACTTGCTCTACCTATAGTATGAATGCGTGCCGGTTTGGTTATGTCGTCAATGCTTGCTCTACCTATAGTATGAATGCGTGCCGGTTTGGTTATGTCGTCTATGCTTTCTCTACCTATAGTATGAATGCGTGATGGTTTAGTTATGTCGTCTAGACTTTCTCTACCTATAGTATGAATGCGTGATGGTTTAGTTATGTCGTCTAGACTTGCTCTACCTATAGTATGAATGCGTGATGGTTTAGTTATGTCGTCTAGGCTTTCTCTACCTATAGTGGCGTCCGTAGTCCAGTGGTAGAGCGTCGGATTTGGAACCGAACGGTCCCGGATTCGATACTCGGCCAGGCAACGTATGTAGTGCCATTGAGCAAGGCACCTCACACACATTGCTTAGTACTGGTTAATCGCTTAGGTCGGCTAGACATGCCCAGGAAAACATGTCTAAGTCCCCGCGAGGGGTTTGACATTAAAGGAACATACATACATACATATGAATGCGTGATGGTTTAGTTATGTCGTCTAGGCTTTCTCTACCTATAGTATGAATGCGTGATGGTTTAGTTTTGTCGTCTAGGCTTTCTCTACCTATAGTATGAATGTGTGACGGTTTAGTTATGTCTTCTATGCTTGCTCTACCTATAGTATGAATGCGTGGTGGTTTATTTATGTCGTCTAGGCTTGCTCTACCTATAGTATGAATGTGTGATGGTTTAGTCATGTCGTCTATGCTTTCTCTACCTATAATATGAATGCGTGACGGTTTAGTTATGTCGTCTAGACTTGCTCTACCTATAGTATGAATGCGTGATGGTTTAGTTATGTCGTCTATGCTTGCTCTACCTATAATATGAATGCGTGATGGTTTAGCCTTGTCGTCCAGGCTTTCTCGACCTATAGTATGAATGTGTGATGGTTTAGTTATGTCGTCTAGGCTTTCACTACCTATAGTATGAATGCGTGATGGTTTAGCCTTGTCGTCTAGGCTTTCTCTACCTATAGTATGAATGCGTGCTGGTTTAGTTATGTCGTCTAGGCTTCCTCTACCTACAGTATGAATGCGTGATGGTTTAGTTATGTCGTCTAGGCTTGCTCTACATATAGTATGATTGTGTGACGGTTTAGTTATGTCGTCTAGGCTTGCTCTACCTATAGTATGAATGCATGATGGTTTAGTTATGTCGTCTAGGCTTTCTCTACCTATTGTATGAATGTGTGATGGTTTAGTTATGTCGTCTAGGCTTGCTCTACATAGAGTATGAATCCGTGACGGTTTAGTTATGTCGTCTAGGCTTGCTCTACCTATAGTATGAATGCGTGATGGTTTAGTTATGTCGTCTAGGCTTGCTATACCTATAGTATGAATGCGTGACGGTTTAGTTATGTCGTCTAGACTTGCTCTACCTATAGTATGAATGCGTGATGGTTTAGTTATGTCGTCTAGGCTTGCTCTACCTATAGTATGAATGCGTGATGGTTTAGTTATGTCGTCTATGCTTGCTCTACCTATAGTATGAATGCGTGATGGTTTAGTTATGTCGTCTAGACTTTCTCTACCGATAGTATAAATGCGTGATGGTTTAGTTATGTCGTCTAGGCTTGCTCTACCTATAGTATGAATGCGTGATGGTTTAGCTATGTCGTCTAGACTTGCTCTACCTATTGTATGAATGCGTGATGGTTTAGTTATGTCGTCTAGGCTTGCTATACCTATAGTATGAATGCGTGATGGTTTAGTTATGTCGTCTAGGCTTGCTCTACCTATAGTATGAATGTGTGACTGTTTAGTTATGTCGTCTAGGCTTGCTCTACCTATAATATGAATGCGTGATGGTTTAGTTATGTCGTCTAGGCTTTCTCTACCTATTGTATGAATGTGTGATGGTTTAGTTATGTCGTCTAGGCTTGCTCTACCTAGAGTATGAATGCGTGACGGTTTAGTTATGTCGTCTAGGCTTCCTCTACCTATAGTATGAATGCGTGATGGTTCAGTTATGTCGTCTAGGCTTGCTCTACCTATAGTATGAATGTGTGATGGTTTAGTCATGTCGTCTAGGCTTTCTCTACCTATAGTATGAATGCGTGACGGTTTAGTTATGTCGTCTAGACTTGCTCTACCTATAGTATGAATGCGTGATGGTTTAATTATGTCGTCTAGGCTTGCTCTACCTATAGTATGAATGTTTGACGGCTTAGTTATGTCTTCTATACTTGCTCTACCTATAGTATGAATGCGTGATGATTTAGTCATGTCGTCTATGCTTTCTCTACCTATAGTATGAATGCGTGACTGTTTAGTTATGTCGTCTAGACTTGCTCTACCTATAGTATGAATGCGTGATGGTTTAGTTATGTCGTCTATGCTTGCTCTACCTATAGTATGAATGCGTGATGGTTTAGCCTTGTCGTCTAGGCTTTCTCGACCTATAGTATGAATGTGTGATGGTTTAGTTATGTCGTCTAGGCTTTCACTACCTATAGTATGAATGTGTGATGGTTTAGCTTTGTCGTCTAGGCTTTCTCGACCTATAGTATGAATGCGTGATGATTTAGTTATGTCGTCTAGGCTTTCTCTACCAATAGTATGAATGCGTGATGGTTTAGTTATGTCGTCTAAGCTTTCTCTACCTATAGTATGAATGCGTGATGGTTTAGTTATGTCGTCTAGGCTTGCTCTACCTATAGTATGAATGTGTGACGGTTTATTTATGTGGTCTAGGCTTGCTCTACCTATAGTATGAATGCATGATGGTTTAGTTATGTCGTCTAGGCTTTCTCTACCTATAGTATGAATGTGTGATGGTTTAGTTATGTCGTCTAGGCTTGCTCTACATAGAGTATGAATGCGTGACGGTTTAGTTATGTCGTCTAGGCTTGCTCTACCTAGAGTATGAATGCGTGACGGTTTAGTTATGTCGTCTAGGCTTGCTCTACCTATAGTATGTATGCGTGATGGTTTAGTTATGTCGTCTAGGCTTGCTCTACCTATAGTATGAATGTGTGATGGTTTAGTGATGTCGTCTAGGCTTTCTCTACCTATAGTATGAATGCGTGATGGTTTAGTTATGTCGTCTATGCTTGCTCTACCTATAGTATGAATGCGTGATGGTTTAGCCTTGTCGTCCAGGCTTTCTCGACCTATAGTATGAATGTGTGATGGTTTAGTTATGTCGTCTAGGCTTTCACTACCTATAGTATGAATGCGTGATGGTTTAGCCTTGTCGTCTTGGCTTTCTCGACCTATAGTATGAATGTGTGATGGTTTAGTTATGTCGTCTAGGCTTTCTCTACCTATAGTATGAATGCGTGCTGGTTTAGTTATGTCGTCTAGGCTTCCTCTACCTACAGTATGAATGCGTGATGGTTTAGATATGTCGTCTAGGCTTGCTCTACATATAGTATGATTGTGTGACGGTTTAGTTATGTCGTTTAGGCTTGCTCTACCTATAGTATGAATGCATGATGGTTTAGTTATGTCGTCTAGGCTTTCTCTACCTATTGTATGAATGTGTGATGGTTTAGTTATGTCGTCTAGGCTTGCTCTACATAGAGTATGAATCCGTGACGGTTTAGTTATGTCGTCTAGGCTTGCTCTACCTATAGTATGAATGCGTGATGGTTTAGTTATATCGTCTAGGCTTGCTAAACCTATAGTATGAATGCGTGACGGTTTAGTTATGTCGTCTAGACTTGCTCTACCTATAGTATGAATGCGTGATGGTTTAGTTATGTCGTCTAGGCTTGCTCTACCTATAGTATGAATGCGTGATGGTTTAGTTATGTCGTCTATGCTTGCTCTACCTATAGTATGAATGCGTGATGGTTTAGTTATGTCGTCTAGACTTTCTCTACCGATAGTATAAATGCGTGATGGTTTAGTTATGTCGTCTAGGCTTGCTCTACCATAGTATGAATGCGTGATGGTTTATTATGCGTCTAGTTTACTATAGTATGAATGCGTGATGGTTTAGTATGTCGTCTAGGCTTGCTCTACTTAGTATGAATGTGTGACTGTTTAGTTATGTCGTCTAGGCTTGCTCTACCTATAATATGAATGCGTGATGGTTTAGTTATGTCGTCTAGGCTTTCTCTACCTATTGTATGAATGTGTGATGGTTTAGTTATGTCGTCTAGGCTTGCTCTACCTAGAGTATGAATGCGTGACGGTTTAGTTATGTCGTCTAGGCTTCCTCTACCTATAGTATGAATGCGTGATGGTTCAGTTATGTCGTCTAGGCTTGCTCTACCTATAGTATGAATGTGTGATGGTTTAGTCATGTCGTCTAGGCTTTCTCTACCTATAGTATGAATGCGTGACGGTTTAGTTATGTCGTCTAGACTTGCTCTACCTATAGTATGAATGCGTGATGGTTTAATTATGTCGTCTAGGCTTGCTCTACCTATAGTATGAATGTTTGACGGCTTAGTTATGTCTTCTATACTTGCTCTACCTATAGTATGAATGCGTGATGATTTAGTCATGTCGTCTATGCTTTCTCTACCTATAGTATGAATGCGTGACTGTTTAGTTATGTCGTCTAGACTTGCTCTACCTATAGTATGAATGCGTGATGGTTTAGTTATGTCGTCTATGCTTGCTCTACCTATAGTATGAATGCGTGATGGTTTAGCCTTGTCGTCTAGGCTTTCTCGACCTATAGTATGAATGTGTGATGGTTTAGTTATGTCGTCTAGGCTTTCACTACCTATAGTATGAATGTGTGATGGTTTAGCTTTGTCGTCTAGGCTTTCTCGACCTATAGTATGAATGCGTGATGATTTAGTTATGTCGTCTAGGCTTTCTCTACCAATAGTATGAATGCGTGATGGTTTAGTTATGTCGTCTAAGCTTTCTCTACCTATAGTATGAATGCGTGATGGTTTAGTTATGTCGTCTAGGCTTGCTCTACCTATAGTATGAATGCGTGATGGTTTAGTTATGTCGTCTAGGCTTTCTCTACCTATAGTATGAATGTGTGATGGTTTAGTTATGTCGTCTAGGCTTGCTCTACATATAGTATGAATGCGTGACGGTTTAGTTATGTCGTCTAGGCTTGCTCTACCTATAGTATGAATGCGTGACGGTTTAGTTATGTCGTCTAGGCTTGCTCTACCTATAGTATGAATGCGTGACGGTTTAGTTATGTCGTCTAGACTTGCTCTACCTATAGTATGAATGCGTGATGGTTTAGTTATGTCGTCTAGGCTTGCTCTACCTATAGTATGAATGCGTGATGGTTTAGTTATGTCGTCTATGCTTGCTCTACCTATAGTATGAATGCGTGATGGTTTAGTTATGTCGTCTAGACTTTCTCTACCGATAGTATAAATGCGTGATGGTTTAGTTATGTCGTCTAGGCTTGCTCTACCTATAGTATGAATGCGTGATGGTTTAGCTATGTCGTCTAGACTTGCTCTACCTATTGTATGAATGCGTGATGGTTTAGTTATGTCGTCTAGGCTTGCTATACCTATAGTATGAATGCGTGATGGTTTAGTTATGTCGTCTAGGCTTGCTCTACCTATAGTATGAATGTGTGACTGTTTAGTTATGTCGTCTAGGCTTGCTCTACCTATAATATGAATGCGTGATGGTTTAGTTATGTCGTCTAGGCTTTCTCTACCTATTGTATGAATGTGTGATGGTTTAGTTATGTCGTCTAGGCTTGCTCTACCTAGAGTATGAATGCGTGACGGTTTAGTTATGTCGTCTAGGCTTCCTCTACCTATAGTATGAATGCGTGATGGTTCAGTTATGTCGTCTAGGCTTGCTCTACCTATAGTATGAATGTGTGATGGTTTAGTCATGTCGTCTAGGCTTTCTCTACCTATAGTATGAATGCGTGACGGTTTAGTTATGTCGTCTAGACTTGCTCTACCTATAGTATGAATGCGTGATGGTTTAATTATGTCGTCTAGGCTTGCTCTACCTATAGTATGAATGTTTGACGGCTTAGTTATGTCTTCTATTCTTGCTCTACCTATAGTATGAATGCGTGATGATTTAGTCATGTCGTCTATGCTTTCTCTACCTATAGTATGAATGCGTGACTGTTTAGTTATGTCGTCTAGACTTGCTCTACCTATAGTATGAATGCGTGATGGTTTAGTTATGTCGTCTATGCTTGCTCTACCTATAGTATGAATGCGTGATGGTTTAGCCTTGTCGTCTAGGCTTTCTCGACCTATAGTATGAATGTGTGATGGTTTAGTTATGTCGTCTAGGCTTTCACTACCTATAGTATGAATGTGTGATGGTTTAGCTTTGTCGTCTAGGCTTTCTCGACCTATAGTATGAATGCGTGATGATTTAGTTATGTCGTCTAGGCTTTCTCTACCAATAGTATGAATGCGTGATGGTTTAGTTATGTCGTCTAAGCTTTCTCTACCTATAGTATGAATGCGTGATGGTTTAGTTATGTCGTCTAGGCTTGCTCTACCTATAGTATGAATGTGTGACGGTTTATTTATGTGGTCTAGGCTTGCTCTACCTATAGTATGAATGCGTGATGGTTTAGTTATGTCGTCTAGGCTTGCTCTACCTATAGTATGAATGCGTGATGGTTTAGTTATGTCGTCTAGGCTTGCTCTACCTATAGTATGAATGCGTGATGGTTTAGTTATGTCGTCTAGGCTTTCTCTACCTATAGTATGAATGCGTGACGGTTTAGTTATGTCGTCTAGGCTTGCTCTACCTATAGTATGAATGCGTGATGGTTTAGTTATGTCGTCTAGGCTTGCTCTACCTATAGTATGAATGCGTGATGGTTTAGTTATGTCGTCTATTTGCTCTACCTATAGTATGAATGCGTGAGGTTTAGTTACTCTAGACTTTCTCTACCATAGTATGAATGCGTGATGGTTTAGTTATGTCGTCTAGGCTTGCTCTACCTATAGTATGAATGCGTGATGGTTTAGCTATGTCGTCTAGGCTTGCTCTACCTATAGTATGAATGCGTGATGGTTTAGTTATGTCGTCTAGGCTTGCTCTACCTATAGTATGAATGCGTGATGGTTTAGTTATGTCGTCTAGGCTTTCTCTACCTATAGTATGAATGTGTGATGGTTTAGTTATGTCGTCTAGGCTTGCTCTACCTATAGTATGAATGCGTGATGGTTTAGTTATGTCGTCTAGGCTTTCTCTACCTATAGTATGAATGTGTGATGGTTTAGTTATGTCGTCTAGGCTTGCTCTACCTATAGTATGAATGCGTGACGGTTTAGTTATGTCGTCTAGGCTTGCTCTACCTATAGTATGAATGCGTGATGGTTTAGTTATGTCGTCTAGGCTTGCTCTACCTATAGTATGAATGTGTGATGGTTTAGTTATGTCGTCTAGGCTTTCTCTACCTATAGTATGAATGCGTGACGGTTTAGTTATGTCGTCTAGACTTGCTCTACCTATAGTATGAATGCGTGATGGTTTAGTTATGTCGTCTAGGCTTGCTCTACCTATAGTATGAATGCGTGATGGTTTAGTTATGTCGTCTATGCTTGCTCTACCTATAGTATGAATGCGTGATGGTTAGTTATGTCGTCTAGACTTTCTCTACCTATAGTATGAATGCGTGATGGTTTAGTTATGTCGTCTAGGCTTGCTCTACCTATAGTATGAATGCGTGATGGTTTAATTATGTCGTCTAGGCTTGCTCTACCTATAGTATGAATGTTTGACGGCTTAGTTATGTCTTCTATACTTGCTCTACCTATAGTATGAATGCGTGATGATTTAGTCATGTCGTCTAGGCTTTCTCTACCTATTGTATGAATGTGTGATGGTTTAGTTATGTCGTCTAGGCTTGCTCTACATAGAATATGAATCCGTGACGGTTTAGTTATGTCGTCTAGGCTTGCTCTACCTATAGTATGAATGCGTGATGGTTTAGTTATGTCGTCTAGGCTTGCTATACCTATAGTATGAATGCGTGACGGTTTAGTTATGTCGTCTAGACTTGCTCTACCTATAGTATGAATGCGTGATGGTTTAGTTATGTCGTCTAGGCTTGCTCTACCTATAGTATGAATGCGTGATGGTTTAGTTATGTCGTCTAGGCTTGCTCTACCTATAGTATGAATGCGTGATGGTTTAGTTATGTCGTCTAGACTTTCTCTACCTATAGTATAAATGCGTGATGGTTTAGTTATGTCGTCTAGGCTTGCTCTACCTATTGTATGAATGTGTGATGGTTTAGTTATGTCGTCTAGGCTTGCTCTACCTAGAGTATGAATGCGTGACGGTTTAGTTATGTCGTCTAGGCTTCCTCTACCTATAGTATGAATGCGTGATGGTTCAGTTATGTCGTCTAGGCTTGCTCTACCTATAGTATGAATGTGTGATGGTTTAGTCATGTCGTCTAGGCTTTCTCTACCTATAGTATGAATGCGTGACGGTTTAGTTATGTCGTCTAGACTTGCTCTACCTATAGTATGAATGCGTGATGGTTTAATTATGTCGTCTAGGCTTGCTCTACCTATAGTATGAATGTTTGACGGCTTAGTTATGTCTTCTATACTTGCTCTACCTATAGTATGAATGCGTGATGATTTAGTCATGTCGTCTATGCTTTCTCTACCTATAGTATGAATGCGTGACTGTTTAGTTATGTCGTCTAGACTTGCTCTACCTATAGTATGAATGCGTGATGGTTTAGTTATGTCGTCTATGCTTGCTCTACCTATAGTATGAATGCGTGATGGTTTAGCCTTGTCGTCTAGGCTTTCTCGACCTATAGTATGAATGTGTGATGGTTTAGTTATGTCGTCTAGGCTTTCACTACCTATAGTATGAATGTGTGATGGTTTAGCTTTGTCGTCTAGGCTTTCTCGACCTATAGTATGAATGCGTGATGATTTAGTTATGTCGTCTAGGCTTTCTCTACCAATAGTATGAATGCGTGATGGTTTAGTTATGTCGTCTAAGCTTTCTCTACCTATAGTATGAATGCGTGATGGTTTAGTTATGTCGTCTAGGCTTGCTCTACCTATAGTATGAATGTGTGACGGTTTATTTATGTGGTCTAGGCTTGCTCTACCTATAGTATGAATGCGTGATGGTTTAGTTATGTCGTCTAGGCTTCTCTACCTATAGTATGAATGCGTGATGGTTTAGTTATGTCGTCTAGGCTTGCTCTACCTATAGTATGAATGTGTGATGGTTTAGTTATGTCGTCTAGGCTTTCTCTACCTATAGTATGAATGCGTGACGGTTTAGTTATGTCGTCTAGACTTGCTCTACCTATAGTATGAATGCGTGATGGTTTAGTTATGTCGTCTAGGCTTGCTCTACCTATAGTATGAATGCGTGATGGTTTAGTTATGTCGTCTATGCTTGCTCTACCTATAGTATGAATGCGTGACGGTTTAGTTATGTCGTCTAGACTTTCTCTACCGATAGTATAAATGCGTGATGGTTTAGTTATGTCGTCTAGGCTTTCTCTACCTATAGTATGAATGCGTGATGGTTTAGTTATGTCGTCTAGACTTGCTCTACCTATGTATGAATGCGTGATGGTTTAGTTATCGTCTAGCTTTATACCTATAGTATGAATGCGTGATGGTTTAGTTATGTCGTCTAGGCTTGCTCTACCTATAGTATGAATGTGATGGTTTAGTTATGTCGTCTAGGCTTGCTCTACCTATAGTATGAATGCGTGATGGTTTAGTTATGTCGTCTAGGCTTTCTCTACCTATTGTATGAATGTGTGATGGTTTAGTTATGTCGTCTAGGCTTGCTCTACCTAGAGTATGAATGCGTGACGGTTTAGTTATGTCGTCTAGACTTGCTCTACCTATAGTATGAATGCGTGATGGTTTAGTTATGTCGTCTATGCTTGCTCTACCTATAGTATGAATGCGTGATGGTTTAGCCTTGTCGTCTAGGCTTTCTCGACCTATAGTATGAATGTGTGATGGTTTAGTTATGTCGTCTAGGCTTTCACTACCTATAGTATGAATGTGTGATGGTTTAGCTTTGTCGTCTAGGCTTTCTCGACCTATAGTATGAATGTGTGATGGTTTAGTTATGTCGTCTAGGCTTTCTCGACCTATAGTATGAATGTGTGATGGTTTAGTTATGTCGTCTAGGCTTTCACTACCTATAGTATGAATGTGTGATGGTTTAGCTTTGTCGTCTAGGCTTTCTCGACCTATAGTATGAATGTGTGATGGTTTAGTTATGTCGTCTAGGCTTGCTCTACCTAGAGTATGAATGCGTGACGGTTTAGTTATGTCGTCTAGGCTTGCTCTACCTATAGTATGAATGCGTGATGGTTTAGTTATGTCGTCTAGGCTTTCTCTACCTATAGTATGAATGCGTGACGTTTTAGTTATGTCGTCTAGACTTGCTCTACCTATAGTATGAATGCGTGATGGTTTAGTTATGTCGTCTAGGCTTACTCTACCTATAGTATGAATGCGTGATGGTTTAGTTATGTCGTCTAGGCTTGCTCTACCTATAGTATGAATGCGTGATGGTTTAGTTATGTCGTCTATGCTTGCTCTACCTATAGTATGAATGCGTGACGGTTTAGCTATGTCGTCTAGGCTTGCTCTACCTATAGTATGAATGCGTGATGGTTTAGTTATGTCGTCTAGACTTGCTCTACCTATTGTATGAATGCGTGGTGGTTTAGTTATGTCGTCTAGACTTTCTCTACCTATAGTATGAATGCGTGATGGTTTAGTTATGTCGTCTAGACTTTCTCTACCTATAGTATGAATGCGTGATGGTTTAGTTATGTCGTCTAGGCTTGCTCTACCTATAGTATGAATGCGTGATGGTTTAGTTATGTCGTCTAGGCTTTCTCTACCTATAGTATGAATGCGTGATAGTGTAGTTATGTCGTCTAGGCTTGCTCTACCTATAGTATGAATGCGTGATAGTGTAGTTATGTCGTCTAGGCTTGCTCTACCTAAGTTATCTGATTTCAAGGTTCGCTCTGATAATGTGTTAGCAGCATTTGGCATGTTATACCACTGTCATGTTCTGTATCATTCCCTATAGAAGATAATATCTTGATAGTACTTGGGGTATTATAAATATATGTATTTGTATATGCTATGCATATGCACAGTTATGGTTGTGTAGGATAATGTTGATGGCAAATGTCCAGTTCTGTAGATAGATGGGGGAATTCTGGTGCCGAGGAGTGGGGGAGGGGTATGTTCCCTTTTCTTGTGTCATAGCTCCACGCCCGAATGCCTGTGCTAGATATTGACCCAAAATAAATACTTTGAAATTATTGAATCTCTAGAACATTAAATTTTATATTGTAGCCTACCCCATTTCGACCATAAGGAATGACAATGTTTTGTCAATATTTATGCAATTCTGAGGGTTAATATCTTATTAGAGAAACTGAACTAGAGTTTTATGTGCATATGCTATGCAGAAGGAGCACACTCACAGAAGATATGTTTGACCTTGGTTTGTTATGTCGCGAAATCTAGTGACACCAGTTTTGGAAGGCAAACACTGTTATCTTAGACACGTACTTGACGCACTAGATATTGACCCGTAGCAAAACTGTATACACACGTACTGGACGCACTAGATATTGACCCGTAGCAAAACTGTGTACACACGTACTGGACATGCAACATGGCATTGGTCAAGTGGCTACTAGCTGAGAATCGACGAATGATTTAGGTTGTATCTGAAACATAAAAACCGTATATACCGTTGGGCGTAACGATTGGCCATCAACTAATGACGGTCACAACTCAAACATTACAACATTTGACTGCAACTGCTTGGGAGCCATAGCTATAATTTCAACCAATTCTTGACAATAGCCAACTTGTCTATGATCCACTGTCCATTGACATTTAACCTGCCGAATAAATTGGATGGAATGTGCAAACAACTTCGATCCAGTTCAGCCGCAGCGTAACGTAAGGGTTAAGGTACATAATGTCCCTTTCTGATTGATCATATCTATGTCTGCTTCAGAAGCAATGTTGTACTTTTCATCCTATCTCACGTGCTCCACGTGCTACTGTTTTAACCATTAACCTACCAATCATGACTAACCTCCCTTTTACAAGCAGCATATACAGCCAGATCAGAGAGCTCAGAACGCACCCTCTGATCAGGCTAGATGCTGTTTGCTATTCGGATAGTGGAGCTAAACACTTGTCTGAGTAGCAAGCAACATAGATCCTGATCAGACGTGGTGATACGGCTGATCTGGATCTATGTTGTTTGCACATTCCGTCAAATTTATTCGGCAGATTAAGGGTTAATATCATATAATAGATACACTATAAAAGAGTATATTGACATTAATCCTGGCAATACATAAGATCTATTCATCCAATTGAATAACAGGTTATAAATAGAAGTCACGTGACTCTTGTTATTCAAAGTATAACCAATTTGTTTACAACATCTGCACATTTCTGCAATTTTGTATTTTTCCTTATTGCAAATGATTAACATATAAATTATTACATTTTAAGGATCCACGGGTGATCACGTAACATGTGCTAGTTGTATACAGTAAACCCGTGGGTGTGACATCCGTGATCCAGTGGTACATACATAACCCTGCGAAACGAGTCAATCTTAGATATGTCCTTATTTAGCCAACCAAAGTCACCAATCATACTAAATCAGGTATATAAATGATTGTTGGTATAAATGCTATGTTACAAACGACTATGTACATCACGTAGTTAGTGTAGCCTGTAGGTCAGACCGTGGTCTGTGATTGGTTGAAAAAGTATAGGGAAGCCCTTAATAGTTATTGATACATGAACTGATTGGCTGAGTAGGTTTGTCACAAATAGTGAAAATGACTTCTAAATATTAAAATACAATATATAAGCTGCATTTTGGAATATTTAAAAACATTTGCAGACTATTTGGTGACAAATAAACAGCATATTATAAATGCAGGTGTCAGTGCAACATTCACCACCAAATTACCTTCAGAGTAGGGTGCCTTTAGTGGGAAATTTTACAAAATGCAATTGGTCAACCCCATTTAAATTTGACATTTTCCTGTGGCTCTGATGAAAACTACTGTCTTTTGTGCCAAACTATTTATGGGGAAAATCAAATGACACTGTGTTATAATGGTGGCCCATGGAAATTGCAATAGCGGTGTCTGACCTGTAGTATGTAGTAAACTGAAAGTATAGCATTGTAATTTGAGGAATTAAAGCTTAATGAGGACATCATTATTAATAGATGAGACATATTTCTTGTTCTCCCTATTACCGGTTAGCAGTTGTTCTCCCTATTACCCGTTAGCAGTTGTTTGACCAGCATGTTCTACCTATTACCGGTTAGCAGTTGTTTGACCAACATGTTCTCCCTATTACCTGTTAGCAGTTGTTTGACCAGCTTGTTCTCCCTATTATCGGTTAGCAGTTCTTTGACCAGCATGTTCTACCTATTACCGGTTAGCAGTTGTTTGACCAGCATGTTCTCCCTATTATCGGTTAGCAGTTGTTTGACCAGCATGTTCTTCTCCCTATTACCGGTAAGAAGTTGTTTGACCAGCATGTTCTCCCTATTACCGGTTAGCAGTTGTTTGACCAGCATGTTCTCCCTATTACCGGTTAGCAGTTGTTTGACCAGCATGTTCTCCCTATTACCGGTTAGCAGTTGTTTGACCAACATGTTCTCCCTATTACCGGTTAGCAGTTGTTTGACCAGCATGTTCTCCTTATTACCGGTTAGCAGTTGTTTGACCAGCTTGTTCTCCCTATTACCGGTTAGCAGTTGTTTGACCAGCATGTTCTCTATATTACCGGTTAGCAGTTGTTTGACCAGCATGTTCTCCCTATTACCGGTTAGCAGTTGTTTGACCAGCATGTTCTCCCTATTATCGGTTAGCAGTTGTTTGACCAGCATGTTCTCCCTATTATCGGTTAGCAGTTGTTTGACCAGCATGTTCTCCCTATTATCGGTTAGCAGTTGTTTGACCAGCATGTTCTCCCTATTACCGGTTAGCAGTTGTTTGACCAGCATGTTCTCCCTATTATCGGTTAGCAGTTGTTTGACCAGCTTGTTCTCCCTATTACCGGTTAGCAGTTGTTTGACCAGTATGTTCTCCCTATTACCGGTTAGCAGTTATTTGACCAGCATGTTCTCCCTATTACCGGTTAGCAGTTGTTTGACCAGAATGTTCTCCCTATTACCGGTTAGCAGTTGTTTGACCAGCATGTTCTCCCTATTACCGGTTAGCAGTTGTTTGACCAGCATGTTCTCCCTATTACCGGTTAGCAGTTGTTTGACCAGCATGTTCTCCCTATTACCGGTTAGCAGTTGTTTGACCAGCATGTTCTCCCTATTACCGGTTAGCAGTTGTTTGACCAGCATGTTCTCCCTATTACGGTTAGCAGTTGTTTGACCAGCATGTTCTCCCTATTACCGGTTAGCAGTTGTTTGACCAGCATGTTCTCCCTATTACCGGTAAGCAGTTGTTTGACCAGCATGTTCTCCCTATTACCGGTTAGCAGTTGTTTGACCAGCATGTTCTCCCTATTACCGGTAAGCAGTTGTTTGACCAGCATGTTCTCCCTATTACCGGTTAGCAGTTGTTTGACCAGCATGTTCTCCCTATTACCGGTTAGCAGTTGTTTGACCAGCATGTTCTCCCTATTACCGGCTAGCAGTTGTTTGATCAGCTTGTTCTCTCTATTACCGGTAAGCAGTTGTTTGACCAGTTTGGTCTCCCTATTATCGGTTAGCAGTTGTTTGACCAGCATGTTCTACCTATTACCGGTTAGCAGTTGTTTGACCAGCATGTTCTACCTATTACCGGTTAGCAGTTGTTTGACCAGCTTGATCTCCCTATTATCGGTTAGCAGTTGTTTGACCAGCATGTTCTCCCTATTACCGGTTAGCAGTTGTTTGACCAGCATGTTCTCCCTATTACGGTTAGCTTGTTTGACCAGCATGTTCTCCCTATACCGGTAGCAGTTGTTTGACCAGCATGTCTCCTATTACGGTTAGCATTGTTGACCAGCATGTTCTCCCTATTCCGGTTAGCAGTTGTTTGACCAGCATGTTCTCCCTATTACGGTTAGCAGTTGTTTGACCAGCATGTTCTCCCTATTACCGGTTAGCAGTTTTTTGACCAGCTTGTTCTCCCTATTACCGGTTAGCAGTTGTTTGACCGCATGTTCCCCTATTATCGTAGCATTGTTTGACCAGCATGTTCTCCCTATTACCGGTTAGCAGTTGTTTGACCGCTGTCTCTATATTACCGGTTAGCAGTTGTTTGACCAGCATGTTCTCTCTATTACCGGTAAGCAGTTGTTTGACCAGCATGTTCTCCCTATTACCGGTTAGCAGTTGTTTGACCAGCATGTTCTACCTATTATCGGTTAGCAGTTGTTTGACCAGCATGTTCTCTATATTACCGGTTAGCAGTTGTTTGACCAGCATGTTCTCCCTATTATCGGTTAGCAGTTGTTTGACCAGCATGTTCTCTCTATTACCGGTAAGAAGTTGTTTGACCAGCATGTTCTCCCTATTATCGGTTAGCAGTTGTTTGACCAGCTTGTTCTCCCTATTATCGGTTAGCAGTTGTTTGACCAGCATGTTTTCCCTATTATCGGTTAGCAGTTGATTGACCAGCATGTTCTCCCTATTATCGGTTAGCAGTTCTTTGACCAGCATGTTCTCCCTATTATCGGTTAGCAGTTGTTTGACCAGCTTGTTCTCCCTATTATCGGTTAGCAGTTGTTTGACCAGCATGTTCTCCCTATTATCGGTTAGCAGTTGTTTGACCAGCTTGTTCTCTCTATTACCGGTTAGCAGTTGTTTGACCAGCTTGTTCTCTCTATTACCGGTTAGCACTTGTTTGACCAGCATGTTCTCCCTATTATCGGTTAGCAGTTGTTTGACCAGCATGTTCTCCCTATTACCGGTTAGCAGTTGTTTAACCAGAATGTTCTCCCTATTACCGGTTAGCAGTTGTTTGACCAGCATGTTCTCCCTATTATCGGTTAGCAGTTGTTTGACCATCATGTTCTACCTATTATCGGTTAGCAGTTATTGACCAGCATGTTCTCCCTATTACCGGTTAGCAGTTATTGACCAGCATGTTCTACCTATTACCGGTTAGCAGTTGTTTGACCAGCATGTTCTCCCTATTACCGGTAAGCAGTTGTTTCTCTATATTACCGGTTAGCAGTTGTTTGACCAGCATGTTCTCCCTATTACCGGTTAGCAGTTGTTTGACCAGCATGTTCTCCCTATTACCGGTTAGCAGTTGTTTGACCAGCTTGTTCTCTCTATTACCGGTAAGCAGTTGTGTGACCAGCATGTTCTCTATATTACAGGTTAGCAGTTGTTTGACCAGCTTGTTCTCTCTATTACCGGTTAGCAGTTGTTTGACCAGCTTGTTCTCTCTATTACCGGTTAGCAGTTGTTTGACCAGCATGTTCTCTATATTACCGGTTAGCAGTTGTTTGACCAGCTTGTTCTCCCTATTACCGGTTAGCAGTTGTTTGACCAGCATGTTCTCCCTATTACCGGTTAGCAGTTCTTTGACCAGCATGTTCTCCCTATTATCAGTTAGCAGTTGTTTGACCAGCATGTTCTCCCTATTATCGGTTAGCTGTTGTTTGACCAGCACGTTCTCCCTATTACCGGTTAGCAGTTGTTTGACCAGCATGATCTCCCTATAACCGGTTAGCAGTTGTTTGACCAGCATGTTCTCCCTATTACCGGTAAGAAGTTGTTTGACCAGCATGTTCTCCCTATTACCGGTTAGCAGTTGTTTGACCAGCATGTTCTCCCTATTACCGGTTAGCAGTTGTTTGACCAGCAAGTTCTCCCTATTACCGGTTAGCAGTTGTTTGACCAGCATGTTCTACCTATTACCGGTTAGCAGATGTTTGACCAGCTTGTTCTCCCTATTACCGGTTAGCAGTTGTTTGACCAGCATGTTCTCCCTATTACCGGTTAGCAGTTGTTTGACCAGCATGTTCTACCTATTACCGGTTAGCAGTTGTTTGACCAGCTTGTTCTCCCTATTACCGGTTAGCAGTTGTTTGACCAGCATGTTCTCCCTATTACCGGTTAGCAGTTGTTTGACCAGCATGTTCTCCCTATTACGGGTAAGCAGTTGTTTGACCAACATGTTCTCCCTATTACCGGTTAGCAGTTGTTTCTCTATATTACCGGTTAGCAGTTGTTTGACCAGCATGTTCTCCCTATTACCGGTTAGCAGTTATTTGACCAGCATGTTCTCCCTATTACCGGTTAGCAGTTGTTTGACCAGCATGTTCTCCCTATTACCGGTAAGCAGTTGTTTGACCAGCATGTTCTCCCTATTACCGGTTAGCAGTTGTTTGACCAGCATGTTCTCCCTATTACCGGTTAGCAGTTGTTTGACCAGCATGTTCTCCCTATTACCGGTTAGCAGTTGTTTGACCAGCATGTTCTCCCTATTACCGGCTAGCAGTTGTTTGACCAGCTTGTTCTCTCTATTACCGGTAAGCAGTTGTTTGACCAGCTTGTTCTCCCTATTATCGGTTAGCAGTTGTTTGACCAGCTTGTTCTCTCTATTACCGGTAAGCAGTTGTTTGACCAGCATGTTCTCTCTATTATCGGTTAGCAGTTGTTTGACCAGCATGTTCTCTCTATTATCGGTTAGCAGTTGTTTGACCAGCATGTTCTCCCTATTACCGGTTAGCAGTTGTTTGACCAGCATGTTCTCCCTATTACCGGCTAGCAGTTGTTTGACCAGCTTGTTCTCTCTATTACCGGTACGCAGTTGTTTGACCAGCTTGTTCTCCCTATTATCGGTTAGCAGTTGTTTGACCAGCTTGTTCTCTCTATTACCGGTAAGCAGTTGTTTGACCAGCATGTTCTCTCTATTATAGGTTAGCAGTTGTTTGACCAGCATGTTCTCTCTATTATCGGTTAGCAGTTGTTTGACCAGCATGTTCTACCTATTATCGGTTAGCAGTTGTTTGACCAGCATGTTCTACCTATTACCGGTTAGCAGTTGTTTGACCAGCTTGTTCTCCCTATTACCGGTTAGCAGTTATTGACCAGCATGTTCTCCCTATTACCGGTTAGCAGTTGTTTGACCAGCATGTTCTCTATATTACCGGTTAGCAGTTGTTTGACCAGCATGTTCTCTATATTACCGGTTAGCAGTTGTTTGACCAGCATGTTCTCTATATTACCGGTTAGCAGTTGTTTGACCAGCATGTTCTCCCTATTACCGGTTAGCAGTTGTTTGACCAGCATGTTCTCCCTATTATCGGTTAGCAGTTGTTTGACCAGCATGTTCTCCCTATTATCGGTTAGCAGTTGTTTGACCAGCATGTTCTCCCTATTATCGGTTAGCAGTTGTTTGACCAGCATGTTCTCCCTATTATCAGTTAGCAGTTGTTTGACCAGCATGTTCTCCCTATTATCGGTTAGCAGTTGTTTGACCAGCATGTTCTCCCTATTATCGGTTAGCAGTTGTTTGACCAGCATGTTCTCCCTATTATCGGTTAGCAGTTGTTTGACCAGCATGTTCTCCCTATTATCGTTAGCAGTTGTTTGACCAGCATGTTCTCCTATTATCGGTTAGCAGTTGTTTGACCAGCTTGTTCTCCCTATTATCGGTTAGCAGTTGTTTGACCAGCATGTTCTCCCTATTATCGGTTAGCAGTTGTTTGACCAGCTTGTTCTCCCTATTATCGGTTAGCAGTTTTTTGACCGGCATGTTCTCCCTATTATCGGTTAGCAGTTGTTTGACCAGCTTGTTCTCTCTATTACCGGTTAGCAGTTGTTTGACTAGCTTGTTCTCTCTATTACCGGTTAGCAGTTGTTTGACCAGCATGTTCTCCCTATTATCGGTTAGCAGTTGTTTGACCAGCATGTTCTCCCTATTACCGGTTAGCAGTTGTTTGACCAGCATGTTCTCCCTATTACCGGTTAGCAGTTGTTTGACCAGCATGTTCTCCCTATTTTCGGTTAGCAGTTATTGACCAGCATGTTCTCCCTATTATCGGTTAGCAGTTGTTTGACCAGCATGTTCTACCTATTATCGGTTAGCAGTTGTTTGACCAGCATGTTCTCCCTATTACCGGTTAGCAGTTGTTTGACCAGCATGTTATCTATATTACCGGTTATCAGTTGTTTGACCAGCTTGTTCTCTCTATTATCGGTTAGCAGTTGTTTGACCAGCATGTTCTCCCTATTACCGGTAAGCTGTTGTTTCTCTATATTACCGGTTAGCAGTTGTTTGACCAGCATGTTCTCCCTATTACCGGTTAGCAGTTGTTTGACCAGCATGTTCTCCCTATTACCGGTAAGCAGTTGTTTGACCAGCATGTTCTCCCTATTACCGGTTAGCAGTTGTTTGACCAGCATGTTCTCCCTATTACCGGTTAGCAGTTGTTTGACCAGCATGTTCTCCCTATTACCGGTTAGCAGTTGTTTGACCAGCATGTTCTCCCTATTACCGGTTAGCAGTTGTTTGACCAGCTTGTTCTCCCTATTACCGGTTAGCAGTTGTTTGACCAGCATGTTCTCCCTATTATCGGTTAGCAGTTGTTTGACCAGCATGTTCTCCCTATTACCGGTTAGCAGTTGTTTGACCAGCATGTTCTCTATATTACCGGTTAGCAGTTGTTTGACCAGCATGTTCTCTCTATTACCGGTAAGCAGTTGTTTGACCAGCATGTTCTCCCTATTACCGGTTAGCAGTTGTTTGACCAGCATGTTCTACCTATTATCGGTTAGCAGTTGTTTGACCAGCATGTTCTCTATATTACCGGTTAGCAGTTGTTTGACCAGCATGTTCTCCCTATTATCGGTTAGCAGTTGTTTGACCAGCATGTTCTCTCTATTACCGGTAAGAAGTTGTTTGACCAGCATGTTCTCCCTATTATCGGTTAGCAGTTGTTTGACCAGCTTGTTCTCCCTATTATCGGTTAGCAGTTGTTTGACCAGCATGTTTTCCCTATTATCGGTTAGCAGTTGATTGACCAGCATGTTCTCCCTATTATCGGTTAGCAGTTCTTTGACCAGCATGTTCTCCCTATTATCGGTTAGCAGTTGTTTGACCAGCTTGTTCTCCCTATTATCGGTTAGCAGTTGTTTGACCAGCATGTTCTCCCTATTATCGGTTAGCAGTTGTTTGACCAGCTTGTTCTCTCTATTACCGGTTAGCAGTTGTTTGACCAGCTTGTTCTCTCTATTACCGGTTAGCACTTGTTTGACCAGCATGTTCTCCCTATTATCGGTTAGCAGTTGTTTAACCAGAATGTTCTCCCTATTACCGGTTAGCAGTTGTTTGACCAGAATGTTCTCCCTATTATCGGTTAGCAGTTGTTTGACC
>CM026404.1:44716221-44796164 GCA_014843695.1 Archivesica marissinica | reverse complement strand
TCCTTTCAAAACCCAGACATCTCTATGTTCCTTTCAAAACCCAGACATCTCTATGTTCCTTTCAAAACCCAGACATCTCCATGTTCCTTTCAAAACCCAGACATCTCCATGTTCCTTTCAAAACCCAGACATCTCCATGTTCCTTTCAAAACCCAGACATCTCCATGTTCCTTTCAAAACCCAGACATCTCCATGTTCCTTTCAAAACCCAGACATCTCTATGTTCCTTTCAAAACCCAGACATCTCTATGTTCCTTTCAAAACCCAGACATCTCTATGTTCCTTTCAAAACCCAGACATCTCCATGTTCCTTTCAAAACCCAGACATCTCTATGTTCCTTTCAAAACCCAGACATCTCTATGTTCCTTTCAAAACCCAGACATCTCCATGTTCCTTTCAAAACCCAGACATCTCTATGTTCCTTTCAAAACCCAGACATCTCTATGTTCCTTTCAAAACCCAGACATCTCTATGTTCCTTTCAAAACCAGACATCTCTATGTTCCTTTCAAAACCCAGACATCTCCATGTTCCTTTCAAAACCCAGACAATCTATGTTCCTTTCAAAAGGTCCGCCTCCGTGGTCGAGTGGTTACGGTCGCTGACTTGTATACCACTGTAACCTATCATCACTGATGGTCACAGGTTCGAGCCCCGCTCAGGCCGTGTCTCATTTATATGAAAAAGTTGGCAGTTTCTTACGGAGGTTGGTGCACCCAAGTACTGGTTAACCGCTGGAGCCTGCCCAGGAAAGGTGTTGTTAGGTAAACTGCCCGCCGGCGATATAGCCCAAAATGGTGCTGATGCAGGCATAAAACCCGAAATATAATAATAATAATTCCTTTCAAAACCCAGACATCTCTATGTTCCTTTCAAAACCCAGACATCTCTATGTTCCTTTCAAAACCCAGACATCTCTATGTTCCTTTCAAAACCCAGACATCTCTATGTTCCTTTCAAAACCCAGACATCTCCATGTTCCTTTCAAAACCCAGACATCTCCATGTTCCTTTCAAAACCCAGACATCTCCATGTTCCTTTCAAAACCCAGACATCGCTATGTTCCTTTCAAAACCCAGACACCTCTATGTTCCTTTCAAAACCCAGACATCTCCATGTTCCTTTCAAAACCCAGATCTCCATGTTCCTTTCAAAACCCAGACATCTATGTTCCTTTCAAAACCAGACATCTCATGTTCCTTTCAAAACCCAGACATCTCCATGTTCCTTTCAAAACCCAGACATCTCCATGTTCCTTTCAAAACCCAGACATCTCTATGTTCCTTTCAAAACCCAGACATCTCTATGTTCCTTTCAAAACCCAGACATCTCTATGTTCCTTTCAAAACCCAGACATCTCCATGTTCCTTTCAAAACCCAGACATCTCCATGTTCCTTTCAAAACCCAGACATCTCTATGTTCCTTTCAAAACCCAGACATCTCTGTTCCTTTCAAAACCCAGACATCTCCATGTTCCTTTCAAAACCCAGACATCTCCATGTTCCTTTCAAAACCCAGACATCTCCATGTTCCTTTCAAAACCCAGACATCTCCATGTTCCTTTCAAAACCCAGACATCTCTATGTTCCTTTCAAAACCCAGACATCTCTATGTTCCTTTCAAAACCCAGACATCTCTATGTTCCTTTCAAAACCCAGACATCTCCATGTTCCTTTCAAAACCCAGACAAATCTATGTTCCTTTCAAAAGGTCCGCCTCCGTGGTCGAGTGGTTACGGTCGCTGACTTGTATACCACTGTAACCTATCATCACTGATGGTCACAAGTTCGAGCCCCGCTCAGGCCGTGTCTCATTTATATGAAAAAGTTGGCAGTTTCTTACGGAGGTTGGTGCACCCAAGTACTGGTTAACCGCTGGAGCCTGCCCAGGAAAGATGTTGTTAGGTAAAACTGCCCGCCGGCGATATAGCCCAAAATGGTGCTGATGCAGGCATAAAACCCGAAATATAATAATTATAATAATAATTCCTTTCAAAACCCAGACATCTCTATGTTCCTTTCAAAACCCATACATCTCTATGTTCCTTTCAAAACCCAGACATCTCTATGTTCCTTTCAAAACCCAGACATCTCCATGTTCCTTTCAAAACCCAGACATCTCCATGTTCCTTTCAAAACCCAGACATCTCCATGTTCCTTTCAAAACCCAGACATCTCCATGTTCCTTTCAAAACCCAGACATCTCCATGTTCCTTTCAAAACCCAGACATCTCCATGTTCCTTTCAAAACCCAGACATCTCTATGTTCCTTTCAAAACCCAGACATCTCCATGTTCCTTTCAAAACCAGACATCTCCATGTTCCTTTCAAAACCCAGACATCTCTATGTTCCTTTCAAAACCCAGACATCTCCATGTTCCTTTCAAAACCCAGACATCTCCATGTTCCTTTCAAAACCCAGACATCTCTATGTTCCTTTCAAAACCCAGACATCTCTATGTTCCTTTCAAAACCCAGACATCTCCATGTTCCTTTCAAAACCCAGACATCTCCATGTTCCTTTCAAAACCCAGACATCTCTATGTTCCTTTCAAAACCCAGACATCTCTATGTTCCTTTCAAAACCCAGACATCTCTATGTTCCTTTCAAAACCCAGACATCTCCATGTTCCTTTCAAAACCCAGACATCTCCATGTTCCTTTCAAAACCCAGACATCTCCATGTTCCTTTCAAAACCCAGACATCTCCATGTTCCTTTCAAAACCCAGACATCTCCATGTTCCTTTCAAAACCCAGACATCTCTATGTTCCTTTCAAAACCCAGACATCTCTATGTTCCTTTCAAAACCCAGACATCTCTATGTTCCTTTCAAAACCCAGACATCTCTATGTTCCTTTCAAAACCCAGACATCTCCATGTTCCTTTCAAAACCCAGACATCTCCATGTTCCTTTCAAAACCCAGACATCTCTATGTTCCTTTCAAAACCCAGACATCTCTATGTTCCTTTCAAAACCCAGACATCTCCATGTTCCTTTCAAAACCCAGACATCTTTTCCTTTCAAACCAGACATCTCTATGTTCCTTTCAAAACCCAGACATCTCCATGTTCCTTTCAAAACCCAGACATCTCCATGTTCCTTTCAAAACCCAGACATCTCCATGTTCCTTTCAAAACCCAGACATCTCCATGTTCCTTTCAAAACCCAGACATCTCCATGTTCCTTTCAAAACCCAGACATCTCTATGTTCC
Source organism: Archivesica marissinica (assembly GCA_014843695.1). Classification (NCBI taxonomy): domain Eukaryota; kingdom Metazoa; phylum Mollusca; class Bivalvia; order Venerida; family Vesicomyidae; genus Archivesica; species Archivesica marissinica. The sequence continues at coordinate 44,792,949 of CM026404.1, read as the reverse complement.
TTTCAAAACCCAGACATCTCTATGTTCCTTTCAAAACCCAGACATCTCTATGTTCCTTTCAAAACCCAGACATCTCCATGTTCCTTTCAAAACCCAGACATCTCCATGTTCCTTTCAAAACCCAGACATCTCTATGTTCCTTTCAAAACCCAGACATCTCTATGTTCCTTTCAAAACCCAGACATCTCCATGTTCCTTTCAAAACCCAGACATCTCCATGTTCCTTTCAAAACCCAGACATCTCCATGTTCCTTTCAAAACCCAGACATCTCTATGTTCCTTTCAAAACCCAGACATCTCTATGTTCCTTTCAAAACCCAGACATCTCCATGTTCCTTTCAAAACCCAGACATCTCTATGTTCCTTTCAAAACCCAGACATCTCTATGTTCCTTTCAAAACCCAGACATCTCCATGTTCCTTTCAAAACCCAGACATCTCTATGTTCCTTTCAAAACCCAGACATCTCTATGTTCCTTTCAAAACCCAGACATCTCTATGTTCCTTTCAAAACCCAGACATCTCTATGTTCCTTTCAAAACCCAGACATCTCCATGTTCCTTTCAAAACCCAGACAAATCTATGTTCCTTTCAAAAGGTCCGCCTCCGTGGTCGAGTGGTTACGGTCGCTGACTTGTATACCACTGTAACCTATCATCACTGATGGTCACAAGTTCAAGCCCCGCTCAGGCCGTGTCTCATTTATATGAAAAAGTTGGCAGTTTCTTACGGAGGTTGGTGCACCCAAGTACTGGTTAACCGCTGGAGCCTGCCCAGGAAAGATGTTGTTAGGTAAAACTGCCCGCCGGCGATATAGCCCAAAATGGTGCTGATGCAGGCATAAAACCCGAAATATAATAATAATAATTCCTTTCAAAACCCAGACATCTCTATGTTCCTTTCAAAACCCATACATCTCTATGTTCCTTTCAAAACCCAGACATCTCTATGTTCCTTTCAAAACCCAGACATCTCTATGTTCCTTTCAAAACCCAGACATCTCCATGTTCCTTTCAAAACCCAGACATCTCCATGTTCCTTTCAAAACCCAGACATCTCCATGTTCCTTTCAAAACCCAGACATCTCCATGTTCCTTTCAAAACCCAGACATCTCTATGTTCCTTTCAAAACCCAGACACCTCTATGTTCCTTTCAAAACCCAGACATCTCCATGTTCCTTTCAAAACCCAGACATCTCCATGTTCCTTTCAAAACCCAGACATCTCTATGTTCCTTTCAAAACCCAGACATCTCTATGTTCCTTTCAAAACCCAGACATCTCCATGTTCCTTTCAAAACCCAGACATCTCCATGTTCCTTTCAAAACCCAGACACCTCTATGTTCCTTTCAAAACCCAGACATCTCCATGTTCCTTTCAAAATCCAGACATCTCTATGTTCCTTTCAAAACCCAGACATCTCCATGTTCCTTTCAAAACTCAGACATCTCCATGTTCCTTTCAAAACCCAGACATCTCTATGTTCCTTTCAAAACCCAGACATCTCTGTTCCTTTCAAAACCCAGACATCTCCATGTTCCTTTCAAAACCCAGACATCTCCATGTTCCTTTCAAAACCCAGACATCTCTATGTTCCTTTCAAAACCCAGACATCTCCATGTTCCTTTCAAAACCCAGACATCTCCATGTTCCTTTCAAAACCCAGACATCTCTATGTTCCTTTCAAAACCCAGACATCTCCATGTTCCTTTCAAAACCCAGACATCTCTATGTTCCTTTCAAAAGGTCCGCCTCCGTGGTCGAGTGGTTACGGTCGCTGACTTGTATACCACTGTAACCTATCATCACTGATGGTCACAGGTTCGAGCCCCGCTCAGGCCGTGTCTCATTTATATGAAAAAGTTGGCAGTTTCTTACGGAGGTTGGTGCACCCAAGTACTGGTTAACCGCTGGAGCCTGCCCAGGAAAGGTGTTGTTAGGTAAACTGCCCGCCGGCGATATAGCCCAAAATGGTGCTGATGCAGGCATAAAACCCGAAATATAATTAATAAAATTCCTTTCAAAACCCAGACATCTCTATGTTCCTTTCAAAACCCAACATCTCTATGTTCCTTCAAAACCCAGACATCTCTATGTTCCTTTCAAAACCCAGACATCTCCATGTTCCTTTCAAAACCCAGACATCTCCATGTTCCTTTCAAAACCCAGACATCTCTATGTTCCTTTCAAAACCCAGACACTCTATGTTCCTTTCAAAACCCAGACATCTCTATGTTCCTTTCAAAACCCAGACATCTCCATGTTCCTTTCAAAACCCAGACATCTCTATGTTCCTTTCAAAACCCAGACATCTCTATGTTCCTTTCAAAACCCAGACATCTCCATGTTCCTTTCAAAACCCAGACATCTCTATGTTCCTTTCAAAACCCAGACATCTCCATGTTCCTTTCAAAACCCAGACATCTCTATGTTCCTTTCAAAACCCAGACATCTCTATGTTCCTTTCAAAACCCAGACACCTCTATGTTCCTTTCAAAACCCAGACATCTCCATGTTCCTTTCAAAACCCAGACATCTCCATGTTCCTTTCAAAACCCAGACATCTCCATGTTCCTTTCAAAACCCAGACATCTCTATGTTCCTTTCAAAACCCAGACACCTCTATGTTCCTTTCAAAACCCAGACATCTCTATGTTCCTTTCAAAACCCAGACATCTCCATGTTCCTTTCAAAACCCAGACATCTCCATGTTCCTTTCAAAACCCAGACATCTCCATGTTCCTTTCAAAACCCAGACATCTCCATGTTCCTTTCAAAACCCAGACATCTCTATGTTCCTTTCAAAACCCAGACATCTCTATGTTCCTTTCAAAACCCAGACATCTCTATGTTCCTTTCAAAACCCAGACATCTCTATGTTCCTTTCAAAACCCAGACATCTCCATGTTCCTTTCAAAACCCAGACATCTCCATGTTCCTTTCAAAACCCAGACATCTCTATGTTCCTTTCAAAACCCAGACACCTCTATGTTCCTTTCAAAACCCAGACATCTCCATGTTCCTTTCAAAACCCAGACATCTCTATGTTCCTTTCAAAACCCAGACATCTCCATGTTCCTTTCAAAACCCAGACATCTCATGTTCCTTTCAAAACCCAGACATCTCCATGTTCCTTTCAAAACCCTCTCATGTCCTTTCAAACCCAGACATCTCCATGTTCCTTTCAAAACCCAGACATCTCTATGTTCCTTTCAAAACCCAGACATCTCTATGTTCCTTTCAAAACCCAGACATCTCTATGTTCCTTTCAAAACCCAGACATCTCCATGTTCCTTTCAAAACCCAGACATCTCTATGTTCCTTTCAAAACCCAGACATCTCTATGTTCCTTTCAAAACCCAGACATCTCCATGTTCCTTTCAAAACCCAGACATCTCCATGTTCCTTTCAAAACCCAGACATCTCCATGTTCCTTTCAAAACCCAGACATCTCCATGTTCCTTTCAAAACCCAGACATCTCTATGTTCCTTTCAAAACCCAGACATCTCTATGTTCCTTTCAAAACCCAGACATCTCCATGTTCCTTTCAAAACCCAGACATCTCTATGTTCCTTTCAAAACCCAGACATCTCTATGTTCCTTTAAAAACCCAGACATCTCCATGTTCCTTTCAAAACCCAGACATCTCTATGTTCCTTTCAAAACCCAGACATCTCTATGTTCCTTTCAAAACCCAGACATCTCTATGTTCCTTTCAAAACCCAGACATCTCTATGTTCCTTTCAAAACCCAGACATCTCCATGTTCCTTTCAAAACCCAGACAAATCTATGTTCCTTTCAAAAGGTCCGCCTCCGTGGTCGAGTGGTTACGGTCGCTGACTTGTATACCACTGTAACCTATCATCACTGATGGTCACAAGTTCAAGCCCCGCTCAGGCCGTGTCTCATTTATATGAAAAAGTTGGCAGTTTCTTACGGAGGTTGGTGCACCCAAGTACTGGTTAACCGCTGGAGCCTGCCCAGGAAAGATGTTGTTAGGTAAAACTGCCCGCCGGCGATATAGCCCAAAATGGTGCTGATGCAGGCATAAAACCCGAAATATAATAATAATAATTCCTTTCAAAACCCAGACATCTCTATGGTCCTTTCAAAACCCATACATCTCTATGTTCCTTTCAAAACCCAGACATCTCTATGTTCCTTTCAAAACCCAGACATCTCTATGTTCCTTTCAAAACCCAGACATCTCCATGTTCCTTTCAAAACCCAGACATCTCCATGTTCCTTTCAAAACCCAGACATCTCCATGTTCCTTTCAAAACCCAGACATCTCCATGTTCCTTTCAAAACCCAGACATCGCTATGTTCCTTTCAAAACCCAGACACCTCTATGTTCCTTTCAAAACCCAGACATCTCCATGTTCCTTTCAAAACCCAGACTTCTCCATGTTCCTTTCAAAACCCAGACATCTATATGTTCCTTTCAAAACCCAGACACCTCTATGTTCCTTTCAAAACCCAGACATCTCCATGTTCCTTTCAAAACCCAGACATCTCCATGTTCCTTTCAAAACCCAGACACCTCTATGTTCCTTTCAAAACCCAGACATCTCCATGTTCCTTTCAAAATCCAGACATCTCTATGTTCCTTTCAAAACCCAGACATCTCCATGTTCCTTTCAAAACTCAGACATCTCCATGTTCCTTTCAAAACCCAGACATCTCTATGTTCCTTTCAAAACCCAGACATCTCTGTTCCTTTCAAAACGCAGACATCTCCATGTTCCTTTCAAAACCCAGACATCTCTATGTTCCTTTCAAAACCCAGACATCTCTATGTTCCTTTCAAAACCCAGACATCTCCATGTTCCTTTCAAAACCCAGACATCTCCATGTTCCTTTCAAAACCCAGACATCTCTATGTTCCTTTCAAAACCCAGACATCTCCATGTTCCTTTCAAAACCCAGACAAATCTATGTTCCTTTCAAAAGGCGCCTCCGTGGTCGAGTGGTTACGTCCTGACTTGTATACCACTGTAACCTATCATCACTGATGGTCCAGTTCAAGCCCCGTCAGGCGTCTCATTTATATGAAAAGTTGGCAGTTTCTTACGGAGGTTGGCACCCAGTCTGGTTAACCGCTGGAGCCTGCCCAGAATGTTGTTAGGTAAACCCCGCGGCGATATAGCCCAAAATGGTGCTGATGCAGGCATAAAACCCGAAATATAAATATAATTCCTTTCAAAACCCAGACATCTCTATGTTCCTTTCAAAACCCAACATCTCTATGTTCCTTTCAAAACCCAGACATCTATGTTCCTTTCAAAACCCAGACATCTCCATGTTCCTTTCAAAACCCAGACATCTCCATGTTCCTTTCAAAACCCAGACATCTCTATGTTCCTTTCAAAACCCAGACATCTCTATGTTCCTTTCAAAACCCAGACATCTCCATGTTCCTTTCAAAACCCAGACATCTCCATGTTCCTTTCAAAACCCAGACATCTCTATGTTCCTTTCAAAACCCAGACATCTCTATGTTCCTTTCAAAACCCAGACATCTCCATGTTCCTTTCAAAACCCAGACATCTCTATGTTCCTTTCAAAACCCAGACATCTCCATGTTCCTTTCAAAACCCAGACATCTCCATGTTCCTTTCAAAACCCAGACATCTCTATGTTCCTTTCAAAACCCAGACACCTCTATGTTCCTTTCAAAACCCAGACATCTCCATGTTCCTTTCAAAACCCAGACATCTCCATGTTCCTTTCAAAACCCAGACATCTCCATGTTCCTTTCAAAACCCAGACATCTCTATGTTCCTTTCAAAACCCAGACATCTCTATGTTCCTTTCAAAACCCAGACACCTCTATGTTCCTTTCAAAACCCAGACATCTCCATGTTCCTTTCAAAACCCAGACATCTCCATGTTCCTTTCAAAACCCAGACATCTCTATGTTCCTTTCAAAACCCAGACACCTCTATGTTCCTTTCAAAACCCAGACATCTCCATGTTCCTTTCAAAACCCAGACATCTCCATGTTCCTTTCAAAACCCAGACATCTCTATGTTCCTTTCAAAACCCAGACATCTCCATGTTCCTTTCAAAACCCAGACATCTCCATGTTCCTTTCAAAACCCAGACATCTCTATGTTCCTTTCAAAACCCAGACATCTCTATGTTCCTTTCAAAACCCAGACATCTCTATGTTCCTTTCAAAACCCAGACATCTCCATGTTCCTTTCAAAACCCAGACATCTCTATGTTCCTTTCAAAACCCAGACATCTCCATGTTCCTTTCAAAACCCAGACATCTCCATGTTCCTTTCAAAACCCAGACATCTCTATGTTCCTTTCAAAACCCAGACATCTCTGTTCCTTTCAAAACCAGACATCTCCATGTTCCTTTCAAAACCCAGACATCTCCATGTTCCTTTCAAAACCCAGACATCTCCATGTTCCTTTCAAAACCCAGACATCTCCATGTTCCTTTCAAAACCCAGACATCTCCATGTTCCTTTCAAAACCCAGACATCTCCATGTTCCTTTCAAAACCCAGACATCTCCATGTTCCTTTCAAAACCCAGACATCTCTATGTTCCTTTCAAAACCCAGACATCTCTATGTTCCTTTCAAAACCCAGACATCTCCATGTTCCTTTCAAAACCCAGACAAATCTATGTTCCTTTCAAAAGGTCCGCCTCCGTGGTCGAGTGGTTACGGTCGCTGACTTGTATACCACTGTAACCTATCATCACTGATGGTCACAGGTTCGAGCCCCGCTCAGGCCGTGTCTCATTTATATGAAAAAGTTGGCAGTTTCTTACGGAGGTTGGTGCACCCAAGTACTGGTTAACCGCTGGAGCCTGCCCAGGAAAGATGTTGTTAGGTAAAACTGCCCGCCGGCGATATAGCCCAAAATGGTGCTGATGCAGGCATAAAACCCGAAATATAATAATTATAATAATAATTCCTTTCAAAACCCAGACATCTCTATGTTCCTTTCAAAACCCATACATCTCTATGTTCCTTTCAAAACCCAGACATCTCTATGTTCCTTTCAAAACCCAGACATCTCCATGTTCCTTTCAAAACCCAGACATCTCCATGTTCCTTTCAAAACCCAGACATCTCTATGTTCCTTTCAAAACCCAGACATCTCTATGTTCCTTTCAAAACCCAGACATCTCTATGTTCCTTTCAAAACCCAGACATCTCCATGTTCCTTTCAAAACCCAGACATCTATATGTTCCTTTCAAAACCCAGACACCTCTATGTTCCTTTCAAAACCCAGACATCTCCATGTTCCTTTCAAAACCCAGACATCTCTATGTTCCTTTCAAAACCCAGACATCTCCATGTTCCTTTCAAAACCCAGACATCTCCATGTTCCTTTCAAAACCCAGACATCTATATGTTCCTTTCAAAACCCAGACACCTCTATGTTCCTTTCAAAACCCAGACATCTCCATGTTCCTTTCAAAACCCAGACATCTCCATGTTCCTTTCAAAAACCAGATGTATATAATTATGTTCATTTCAAATACCAGCTGTATCTTGGGAGGAAATTAGAGATGGCAACGAATAGTGATTTTACTATTCGAATATTCGTACGGGAAGGTATGCGAATATTCGATATAATTCTATCAAAAACACAGAATCACTCAAATTGGCATTTTTGAGGACAATATAATAAAAATCGTAATATTGAGCAGTTAATTAAATATTCAAGATACATGTGGGTGGTTGTTGTTGCAAACTGTCTGTAATATTTCAAAGGAATTTTCTCGTCTAAAACAGTTTTGACATCATAATTAAACACTACCTACCTTAGCACCTACTGTAATTATCCGATTACATGGCAGTGTCAATTAACATGGTTAATTTTTTTTGTATTTATGATGGTTTCAAAAGAAAAATGTATCTGACAGTTTATTTCATATTTGCAAAATATTTGTTCACGTCCGAGCGAATATTCATTTCCATCCCTAGAGGAAATGTTTTCCATATCACAACTACAGTCAAATTAGATTATTGCTACACCACTTCATTAGGGCTTCATTCAGACCTCATGTGGGCTTCATTCAGACTACATATGGGCTTCATTCAGACTTCATTAGGGCTTCATTCAGACTTCATATGGGCTTCATTCAGACTTCATATGGGCTTCACTCAGACTTCATTCAGACTTCATATGGGCTTCACTCAGACTTCATTCAGACTTCATATGGGCTTCACTCAGACTTCATTCAGACTTCATATGGGCTTCACTCAGACCTCATTCAGACTTCACTCAGATTTCAGTCAGGTTCAGACTTCACTCGAGCTTCATTTGGACGTTTTATGTTTTACAGTGGTGCTAGTAACCTGGAAGACTTGCAGCAGAGGTTGTCTGAGAAGCTGATGATCCGCCGTGAGAAAAGCCAGGTGCTTACTCAACTACCGCCCAAACAGAGGCAGAGAGTTCTCTTCGAATTGAAGGACTCAGATCTGAAAAAGGTGGCAATATTTTCTCCAGTTTGTCAGTATGGCTAAAATAAATAGAACTCTCATAACTTGTAGTTACACTGACATTATGCACCTGTTGAACTGGGTGGACTAGATGCACCTGTTCAACTGGGTGGACTACACCTGTTGAACTGGGTGGACTAGGTGCACCTGTTGAACTGGGTGGACTAGATGCACCTGTTCAACTGGGTGGACTAGATGCACCTGTTCAACTGGGTGGACTAGATGCACCTGTTCAACTGGGTGGACTAGGTGCATCTATTCAGCTGGGTGGACTAGTTGCACCTGTTCAACTGGGTGGACTAGGTGCACCTGTTCAACTGGGTGCAATATGAGCATTTCAATTAATTCCTAGTGCATGTCATCTTTTCATCGAGATATTCTTCAGAACAAGAACATGGAAGTCGTGGGAGCGCGTTCGCTTCAGGTGCGAAAGGCCCAGAGTTCGAGCCCCGCTGGAGCCGCTACGATTGTGCCCTTATGCAAGGCATTTAAATTCCACAGTGCCTCTTCTCTTTCCCTCGTGGTTACCAATGTTCCTTGCCCAGTGTTAGTAGATGTTACCAATGTTCCTTGCCCAGTGTTAGTAGATGTTACCAATGTTAGTAGATGTTACCAATGTTCCTTGCCCAATGTGAGTAGATGTTACCAATGTTCCTTGCCCAGTGTTAGTAGATGTTACCAATGTTAGTAGATGTTACCAATGTTCCTTGCCCAATGTGAGTAGATGTTACCAATGTTCCTTGCCCAGTGTTAGTAGATGTTACCAATGTTAGTAGATGTTACCAATGTTCCTTGCCCAATGTGAGTAGATGTTACCAATGTTCCTTGCCCAGTGTTAGTAGATGTTACCAATGTTAGTAGATGTTACCAATGTTCCTTGCCCAGTGTTAGTAGATGTTACCAATGTTCCTTGCCCAGTGTTAGTAGATGTTACCAATGTTCCTCTCCATGTTAGTAGATGTTACCAATGTTCCTTGCCCAATGTTAGTAGATGTTACCAATGTTCCTTGCCCAGTGTTAGTAGATGTTACCAATGTTCCTTGCCCAGTGTTAGTAGATGTTACCAATGTTCCTACTCCAATGTTAGTAGATGTTACCAATGTTCCTTGCCCATGTTTAGTAGATGTTACCAATGTTCCTTGCCCAATGTTAGTAGATGTTACCAATGTTCCTACTCCAATGTTAGTAGATGTTACCAATGTTCCTTGCCCAGTGTTAGTAGATGTTACCAATGTTCCTTGCCCAGTGTTAGTAGATGTTACCAATGTTCTTTGCCCAGTGTGAGTAGATGTTACCAATGTTCTTTGCCCAGTGTTAGTAGATGTTACCAATGTTCCTTGCCCAATGTTAGTAGATGTTACCAATGTTCCTTGCCCAGTGTGAGTAGATGTTACCAATGTTCCTTGCCCAATGTTAGTTGATGTTACCAATGTTCCTTGCCCAGTGTTAGTAGATGTTACCAATGTTCCTTGCCCAATGTTAGTAGATGTTACCAATGTTCTTTGCCCAATGTTAGTAGATGTTACCAATGTTCCTTGCCCAATGTTAGTAGATGTTACCAATGTTCCTTGCCCAGTGTTAGTAGATGTTACCAATGTTCCTTGCCCAGTGTTAGAACAAGAAAGCGTATATGTGGTTATTCGTGTTAGAGGAAACCGGAGTACCCAAGAAGAAAAAAAACACCTGTCCGATCTTGTGACTACCTTACCATCTTGCATGCTTTCCAGTCTGAGGATTGAACCAGGGTTGCATCGGTGAGCAGCGAGCGTGCTAACCATTGCGCTAATCAGACAGCCACCAATGTTCTTTACCCCGCCAGTAAAACAACTTACAAATATTCTTTTACATCGGCATTAGAACAAGTTGCCAATATTCCTCAACCTGGCATTATAGCTTAAACTTTATTTATTCATCAATATTTACATCAAATTACTGATATCCTTTACCCCGGTTTTAGAACAAGTTACCAATATCATTTACCCCAGCATTAGAACAAGTTACCAATATCATTTACCCCGATATTAGAATCAGTTAACAATATCCTTTACTCCAGCATTATAACAAGTTACCAATATCCTTTACCCTGATATTAGAATCAGTTAACCATATCCTTTACCCCAGCATTATAACAAGTTACCAATATCCTTTACCCCAGCATTAGAACAAGTTACCAATATCCTTTACCCCGATATTAGAATCAGTTAACAATATCCTTTTCCCCAGCATTATAACAAGTTACCAATATCCTTTACCCCAGCATTAGAACAAGTTACCAATATCCTTTACCCCGGCATTATAACAAATTAACAATATCCTTTACCCCGGCATTAGAACAAGTTACCAATATCCTTTACCCCAGCATTATAACAAATTACCAATATCCTTTACCCCAGCATTATAACAAGTTACCAATATCCTTTACCCCAGCATTATAACAAGTTACCAATATCCTTTACCCCAGCATTATAACAAGTTACCAATATCCTTTACCCCAGCATTATAACAAGTTACCAATATCCTTTACCCCAGCATTAGAACAAGTTACCAATATCCTTTACCCCGATATTAGAATCAGTTAACAATATCCTTTACCCCAGCATTATAACAAGTTACCAATATCCTTTACCCCAGCATTATAACAAGTTACCAATATCCTTTACCCCAGCATTATAACAAATTACCAATATCCTTTACCCCAGCATTATAACAAGTTACCAATATCCTTTACCCCGATATTAGAATCAGTTAACAATATCCTTTACCCCAGCATTATAACAAGTTACCAATATCCTTTACCCCGCTATTAGAACCAGTTTACTTGTCACATTCCAATTTCAAGATCTTAATTCTCTCATTATCTCCGGCTTTGTTTGTGTATCTTTGCCAATAGCATGTTTAACTTATTTAAAGGAAATACGGCAAACGTTCGACGAGTTGAGGCCCCTCATGAAGCGTTCCAAGCAGGACAATTTTGAGGTTCTGACTGGAGCAGGAGAACATGATGCCAAGGATACAAACTTGTTGTATATGATACAGCGACTCTACAAGCTCAGTGGAACAGCTAAGGTAATGGCTTCTCCGGAAATGACATGCTTGTTGTGTGAGTTTTATCAGATCATATTTCCGCCACGGTGTGTGGGTTGGGAACATTATAAATCATCTCTGAAACTACTTGTCCAACTGACAATATTACCCTTTACACTTGATGATGGTTTACCACGTATCAACGTTATATGAGTAGGGTTAATTTGTTAGAATGCATGGCCTCTCTTAGGCAGGTTTATTTCTGTATGGGTTTCAGCATCTTGTTGATACACATTTATGGTTGTCTGATGGTCACGTGTTCAAGCCCCTATAGGATCGTGTCTCTTTATATGAAAATGTTGACAGTTTCTTACGGAGGTTGGTGCACCAAGTACTGGTTAACTTTTGGAGCCTTCCTAGGAAAGGTGTTGTATGGTAAGCTGCCCATCGCTCAACATGGGCAACCGATAATGACGTTAAATAAACTGCCCGCCGGCAATATAGCCCAAACTGAATCTGATACAGGCGTAAAGCCCGAACAAACAATCAACCAAATATGTTGGTCCCTATATGTTTCCTATCACTGCATAATTCCTTGTTACTGTTTCTGATAAAGGTGCCCTCTCTCTATAGATAGGTCCAGCTAAAGAATATGTTGGTCCCTACATGTTTCCTATCACTGCATAATTCCTTGTTACTGTTTCTGATAACGGTGCTCTCTCTCTATAGATAGGTCCAGCTAAAGAATATGTTGGTCCCTACATGTTTCCTATCACTGCATAATTCCTTGTTACTGTTTCTGATAAAGGTGCTCTCTCTATAGATAGGTCCAGCTAAAGAATATGTGGAAATGTTGTGTGAAAACCCCAAGCTGAAGTTTCTGGTGTTTGCGTACCATCATGACATGATGAACGGACTAAGTGAGAGCTTGCATGACAAGAAAGTCAGGTTTATCAGGATCGACGGTGAAACTCCGCCTTCGGAGAGACCGGTAAGTAAGAGCTTGTATGACAAGAAAGTCCAGTTTATAAGAACACAGGGAAACTCCGCCCACGCAAAGATCGGTAAGTGGGGGCTTGTATAACAAGGAAGTCATGTTTATCAGGATCAATAGTGAAGCTTGTATGACAAGAAAGTTAAGTTTATTAGGATCGACATTGAAATTCCGCCATCGCAGAGATCTGTCAGTAACAGCTTGTATGACAAGAAAGTCATTTATCAGGACTGACAATGAAACTGCGCCCTCGCAGAAATCAGCAAATAAGTTTATCAAGACTGACAGCAAAACTGCACCCTCGCAGATATTGGCAAATAAGTTTATCAAGACTGACAGCGAAACTGCACCCTCGCAGATATTGGCAAATAAGTTTATCAAGACTGACAGCGAAACTGCGCCCTCGCAGAAATCGGCAAATAGGTTTATCAAGACTGACAGCGAAACTGCACCCTCGCAGATATTGGCAAATAAGTTTATCAAGACTGACAGCGAAACTGTGCCATCGCAGATATTGGCAAATAAGTTTATCAAGACTGACAGCGAAACTGCGCCCTCGCAGAAATTGGCAAATAGGTTTATCAAGACTGACAGTGAAACTGCACCCTCGCAGAAATCGGCAAATAAGTTTATCAAGACTGACAGCGAAACTGCACCCTCGTAGAAATCGGGTCTTTATAAGTATATGTCAAGTATATTGCCAAGTGGTGTAAAGTATGAGCAGCCCTAGTGTAAGGATATACTTGTTGGAAAGGCATCTATTAAAAAATCAGTCTATATTGTGTTTTCAGCACCTTGTACAACAGTTCCAATCTGATCCGGACACGAGGGTAGCCATCCTCAGCATACTAGCAGCCGGAGTGGTACGCTCGATTAACATTTCCTGCTTACTGAACACTAAATTATATTTCTTATTATTACTATACACTATATAATTATTATTGAATGCATATTATTAGGTGACTTATAGGCCTTAAACATTTAGTGTAAGCACTACATACCAAATGTCCTTAAACGTTTAGTGTAAGCACTACATACCAAATGTCCTTAAACATTTAGTGTAAGCACTACATACCAAATGTCCTTAAACATTTAGTGTAAGCACTACATACCAAATGTCCTTAAACGTTTAGTGTAGGCACTACATACCAAGGGTGAGGAATGTCCTTAAACATTTAGTGTAGGCACTACATACCAAATGTCCTTAAACGTTTAGTGTAGGCACTACATGTGTGAGGAATGTCCTTAAACATTTAGTGTAGGCACTACATACCAAATGTCCTTAAACGTTTAGTGTAGGCACTACATACCAAGGGTGAGGAATGTCCTTAAACATTTAGTGTAGGCACTACATGTGTGAGGAATGTCCTTAAACATTTAGTGTAGGCACTACATGTGTGAGGAATGTCCTTAAACGTTTAGTGTAGGCACTACATGTGTGAGGAATGTCCTTAAACATTTAGTGTAGGCACTACATACCCAGGGTGAGTAATGTCCTTAAACATTTAGTGTAAGCACTACATATCATGTGTGAGGAATGTCCTTAAACGTTTAGTGTAAGCACTACATGTGTGAGGAATGTCCTTAAACATTTAGTGTAGGCACTACATGTGTGAGGAATGTCCTTAAACGTTTAGTGTAGGCACTACATGTGTGAGGAATGTCCTTAAACGTTTAGTGTAGGCACTACATGTGTGAGGAATGTCCTTAAACGTTTAGTGTAAGCACTACATGTGTGAGGAATGTCCTTAAACGTTTAGTGTAGGCACTACATGTGTGAGGAATGTCCTTAAACATTTAGTGTAAGCACTACATACCCAGGGTGAGTAATGTCCTTAAACGTTTAGTGTAGGCACTACATGTGTGAGGAATGTCCTTAAACGTTTAGTGTAGGCACTACATGTGTGAGGAATGTCCTTAAACGTTTAGTGTAGGCACTACATGTGTGAGGAATGTCCTTAAACGTTTAGTGTAAGCACTACATATCATGTGTGAAGAATGTCCTTAAACGTTTAGTGTAGGCACTACATACCAAGGGTGAGGAATGTCCTTAAACATTTAGTGTAGGCACTATATACCAAGGGTGAGGAATGTCCTTAAACATTTAGTGTAGGCACTACATACCAAGGGTGAGGAATGTCCTTAAACATTTAGTGTAGGCACTACATACCAAGGGTGAGGAATGTCCTTAAACATTTAGTGTAAGCACTACATACCAAGGGTGAGGACTGTCCTTAGACATTTAGTGTAAGCACTATATACATTATATTACAGGGCCTGACTCTCACAGCAGCCACTCTTGTGGTATTTGCTGAGATGTACTGGACCCCGGGCACAATGATACAGTGCGAGGATCGCGCCCACAGGATCGGACAGACCAGCTGTGTGTCAGTACACTATTTGGTTGCCCGGGATACCATGGATGAATGGGTATGGTCAGCTGTCTGTAAGAAGGTAGGGACACATGATGGGGTTAAAAAGGGAAATTTAGATATTATGTCAGAATATGAATATATAATGTTTTTGATTTTATTTTATAAGTGTTTGTTTATGATAGTGTCACCCCTATTTAAAGGGCCAGCCATTTCTGACTTATGAGACACCTCTTTTTATGAACATCAGTACTTCCCGAATCCTATGCTTGTATGCCAGACTGGTAGGCAATCGGTAACCATTATTTAACTAGCTGACGGCCATATCAGAACGAACCCCTTGTGAGATTCGAACCTTCGACCTCCCGCTCCGTAGGCGGACGCCTTGACCACTAGGCTTATATTTTAGTGTCATTTCAATTATTGTGGCATTATCTGTCAGGCAAGAGGAAAGTGTAAGTGAAAAATAATGACATTCTTCCTTTTTTAATGTGGGGAAAGGGATGAAAGTGAAAAATATGTTACAAGTTAAATCTGGGGAAATGAAAGCACTGGGGTAGTTACTCTCTTCACTCAGAGAAGATCTCTGCCACCACAAGCAAAGATAGCTCTATTTGCTGTGTTCAACCTAAGATCAATCTCACAACCTTGCGCTGTTAAACCAATACTCGCTCACAACCTTTGCACTGGTTGTCCACAGGGCTAGGCTGCTGCACCACTGGACCACCCTCTACATAGTTGTCTGCAGAAAATGACATTCAATTATTTAATTATGTGAGGAAAATATTTTCAGACCTTAGTTACATCAACGACACTGACGGGAAAGAAGAGGAAAATGGAAGCTTTGGATGGTGACCAGTACCAGGTTGATGTACTATCTAATGCTGAAGCTTGGGTACCAGCCAACAACAGTGATAGTTCTAATCTCACAGAATACATCGAGACATGTCTGGTAGTTCCCTTTTTTCTAACTTATTCATTTGTTTCAGGGCAACGATTTATTGGTAATATTTGACCGAAAATTATTTTTGAAATCGTTAATGTTTTCAAATAAGAAAATGTATAGCTCCATAAACTGTTTTCGTTTCAAACACTATTTTAGAAATGATATACTTGACATTCTAATGTCAGTTTGTGCATTAAAAAATAAATACATGTAGATTTATGACATCATTTGTTGTCAAGCTTTTGGAATTTCTTATCTCCAGTGCAGGTGGCCGTGTGGTTACGGTCGTTGGCTTCAAATCACTTGCCCCTCACCGTTGTAGGTTCGTGCAGGTGGCCGTGTGATTACGGTCTTTGGCTTCAAATCACTGGCCCCTCACCGTTGTAGGTTTGTGCAGGTGGCCGTGTGATTACGGTCGTTGGCTTCAAATCACTTGCCCCTCACCGTTGTAGGTTCGTGCAGGTGGCCGTGTGATTACGGTCGTTGGCTTCAAATCACTTGCCCCTCACCGTTGTAGGTTCGTGCAGGTGGCCGTGTGATTACGGTCGTTGGCTTCAAATCACTTGCCCCTCACCGTTGTAGGTTCGAATACCACTGGAGATGTTGAATTATTTCATGTGAGGAAGCTATCCAGCTGGCTTGTGATAGGTTGGTGGTTCTACTTGGGTGCCTGTTTGTACCTGCAATATCACATGTAGGAGCACCAGGGGTCATCCTCCACCAATTAAAGGTGGAGAGTCACCATATGACCAAAGCTGTTGGTGCAACTACCCCCCCCCCAATTATTTTGCCTTGTCAAGGTCACTTCCAGTCATGGCCATATTCCTGAAGAATTTGTCATTCAAAAATAGAGCTCTCATCAATCTAAACTGTTGCCCAACTTCAAAGCAATTTAACTTGATGAGCCTTGCATTAAAATTAATAAAGCAAATCTTAAGGAATTTGAATCAATCAAGTATAGAAGTCAATGGATTTAAGCTTTGAATAACTTGTACTTGCAGGATGCCAGTCAGAAGTCCATATTGCATTTCTTCTCACCAAAGCAGTTTGCATCAAAGAAAAACTGGAAGACTGCATCAGAAAACGACACAATTGATACCACTGTTAGACATACAAGGGACATCAGTACTGTAAATAATAGAAGGGACAAGGCACACACTGAATATCACAGCGAGATAGAGACATCGGTTGTTGCAACAGAGCTTGACAGCTTGACTCCAGCAAGTAAAAGAATCAGAGTAGATGCCAGTTTAGCAAATAGCAGAAAAGACCAATCTGTGTGGAGGAATAGTTCACATAGTCTGGATAATGTCATTGTTATAGAAAGTGATGGAGATGATGATTTTGTTGATCATAAAGCAGCAACAAAGTCATGCAAAATACATTCTAACAGCTCAAAAAAACGAAAACGTTCAAAAGTTATATCTTCTGCCACATCTCCAAGATATAGGCTAGAAGCTTTGTTTGATAACACCAGAAAGAAAGATATATTAAGAGAAAATGATGATATTGACAATGAAAAAACACCAATACAGAGAGTTAGTAAAGATAGTAAAACAAGGGTATCATCAAAGACATATGAGGAATCTGAGAAGAAAGTAGAAGTAAATAGTGAAAGAACTGCTGGTGTAACATTGGAAGGAAATGTAGATGAAATTTGGAACTGCAAACAGTGCACGTATCTTAACCACAAAGCACTGAATTATTGTGAAATGTGTGAATCTCCAAAGAAATATATAGCTGTTTCTAAGACAACCCTTTCTGATAGGAGAGGTACTAAGTCTGGGAAAATAAATAGCAGTGCGGTAAAGATGAAGGTTGTAGAAAGCAGAAAAGAGTTAAAAGAGGCAGATAGTGTGACTGTCACTGATGCCCCTATTGATGTATCTAGAATTACTGATAATTCCCAGGATGATGACGGAGAAAATGATAATATTGACTTTGAACTGGGTAGAGATATTGATGATGCAGGAAATTGTGGGGAGGTGATAGCGGAATGTGTTGAAATGGAATCTGACACTGATCATGGTATTGATATTGAGGAAATAGAAGAAACCATGGAAGATGATTATACTATTGATGAATGTTGTAGTCCAAGCTCTGATGGTATACATGAAGTACATTGTAATTCTGAACAAATACAAGTTTGTGAAGAAAACAGTCATAGCGCACCTGACGTGCCAAGTGATAGTTCAGGTAAAACAGACGATGAACGTAGTCCATATTCAGAAGTTGATGGTGTCTCAAGTAATGAACATGTACAGTCTGTTGATGGATTATCTAGTTCATGTTATTTTAATAAAACTGGCATCACAACTCCTTGTCAAGTGAGAAAGAAGGAAATTGTTATTGAAAATACTCTGAATATTATGACATATGCTAACAAACAACAGAATGGTGCGGAAACTATGTGCAATAATGAAACTGTACAGATAGAATGCAAGACTGATACTCCAATTTCTGGAAGGAAGTATCGCTTTAAATCAGTTAGAAGAAATAAAGCATTCCTTGGTCAGGCTGTAGTTTCCAGTCCATGTAGCAATAGTGACCAGGTTCATAAGACTGATGAGAATTTCTCCTCAAGAGACACATCTTTGGTAAAATGTGCTAAATCTGAAGACGTACACGATGAAAATATTGGGACGAGGGAAGGATGTGTAAAACTGGGAAATTCAGAAACATCCAATGATATAGTTAGACCCTCCAAAACTGAACCAGTCTCCAGTGATCATTCATTTAGTTCACCAGGAGTAGATCTTCTTGCAGTCGATACAGATAATGGTTCAGTTGATGGTAAATATAAATATTGAGTTCATTTTGGCATAATTTCTTACATTTGTATACTTTGTGTAGTATTTCATATTTTATCTTGAATTCTTCAACATGTTGTTGCTATAGAACTGTGTATTCCTTTGGGTGTCGAGTCTCAATGGTGTGCCAGCTCAGTCGGGTCTATGGTTCTCGTCAGTTACTCTACGTCATCATATGGGACAGTAAGCCATACTGATAAGGACTGAACACTGCAATTCAGAGTTGTATGTATAATTCAATAATGTGTTTATTTATGTGAATATATAATTCACATCATCTGATATGTTTCATAGCGATGGTCGTCTATCAGCAACAGCCAATCGCTAAGCATAACAGATCATCATTTACATAACAATAGGAACAGGTAAAAGAAGAAAGATAGCAGATGTTTTGTTAGTAAAGTATTATACGATGTGATGACTATCGTATTGCGTTATGTATCTACCACTACAACATAACTAACATGTGTCTACAGTACTATATTACGGCTTACAACTGAAGTATATCACGTATATAGGAAAGGGTTTCCAATATATGGAATGGAAGGGAGTTTCAACTGCTTTATTCATACAATTGTCTTTATTCGAATTAATAACCCTGCGACATATTACCCGTCTCTGAAAATAATGTTGTCCGCAACATTAACTGAAATCTGCAAAAGTAATACAAGCCTATGACAAAAAATATCACAAATAAGATGCACGACAGAATCATGTGCGAACACTAAAACAGATATTCGTGACGGCCGGTCCTATCTACCATGTTGAATATAAATATAACGCAATGCTCATGCAATACTAATGCATACATATAGAATAATCTTAACGCGTAGGACTACCAAACGGTTATCAGAATATGTACCATAACCATCGATGCATATTGTAACATTGACACAATATATTACTAGACATATTAAATACTATTATAAGTATCTGAATCTCTAACGCTGCATTTGTGAGAGAGAAAAAACACATACGCGCACGCACACACAACCGCTCCAGTATAATATTGCTATACTACACAGCATAACCACTGTGCTAACCTATCTCCCAATCTCCATTCTGCATCCAATTTGTTTTCTCTCTGCCGGGTTGGACACTGGCATTTGTTGTGACTCGGAGCCTGGATGGCTATCTACGAATCTTCCTGACAGTGCATGTCATCTGGGTTTTCCACGAGCTGGAATAACATAGCGAGGCACACTATCGATTACTGTAATGTTCTTGTTCTCATCTTGGGCATTACTGCGCTGGTCATCAAGATGTTGTTGTGATACATCCACCTGTGCTTCATCTACATCAGTAGGAACATCGTGTGACACTCATGAATGGTAACAAAAGCTTACTATGTAATATTCTGGTCTTCTTGTATCGGGCTTCCTCTTCACAACATATACCGGAAGCTCCTTCACAACATATATCGGAAGCTCTTTCACAACATATACCGGAAGCTCCTTCACAACATATACCGGAAGCTCTTTCACAACATATACCGGAAGCTCTTTCACAACATATACCGGAAGCTCCTTCACAACATATACCAGAAGCTCTTTTACAACATATACCGGAAGCTCCTTCACAACATATACCAGAAGCTCCTTCACAACATATACCGGAAGCTCCTTCACAACATATACCAGAAGCTCCTTCACAACATATACCGGAAGCTCCTTCACAACATATACCGGAAACTCTTTCACAACATATACCGGAAACTCTTTCACAACATATACCGGAAGCTCCTTCACAACATATACCAGAAGCTCTTTCACTTTAATCCTTTTGAATGACACATAATGAATGTTGATTTTATTGATGCTTTTGTCTATTACCTTAACCCATTTCATTCTGGCTACTGTTCAAACAGTATTTGCAAAGAACATAGAGCAAGATCAGCCGCCACGGAACGTACCGTATGATCAGGCTCTATGCTGTTTGCTATTCAGATGATCTTGCTAAGACACTTAGCTATGTAGCAAACAACATAGATCCTGATCAGCATGCAGCATCACGCTGCGGCTGATCTGGATCTATGTTGTTTGCAAAAGCCTTTAACTGTATCCAGAATGAAATGGGTTAAGCACTATATATTTATTGTATGTCAGTAAATAGCTATAATGCTAATGTTTGTTAAAACTGACAATAAATAAAGTTTGAATTGAATTCAATTGCCCTCACTGTGTTTGTAGGTGATAACATACTTGCAATCACATCTGTATGGTAGAAAGTGAGCAAGTTGCAAATAGAGAATAGTAATTATAATGTTGAAATAACTACATATAATAACTACTGAATTACCCTGCTCATATCTTGTTTCAGTTGGTAAACCTCCGGCTTACCCTGCTCATAGCTTGTTTCAGTTGGTAAACCTCCAGCTTACCCTGCTCATATCTTGTTTCAGTTGGTAAACCTCCGGCTTACCCTGCTCATATCTTGTTTCAGTTGGTAAACCTCCGGCTTACCCTGCTCATATCTTGTTTCAGTTGCTAAACCTCCGGCTTACCCTGCTCATATCTTGTTTCAGTTGCTAAACCTCCGGCTTACCCTGCTCATAGCTTGTTTCAGTTGGTAAACCTCCAGCTTACCCTGCTCATAGCTCGTTTCAGTTGGTAAACCTCCGGCTTACCCTGCTCATAGCTTGTTTCAGTTGGTAAACCTCCGGCTTACCCTGCTCATAGCTCGTTTCAGTTGGTAAACCTCCGGCTTACCCTGCTCATATCTTGTTTCAGTTGCTAAACCTCCGGCTGAAGAAAACAGAGTTGTTGATTTGGACAAAATTCCTGTCTATGCAATGTTTAAGTACCTGTGTAGTAAATATACAGATAGAATATACCTGCTTACACAGGTATGTATACAGATAGGATCTACCTGCTTACACAGGTATGTATACAGATAGGATCTGCCTGCTTACACAGGTACCGTATGTATACAGATAGGATCTACCTGCTTACACAGGTATGTATACAGATAGGATCTACCTGCTTACACAGGTATGTATACATATAGGATCTACCTGCTTACACAGGTATGTATACAGATAGGATCTACCTACTTACACAGGTATGTATACAGATAGGATCTACCTGCTTACACAGGTACCGTATGTATACATATAGGATCTGCCTGCTTACACAGGTATGTATACAGATAGGATCTACCTACTTATACAGGTATGTATACAGATAGCATCTACCTGCTTACACAGGTACCGTATGTATACAGATAGGATCTACCTGCTTACACAGGTACCGTATGTATACAGATAGGATCTACCTGCTTACACAGGTACCGTATGTATACAGATAGGATCTACCTGCTTACACAGGTACCGTATGTATACAGATAGGATCTACCTGCTTACACAGGTACCGTATGTATACAGATAGGATCTACCTGCTTACACAGGTACCGTATGTATACAGATAGGATCTACCTGCTTACACAGGTACCGTATGTATACAGATAGGATCTACCTGCTTACACAGGTACCGTATGTATACAGATAGGATCTACCTGCTTACACAGGTACCGTATGTATACAGATAGGATCTACCTGCTTACACAGGTACCGTATGTATACAGATAGGATCTACCTGCTTACACAGGTATGTATACAGATAGGATCTGCCTGCTTACACAGGTACCGTATGTATACAGATAGGATCTGCCTGCTTACACAGGTATGTATACAGATAGGATCTACCTGCTTACACAGGTATGTATACAGATAGGATCTACCTGCTTACACAGGTATGTATACAGATAGGATCTGCCTGCTTACACAGGTACCGTATGTATACAGATAGGATCTGCCTGCTTACACAGGTATGTATACAGATAGGATCTACCTGCTTACACAGGTATGTATACAGATAGGATCTACCTGCTTACACAGGTATGTATACAGATAGGATCTGCCTGCTTACACAGGTACCGTATGTATACAGATAGGATCTGCCTGCTTACACAGGTATGTATACAGATAGGATCTACCTGCTTACACAGGTATGTATACAGATAGGATCTACCTGCTTACACAGGTATGTATACAGATAGGATCTACCTGCTTACACAGGTATGTATACATATAGGATCTGCCTGCTTACACAGGTATGTATATAGATAGGATCTACCTGCTTACACAGGTATGTATACAGATAGGATCTGCCTGCTTACACAGGTATGTATACAGATAGGATCTACCTGCTTACACAGGTATGTATACAGATAGGATCTACCTGCTTACACAGGTACCGTATGTATACAGATAGGATCTGCCTGCTTACACAGGTATGTATACAGATAGGATCTACCTGCTTACACAGGTATGTATACAGATAGGATCTGCCTGCTTACACAGGTACCGTATGTATACAGATAGGATCTACCTGCTTACACAGGTATGTATACAGATAGGATCTGCCTGCTTACACAGGTATGTATACAGATAGGATCTGCCTGCTTACACAGGTACCGTATGTATACAGATAGGATCTACCTGCTTACACAGGTATGTATACAGATAGGATCTACCTGCTTACACAGGTATACATACAGTAACAGATAGGATCTACCTACTTACACAGGTATGTATAGTAGCCAAGATCTACACGGTAAAGGGGTACATATATACATGTAGGAGTGGGATCTAGGATTTACCAAGGGGTGGGTTTTTATCTTAAAGCAGCATTACATGGTATGAAATAAAAGATATTTGAAAAATTCGATTTTTACGTATGGGTAGCAATGCTGCTACACATTCTAACATTATACTTTGTATGCTTATGTTCATTTGGTAAACAGTGTATTTTTGCGATAAAACAAACTCGAAACCGAAAGTAGGACTTTCCGAGTCGATCGGTCACGCACTTGTTTACAACCAAAGCGCATCGTCTGCACTTGTTTACATACGGAATGCATCGTCCCCATTTGTCCCACGTTGTCTTTTAAACTAAATTACTTGATATGTTGATTCATACCTCTGTTAGCTAAGTCTTTAGGGACATTTCTACATCCCCGCGAGGGGTTCGACATTAGAGTAAGGTAGATAGATAATGTTTCATGTTCAAAATATATACATTGTTTTCTACATCCTCTGTTGTTTCACGCATGCGCGCTGTGCGTGTTTACATTTCGTGTGTTGATAAACAAGTTCGCGTATACGACGGTTTAAATTTATTGGAATTTTATCCGGTTTCTGAGCGACTATTTCGATTTTTGTAAACACACACACATTAGTATTTATATTTTACCCAAAACATCCTTTATTACGATGTAATGCTGCTTTAAGTGAGCGGGGGTTAGTGAAAAAAATATTTTTTAATGGGGAAAATATATAAATTTACAGCCGAATTGGGGGTTTATTAACATCCCCGATCCCCCACTGCCGTATAAGCACTAATTGTCTCATGGCAGAAACGGTTATATCTCTATCAATTGCAGCATTGCTTTATTTGTCTTGTCCTATATTATGTAAGAATATAAAGATTGTTGTTATGAGTAAAGTTGATGTAGACTGACTAGTGATTAGCTGAATCAGAATCGGCCAATTGTCATACAATAGGATAATATCGGCATAGGTGGTTTCACTGGTTTGAACATCGGTTCACCGATCATTGGGAAAACATAATTCCTGTTAATTCCGTTTGAACCTTTGAATAGAATATTTTATACATATTAAGTCACAGAAATTTTGATATTTATAAACAAACCTACGTACCATGTGTTATATTCTCACACAATTGCGCTTGCCCCAATATTTTTGCGATGCTACAAAGGGTCGGCGCCGTACAGTCTGGCGTTTGTTTAACGGTAATGGTTGTTCTGTGTAAGACTTATTATTTTGCAAAAATGCGACTATTTCATCATAAATAACCATTCTACAAGTGACACAACATTTTGACAACTCTGTATAAATTTTAAAACCAATTCAATATGCTGTCATCTTTCTGCTAACTGGTTTATCAATCTTTGAGAGTATACTCGGCTAAAGGTCGGCAATTACTGAAGATTCTTATTATGATGTTCAATATACAATATCTAATTAACACCCTCAACCAATTAACATCGTTAAACACACACCGACTGTAAGGCAAGACCACAATTTAAAATTGTTTGTAAATTTATTGGAATAAATACTGTTTGAACCAAAGTTGTCCGTAGTTTCTGGTGTAGCTGTCTGTCGATTATCGTTTATTTCTTTTAGTGATTAACTGAACATCGGAACCGATTGTTTATATACATAATGAGCAATCGGTTCACGGTTTGGCAATCGGTTCACGGTTTGGTAATCAGTGAATCACTAAGATTGACATAGAATCTTTTATAACTTCTTTGAAAATAAATTGGATTAAACGTTTGTTAAACACTACTAATGCAAAATGGAAACACATATATAATAATCAGCCTTCGGAGGAACACTTTTATTTAGAAGCAATATAAATGAAAAAACATGCGAAAACTTAAATATAAAATCACTCTTTCTAAAGGAAATGATACCATCATCGTCAAAAGCCAATCTTGATAAAAAAATAAAATATCCGTCTCTAAACAATTGTTATGGAATAATGAAAACATTAAGGATTCAAGAAAGAAAACCTTCTTTTATAATGATTGGTTTAATAATGGAGTGCAATTCATTGAACATGTGTACGATTTTCGAAATAAAACGTTTTTACAATTTTCTAGTTTTTTCCAGACATTATAATATAATAACCAGAGATTACCTTAAATACCATACATTAATAAACAATATACCAAAGAAATGGAAAGATGATATGAAAAATGAAAATATGATGTATAACCCACCAGATAAAATTCACACAATAAAGAAAGTGAACAAATTTATTTATGATATTTTGATAAAACAAAGAACACGTGCAAAAAGGAAAAATCACTGCAAATGGGAATATGAAATTACAAATTTTAATCCAAACTTGGATGAAATAACACAAATTATTCTAAATATAGAATTGACACAAAATTACGTGCATTTCAATACAAATACATAATGAGAATTATACCTAACAACTCGTTTCTGTTCAAATGTAAAATTATAGCTTCCAATCTCTGCCAATTCTGTAACATGTACACTGATACAAATATACATATGTTTTGGAACTGTATTATAGTACAAGCATTTTGGACAGACTTACAGAACTTTCTGAGCAATATATTTAACAATGTGTCAAATTTAACGTATACAAATATATCGTTTCTAAACATTACTTCCGACAGTAAAAGAATCGCAGAAAATCTTGCTAGCAACATATTTCATTTTCAAATGTAAATGTGCAAGCTTATTACCAACGTTGATAGATTTTAGACCATTTCATTTATGAAAGGAAGCAATCGTAAATTTGAAATCCAATGGAGAGATTTTCTCAATTCCACTAACACTACTAGTGAACATGCCTAGTTTTAACTTATGTTGTTGTTTTAATTAGGAATCCTTTCCGTAACGCAAACAAAAAAATTCATTTGACAATTGTTAATATCCAAATTCAGTCTCTGAACAACGCTTTATTGATGGAATAGCTAGTCTCAAGCTTATTTATTAAAAAGTAAACTTTTGTATTATACCATTTGTGTACAATTGTTGTTTGTGTATATAACTATGTAATATGTACAATTGTTTGAATAAAAAACATTGAAATTCAAAAATTTGTGCGGAATTATTAAATGAGTTGGCACATATGGTTAATATTAGCAATGTCGATTCAATGTCTCGGTCACACATAGAATACCGTAGCTATTTTCATGTCCATTCCATAACTCCAGAACTGCCAGAGGAATTTTATAATGACTTGGCACAAATGTTAACTATTTCGAGTCAATGTGTAGATTGCAGGTTTCAGCCATGGTGAAGGTGAAAGTTTGAACTTTGGGCAAATGGCTATTGTTTGTGTCTGTTCCATAACTCTTAAACCTCCAGACAAACATTGTAAAGTGATTTGTCAGAAATGTTAATCATGCCGAGAAGATGTGCCGAGCACTGTCACAAATGTTAATCATGCCGAGGTGTGCCGAACACTTTCACAATGTTAATCATGCCAAGAAGGTGTGCCAAACACTGTCACAAATGTTAATCATACCAAGAAGGTGTGCCAAACACTGTCACCCAATGTTAATCATGCCAAGAAGGTGTGCCGAACACTGTCACAAATGTTAATCATGCCGAGAAGGTGTGCCAAACACTGTCACAAATGTTAATCATGCCAAGAAGGTGTGCCGAGCACTGTCACAAATGTTAATCATGCCGAGAAGGTGTGCCGAGCACTGTCACAAATGTTAATCATGCCAAGAAGGTGTGCCGAGCACTGTCACAAATGTTAATCATGCCGAGAAGGTGTGCCGAACACTGTCACAAATGTTAATCACGCCGAGAAGGTGTGCCGAACACTGTCACAAATGTTAATCACGCCGAGAAGGTATGCCGAACACTGTCACAAATGTTAATCATGCCGAGAAGGTGTGCCGAACACTTTCACAAATGTTAATCATGCCAAGAAGGTGTGCCAAACACTGTCACAAATGTTAATCATGCCAAGAAGGTGTGCCGAACACTATCACAAATGTTAATCATGCTGAGAAGGTGTGCCGAGCACTGTCACAAATGTTAATCATGCCGAGAAGGTGTGCCGAGCACTGTCACAAATGTTAATCGTGCCGAGCACTGTCACAAATGTTAATCACGCCGAGAAGGTGTGCCGAACACTGTCACAAATGTTAATCATGCCGAGAAGGTGTGCTGAACACTGTCACAAATGTTAATCACGCCGAGAAGGTGTGCCGAGCACTGTCACAAATGTTAATCATACCAAGAAGGTGTGCCAAACACTGTCACCCAATGTTAATCATGCCAAGAAGATGTTCCGAACACAGGATTCAAGCATGTCTGTTCAAAATTTACTTAGAAATTGTTCAATGGGGTAATTGTCGTGTCTACTTTATGACTTGAACCGCCAGAAATGTTCATCGTATTGAGACAGAAGTTGCAAAGCGCAGATTCCAGAATTCTCACTTCCCATCACCTCAATACAAACATAGTTCTATGTCAGCTGGCTCTATTCTGTTTGTAAAAGCAATTTTAAATGGTTGCAGCACTATTGGGGTTCACTTGTATTTTGTAGATCTTTGCAGGAAGCTGATGAAACTTGAACTGTTGAGAGATATTAGCAATAGTGAAGACTGTGCATTTAGATAGTACAGAACTATCTCCCTCTTGCATATGACTATTATATACAGCATTTAATACAGTGTTTGTCTCCTAGACTACAGTCTTGTTCCACTTTAATAAAGCAGCATGGGATATGGCTGTCTATCGGACTGTCCTTGTTCAAAACAAAATTCATAATCTAGCTGTATTTAAGAAATTTGACATATGAGAGAAATTATACCCCACCTATATGATATAACCAGTAGTTATTGAGACATTGTCCTGTATTGCAGGAAGAGGAACCGTTGAATATGAATTTCATTCCTTCTGACATCCAGTTCGGGAATGATGATGGGCTACCAGATATACTGCTTCATCCCGACAATCTGCGTCTTGCGCAGAGATTTGTGCGAGAATGGCTCGGGTAAGTTATGTGTCTGGTGCTGATTCGTTACAGAGAGGCATAGGTGAGCCCAAGGCTAGCATCTGGTTCGCAGATATGTCGGGGTTCAGCGCAAATAAGTTCTAGACATGTATCGGCCGTAATGGGTTGTCATAATGTAGATTTGCATCTTGTGCAGTGATATGTTGAAGAATGGCTCGGGTGTTGGTAAATGACTTTGTCTAGATCTGCATCTAGTGCAGTGATATGTTGAAGAATGGCTCGGGTGTTGGTAAATGGCTTTGTCGAGTTCTAAATTTGCATCTAGTGCAGTGATATGTTGAAGAATGTCTCGTGTGTTGGTAAATAGCTTTGTCGAGTTCTAGATCTGGTTCAGTGATATGTTGAAGAACGGCTCGTGTGTTGGTAAATAGCTTTGTCGAGTTCTAGATCTGCATCTGGTTCAGTGATATGTTGAAGAATGGCTCGGGTGTTGGTAAATGGCTTTGTCGAGTTCTAGATCTGCATCTGGTCCAGTGATCTGTTTGAGAGTTCCCGCTAGCTTTATCAATCTGTACTTTGTGAGGATAATCAAATTACCGAAGTCATTGTCTATATTCCTTATGTTATAATCAGGTAATGGAAGATTGCTGGCGGTGATGCCCGGTCGAATAAATTTATTTGTTAATTGCAGTTTAACAGAAACCAAAAGAAGACTGATAGTGAAATCAGGACAACCTTTTACCAGCCCGTTACTGCAGTACGAGAGACTGAAGAGTTGTAAGTCAGTTAACACACAGAGGCATAGAACAAAGGTAGGATACTCAGTTAGCCTGGCTGTATTATCAAAGAATGCTCAGTTAGCCTTGCTGTATTATCAAAGGATGCTCAGTTAGCCAGGGTGTATTATCAAAGGATACTCAGTTAGCCGGGCTGTATTATCAAAGGATGCTCAGTTAGCTGGGCTGGGCTGTATTATCAAAGGATGCTCAGTTAGCCAGGCTGTATTATCAAAGGATGCTCAGTTAGCCAGGCTGTATTATCAAAGGATGCTCAGTTAGCCGGGCTGTATTATCAAAGGATGCTCAGTTAGCCTGGCTGTATTATCAAAGGATATTCAGTTAGCCTTGCTGTATTATCAAAGGATGCTCAGTTAGCCTTGCTGTATTATCAAAGGATGCTCAGTTAGCCTGGCTGTATTATCAAAGGATACTCCGTTAGCCTTGCTGTATTATCAAAGGATGCTCAGTTAGCCTGGCTGTATTATCAAAGGATGCTCAGTTAGCCTTGCTGTATTATCAAAGGATGCTCAGTTAGCCAGGCTGTATTATCAAAGGATGCTCAGTTAGCCTTGCTGTATTATCAAAGGATGCTCAGTTAGCCGGGCTGTATTATCAAAGGATGCTCAGTTAGCCTGGCTGTATTATCAAAGGATGCTCAGTTAGCCAGGCTGTATTATCAAAGGATGCTCAGTTAGCCTTGCTGTATTATCAAAGGATGCTCAGTTAGCCTGGCTGTATTATCAAAGGATGCTCAGTTAGCCGGGCTGTATTATCAAAGGATGCTCAGTTAGCCGGGCTGTATTATCAAAGGATGCTCAGTTAGCCAGGCTGTATTATCAAAAGATACTCCGTTGTAGATTCTGTGTGTACAGACAATGCATGTTTCAGGTTGATACAAGTGTTGTGTAGATTCTGTGTGTACAGACAATGCGTGTTTCAGGTTGATACAAGTGTTGTGTAGATTCTCTGTGTACAGACAATGCATGTTTCAGGTTGATACAAGTGTTGTGTAGATTCTCTGTGTACAGACAATGCATGTTTCAGGTTGATACAAGTGTTGTGTAGATTCTGTGTGTACAGACAATGCGTGTTTCAGGTTGATACAAGTGTTGTGTAGATTCTGTTTGTACAGACAATGCGTGTTTCAGGTTGATACAAGTGTTGTGTAGATTCTGTGTATACAGACAATGCGTGTTTCAGGTTGATACAAGTGTTGTGTAAATTCTGTGTGTACAGACAATGCGTGTTTCAGGTTGATACAAGTGTTGTGTAGATTCTGTGTGTACAGACAATGCATGTTTCAGGTTGATACAAGTGTTGTGTAGATTCTGTGTGTACAGACAATGCATGTTTCAGGTTGATACAAGTGTTGTGTAGATTCTGTGTGTACAGACAATGCATGTTTCAGGTTGATACAAGTGTTGTGTAGATTCTGTGTGTACAGACAATGCGTGTTTCAGGTTGATACAAGTGTTGTGTAGATTCTGTGTGTACAGACAATGCGTGTTTCAGGTTGATACAAGTGTTGTGTAGATTCTGTGTGTACAGACAATGCGTGTTTCAGGTTGATACAAGTGTTGTGTAGATTCTGTGTGTACAGACAATGCGTGTTTCAGGTTGATACAAGTGTTGTGTAGATTCTGTGTGTACAGACAATGCATGTTTCAGGTTGATACAAGTGTTGTGTAGATTCTGTGTGTACAGACAATGCATGTTTCAGGTTGATACAAGTGTTGTGTAGATTCTGTGTGTACAGACAATGCGTGTTTCAGGTTGATACAAGTGTTGTGTAGATTCTGTGTGTACAGACAATGCGTGTTTCAGGTTGATACAAGTGTTGTGTAGATTCTGTGTGTACAGACAATGCGTGTTTCAGGTTGATACAAGTGTTGTGTAGATTCTGTGTGTACAGACAATGCATGTTTCAGGTTGATACAAGTGTTGTGTAGATTCTGTGTGTACAGACAATGCATGTTTCAGGTTGATACAAGTGTTGTGTAGATTCTGTGTGTACAGACAATGCATGTTTCATGTTGATACAAGTGTTGTGTAGATTCTGTGTGTACAGACAATGCATGTTTCATGTTGATACAAGTGTTGTGTAGATTCTGTGTGTACAGACAATGCATGTTTCATGTTGATACAAGTGTTGTGTAGATTCTGTGTGTACAGACAATGCGTGTTTCAGGTTGATACAAGTGTTGTGTAGATTCTGTGTGTACAGACAATGCGTGTTTCAGGTTGATACAAGTGTTGTGTAGATTCTGTGTGTACAGACAATGCGTGTTTCAGGTTGATACAAGTGTTGTGTAGATTCTGTGTGTACAGACAATGCATGTTTCAGGTTGATACAAGTGTTGTGTAGATTCTGTGTGTACAGACAATGCGTGTTTCAGGTTGATACAAGTGTTGTGTAGATTCTGTGTGTACAGACAATGCGTGTTTCAGGTTGATACAAGTGTTGTGTAGATTCTGTGTGTACAGACAATGCATGTTTCAGGTTGATACAAGTGTTGTGTAGATTCTGTGTGTACAGACAATGCATGTTTCAGGTTGATACAAGTGTTGTGTAGATTCTGTGTGTACAGACAATGCGTGTTTCAGGTTGATACAAGTGTTGTGTAGATTCTGTGTGTACAGAGAATGCGTGTTTCAGGTTGATATAAGTGTTGTGTAGATTCTGTGTGTACAGACAATGCGTGTTTCAGGTTGATACAAGTGTTGTGTAGATTCTGTGTGTACAGACAATGCATGTTTCAGGTTGATACAAGTGTTGTGTAGATTCTGTGTGTACAGACAATGCATGTTTCAGGTTGATACAAGTGTTGTGTAGATTCTGTGTGTACAGACAATGCGTGTTTCAGGTTGATACAAGTGTTGTGTAGATTCTGTGTGTACAGACAATGCGTGTTTCAGGTTGATACAAGTGTTGTGTAGATTCTGTGTGTACAGACAATGCGTGTTTCAGGTTGATACAAGTGTTGTGTAGATTCTGTGTGTACAGACAATGCGTGTTTCAGGTTGATACAAGTGTTGTGTAGATTCTGTGTGTACAGACAATGCGTGTTTCAGGTTGATACAAGTGTTGTGTAGATGCTGTGTGTACAGACAATGCATGTTTCAGGTTGATACAAGTGTTGTGTAGATTCTGTGTGTACAGACAATGCATGTTTCAGGTTGATACAAGTGTTGTGTAGATTCTGTGTGTACAGACAATGCATGTTTCATGTTGATACAAGTGTTGTGTAGATTCTGTGTGTACAGACAATGCATGTTTCATGTTGATACAAGTGTTGTGTAGATTCTGTGTGTACAGACAATGCATGTTTCATGTTGATACACGTGTTGTGTAGATTCTGTGTGTACAGACAATGCATGTTTCAGGTTGATACAAGTGTTGTGTAGATTCTGTGTGTACAGACAATGCATGTTTCATGTTGATACAAGTGTTGTGTAGATTCTGTGTGTACAGACAATGCATGTTTCAGGTTGATACAAGTATTGTGTAGATTCTGTGTGTACAGACAATGCATGTTTCATGTTGATACAAATGTTGTGTAGATTATGTGTGTACAGACAATGCATGTTTCATGTTGATACAAGTGTTGTGTAGATTATGTGTGTACAGACAATGCATGTTTCAGGTTGATACAATTGTTGTGTAGATTCTGTGTGTACAGACAATGCGTGTTTCAGGTTGATACAAGTGTTGTGTAGATTCTGTGTGTACAGACAATGCGTGTTTCAGGTTGATACAAGTGTTGTGTAGATTCTGTGTGTACAGACAATGCGTGTTTCAGGTTGATACAAGTGTTGTGTAGATTCTGTGTGTACAGACAATGCGTGTTTCAGGTTGATACAAGTGTTGTGTAGATTCTGTGTGTACAGACAATGCGTGTTTCAGGTTGATACAAGTGTTGTGTAGATTCTGTGTGTACAGAGAATGCGTGTTTCAGGTTGATACAAGTGTTGTGTAGATTCTGTGTGTACAGACAATGCGTGTTTCAGGTTGATACAAGTGTTGTGTAGATTCTGTGTGTACAGACAATGCGTGTTTCAGGTTGATACAAGTGTAGCTGCCCATCAGAAGGCCAAGGATATAAATGGTTCTGTGAGAATAATCTCCAAGCATGCAGGCGTCCACAGTGAATGTAGTCCAGATGATGGAATCGCGCAGGTAATCACCTTACTGCAGTTTACTAGCACATCATTCAAATGTTGCATATTACAGATCAGTGTTGGTGCATATTACTTTGGAGAGATGTGATTATGACTGAGTGTGTCATAATGTGTCCAGTGATATACTAGATGAGAAGGGTAGTTATGTCAGATATCCGGTACATTAAGTAGTTATGTCAGATAACTGGTACATTAAGTAGTTATGTCAGATATCCGGTACATTAAGTAGTTATGTCAGATATCCGGTACATTAAGTAGTTATATCAGATATCTGGTACATTAAGTAGTTATGTCAGATATCTGGTACATTAAGTATTTATGTCAGATAACCGGTACATTAAGTAGTTATGTCAGATATCCAGTACATTAAGTAGTTATATCAGATATCCGGTACATTAAGTAGTTATGTCAGATATCCGGTACATTAAGTAGTTATGTCAGATATCCAGTACATTAAGTAGTTATGTCAGATATCTGGTACATTAAGTAGTTATGTCAGATATCCGGTACATTAAGTAGTTATATCAGATAACCGGTACATTAAGTATTTATGCGAGATATCCGGTACATTAAGTAGTTATATCAGATATCCGGTACATTAAGTAGTTATGTCAGATATCCGGTACATTAAGTAGTTATGTCAGATATCCAGTACATTAAGTAGTTATATCAGATATCCGGTACATTAAGTAGTTATATCAGATATCCGGTACATTAAGTAGTTATGTCAGATATCCGGTACATTAAGTAGTTATATCAGATATCCGGTACATTAAGTAGTTATGTCAGATATCCGGTACATTAAGTAGTTATGCGAGATATCCGGTACATTAAGTAGTTATATCAGATATCCGGTACATTAAGTAGTTATATCAGATATCCGGTACATTAAGTAGTTATATCAGATAACCGGTACATTAAGTATTTATGCGAGATATCTGGTACATTAAGTAGTTATATCAGATATCCGGTACATTAAGTAGTTATGTCAGATATCCAGTACATTAAGTAGTTATGTCAGATATCTGGTACATTAAGTAGTTATGTCAGATATCCGGTACATTAAGTAGTTATGTCAGATATCCAGTACATTAAGTAGTTATGTCAGATATCCGGTACATTAAGTAGTTATGTCAGATATCCAGTACATTAAGTAGTTATGTCAGATATCCAGTATATTAAGTATTTATGTCAGATAACCGGTACATTAACCCTTTACTCCATATAGGCTTATCTGCTATCCCATTTCCATACAATACACAGTATAATTGATAATCAATGATCAATAGAGGACATAGATAAGAGATGCATTTACTACACTGTCTCCATACAGGTTATTGGGAAAATAATGAAGACCTGATACCTGTCTTATTCTAGGCAACATTAATGTATGAAGTATTAGTTTTACCATTTTGTGATGAATGTAAAGTTTTTATAGAATTAAATTATCTTTTCAGTGATGTAAGTTTCATACTGGTGGGACAAATATTTCTGTTGCAGTTGGGCAGTAAAGAAAATGGAAAACTAATTTTTCTGTCAAATTTGAAATTTAAACTTAATGTTTTTAATTTCATAGGCTATATATACTCCAGTTCTGTAAATAATATCATACGAAAATGTAACAACATTCTTTACCTAGTATTTACATAATATTTACATTAAAAATACATCTAATAATTCACACAGAGATATAATCTGATTGAATAGTTCCTGTAAGTTATATCCATCTGAGTAAGTAAATTATTCCATCTCTGAAAGCTAGTTATAAAAGTATATTTCGATTTATTATAAAAAGAAAAATAAACATGTTGCCGTTATTATTTCAATATTTGTATGTTTAGTTAAAATTCGGTCATAGAAATAAAAGTATCTCAAGCTCGGTAAAAAAAACACACTCAAATTATCTTTGGTAACGCACCCTCAACTGTGAAAAGTTGGATGTCCATCCGTCCCCACGAATAGGTACGGGTTCTTCGTCAGAGCCATCACCAGAACCGTCGGCATCGATGTCTAAATCGATATCAGAGCCAGAAAACCCAGAAAATTCGGACTCGTCGGAATCACTGTCAAACATGCTAGCCATAATAAAATAATCTTGCTTTGAATTAGCAATATGATGATGTAAATATTATAAGATCGATGTTAACTGGTCGGTGTTCTCAAATAAACAAATTCAGAAGTATCCTAAATGTCTATAAAAAATTTAATTGGCGGTAATTAGACGCTAATCTCTCGCCCCTGGCTAAGTGATAATGTAATATACCATGTTTGATTAGATTTATTACTTGGGGACCACGATTTCCAATATACAAGCTTCAATGTTTTGACAGCTGAGTCTGGTAGTATCCTCATTAGTATGCATGCGTGAACTATGGGAATAGAGCGTTTTTATTGGTTATTATTTGATAAAATTAATTATATTCATGAATAGATTTAACTTTGACCTCGCTGGTTCCGATTTGGTTCCAATTTCGCAGCATCACGGTAAGCCTTATTTTCTCAACCACGCAACTGAATAATGACATCAACCACGCGTTTTGACCCTGGGCGGAGCAAGTGATGAAGGCGCGTTATGCGTGGTTGATACTATATTCTGATCGGCTGGTTGAGATAAAGATTTAATGCAAAATCACTCCCGTGACATATGGGTTTCCTCAATTCTTGTAAATTTCATAAACTCCGACTGAGTCTCGTCGTGGCTATCAAAAACATTAGTAGCCATAGGTCTAACGAACAATAGTAATTAGGAATTAAATTGACAATAAATGTCGATCTTTATGTTTGGGTGTTCTAACACGAGGTGATGTACGAGCATAATTTTTCCGTTCAAATATTATAATTACTCGCTAATCCGAAGAGTATTGACTGTTTGGCATACCCACCCAAGTTCAAAGGTTACGCTGTTTTCCGCGGTCTCTGTGAAATACAAACTTCAAAGGATATAATATACTAGAAGCCTGTATGCTTGCAATATACAAGCTACTTGACATGATGTTTTGACAGGTACAGTCGCTGGTGTGTGATCAATTTCGACATATTTATGCATGGCAGTAATGCGTGATATATGGAAATCCATCATTTTCATTGGTTGTTGTTCTCGGGGAATCCTGTTTTTATGAATAAATTTAATCATTGGCCGTGCCTCGTTCCGAAATCCAGCACATTTTAGAACAAATATGTTTGGGAATTACTGTGAACTCTAAATCAAGCGTCTGGTGATTGGGGATTCCTAGTTTCGATTTCAAGATATTTTCGCATGCCGTTTTCTAAGTATTTTAAATAGCAACACCATTATTTTTCATGGCCTATTGTTTCATAAATGTTCAATGCTTATTTTAATTCATTTGCGGGGTTTCTGACATTAATAAATGTATTGGAAATTTACATTTAAAAATGGACGCGTGAAAAGTCGTATGCATGAAGATCTCCACAATGCGGGATAATGCGTATGTATGGAGGAATCGATAGACACGGGAAATGTCGTATCTATGGAGGAGTCGATAGACACGGGAAAAGTCGTATCTATGGAGTAAAGGGTTAAGTAGTTATGTCAGATATCCGGTACATTAAGTATTTATGTCAGATATCCGGTACATTAAGTAGTTATGTCAGATATCCAGTACATTAAGTAGTTATATCAGATATCCGGTACATTAAGTAGTTATATCAGATAACCGGTACATTAAGTATTTATGTCAGATAACCGGTACATTAAGTAGTTATGTCAGATATCCGGTACATTAAGTATTTATGCCAGATATCCGGTACATTAAGTAGTTATGTCAGATATCCGGTACATTAAGTAGTTATGTCAGATATCCAGTACATTAAGTAGTTATGTCAGATATCCGGTACATTAAGTAGTTATGTCAGATATCCGGTACATTAAGTAGTTATATCAGATATCCGGTACATTAAGTATTTATGTCAGATAACCGGTACATTAAGTAGTTATGTCAGATATCCGGTACATTAAGTAGTTATGTCAGATATCCGGTACATTAAGTAGTTATGTCAGATATCCGGTACATTAAGTAGTTATATCAGATAACCGGTACATTAAGTATTTATGTCAGATAACCGGTACATTAAGTAGTTATGTCAGATAACCGGTACATTAAGTAGTTATATCAGATATCCGGTACATTAAGTATTTATGTCAGATAACCGGTACATTAAGTAGTTATATCAGATATCCGGTACATTAAGTATTTATGTCAGATAACCGGTACATTAAGTAGTTATGTCAGATATCCGGTACATTAAGTAGTTATATCAGATAACCGGTACATTAAGTATTTATGCGAGATATCCGGTACATTAAGTAGTTATATCAGATATCCGGTACATTAAGTAGTTATGTCAGATATCCGGTACATTAAGTAGTTATGTCAGATATCCAGTACATTAAGTAGTTATATCAGATATCCGGTACATTAAGTATTTATGATAAGTATACTATCCAGCTTGCGGTAGGTCGGTGATTCTACCCGGGTTCCTGTCGGTGCCTGCAATGCTGCTCAGAGATTCACCTCAGGGTCTTCCTCCAATAGTCCGCCTCCGTGGTCGAGTGGTTAAGGTCGCTGACTTGTATACCACTGTAACCTATCATCACTGATGGTCACGGGTTCGAGCCCCGCTCAGGCCGCGTCTCATTTATATGAGAAAGTTGGCAGTTTCTTACGGAGGTTGGTGCACCCAAGTACTGGTTAACCGCTGGAGCCTGCCCAGGAAAGGTATTGTTAGGTAAACTGCCCGCCGGCGATATAGCCCGAAATGGTGCTGATGCAGGCGTAAAACCCGAAATATAACATAACTTCCTCCAATAATAGCTGGACTGGTGTATTCAACACCAAGTAACTGACATGGACTGGTGCATTCAACACCAAGTAACTGACATGGACTGGTGCATTCAACACCAAGTAACTGACATGGACTGGTGCATTCAACACCAAGTAACTGACATGGACTGGTGCATTCAACACCAAGTAACTGACATGGACTGGTGCATTCAACACCAAGTAACTGACATGGACTGGTGCATTCAACACCAAGTAACTGACATGGACTGGTGCATTCAACACCAAGTAACTGACATGGACTGGTGCATTCAACACCAAGTAACTGACATGGACTGGTGCATTCAACACCAAGTAACTGACATGGACTGGTGCATTCAACACCAAGTAACTGACATGGACTTGTGCATTCAACACCAAGTAACTGACATGGACTGGTGCATTCAACACCATGTAACTGACATGGACTGGTGCATTCAACACCAAGTAACTGACATGGACTGGCGCATTCAACACCAAGTAACTGACATGGACTGGCGCATTCAACACCAAGTAACTGACATGGACTTGTGCATTCAACACCAAGTAACTGACATGGACTGGTGCATTCAACACCAAGTAACTGACATGGACTGGTGCATTCAACACCAAGTAACTGACATGGACTGGTGCATTCAACACCAAGTAACTGACATGGACTGGTGCATTCAACACCAAGTAACTGACATGGACTGGTGCATTCAACACCAAGTAACTGACATGGACTGGTGCATTCAACACCAAGTAACTGACATGGACTGGTGCATTCAACACCAAGTAACTGACATGGACTGGTGCATTCAACACCAAGTAACTGACATGGACTGGTGCATTCAACACCAAGTAACTGACATGGACTGGTGCATTCAACACCAAGTAACTGACATGGACTGGTGCATTCAACACCAAGTAACTGACATGGACTGATGCATTCAACACCAAGTAACTGACATGGACTGGTGCATTCAACACCAAGTAACTGACATGGACTGGTGCATTCAACACCAAGTAACTGACATGGACTGGTGCATTCAACACCAAGTAACTGACATGGACTGGTGCATTCAACACCAAGTAACTGACATGGACTGGTGCAATCAACACCAAGTAACTGACATGGACTGGTGCATTCAACACCAAGTAACTGACATGGACTGGTGCATTCAACACCAAGTAACTGACATGGACTGGTGCATTCAACACCAAGTAACTGACATGGACTGGTGCATTCAACACCAAGTAACTGACATGGACTGGTGCATTCAACACCAAGTAACTGACATGGACTGGTGCATTCAACACCAAGTAACTGACATGGACTGGTGCATTCAACACCATGTAACTGACATGGACTGGTGCATTCAACACCATGTAACTGACATGGACTGGTGCATTCAACACCAAGTAACTGACATGGACTGGTGCATTCAACACCAAGTAACTGACATGGACTGGTGTATTCAACACCAAGTAACTGACATGGACTGGTGCATTCAACACCAAGTAACTGACATGGACTGGTGCATTCAACACCATGTAACTGACATGGACTGGTGCATTCAACACCATGTAACTGACATGGACTTGTGCATTCAACACCAAGTAACTGACATGGACTGGTGCAATCAACACCAAGTAACTGACATGGACTGGTGTATTCAACACCAAGTAACTGACATGGACTGGTGCAATCAACACCAAGTAACTGACATGGACTTGTGCAATCAACACCAAGTAACTGACATGGACTGGTGCAATCAACACCAAGTAACTGACATGGACTGAACATTACATTTGGACCAGTTAATTTATCAAAATGGGTAATTTTTGTCTAAAAATAGTAATATTACTGGCAAAAAGTGCATATCCTGATGAGACGGCTTGTGGCTCATCTGGATCTACACTTTTTGTAAGCCTATTGAGAGGCCTGTAGTGTTGAAAGAGTCATGCTCCAAGCACTCACATAATGGAAGTCATGATAGTGCAGTGGTAGCATGTTCGCTTCAGGTGCGAAACGCTCCACTGGAGCCGTTGCGATTGGCACGCAACATGGAATTTAAATTCCTTGCCTAATGTTGTGTGCCAATCGCAACGGCTCCAGTGGAGCGTTCTCTCTCCCTCGTGGCGATGGATTCCTTCCTCCATCAGGAATGAGGTCTCGAGAGTTATTAATATAAATTGTATGAACTTGTTTAGCAATCATGCTAAAATTATTTTGTATAAACTAAGTATTGACTTGACTTTGCTAATTATATTACAGGCTGTTTCGGAAGATGGAACTCCATTGTGTCTCCAGTGTTTACAGCCATACTCAAATAATCTTCTACAGAAATCCTCCATACAGGATAAGGACAATGCCTGGATTACGAGGTTCTGTTCCAGGAAATGTTCACAGGATTACTGGGTAAGTTGACATAAAACTGTAGATATTATTAGTGACCTAATACTGAATATATGCCGTCGGAAAATTCAATATGGGGCGAGAGTGAAACGTATAAATCTTACCAACA
The DNA here is from genome assembly GCA_014843695.1 of Archivesica marissinica. Classification (NCBI taxonomy): domain Eukaryota; kingdom Metazoa; phylum Mollusca; class Bivalvia; order Venerida; family Vesicomyidae; genus Archivesica; species Archivesica marissinica. Next base: position 44,752,478 of record CM026404.1, on the reverse strand, counting down.
ACACGTTCTGGAAGAAATTAGACAATTAACAGTACAACAATTTTATATTAGGTCAGACGGTGTTATTGATATAGTGGTCTGGGATTGGTTGAAAAAGTGTAGGGAAGCCCTTAAGAGTTATTGATACATGAACTGATTGGCTGAGTAGGCAGGGCTCACGCTAGAGAGCGATTTGGGCGAAGTGGTCGCTTTGTTTTTTCCGCCACTTCAGGCCATTTCGCCTTATTTCTGGAGGATATAGTTGCTAATTAATGGTAATACGTTTTGTCATTTGACAGCCTGGAAATTCACGCCGCCAGGCATATTAAGCTAATCTCCCCCCCCCCCCTGACATCCGGATATTTGCCGTAATCCAATCAACTTAATACCGTTAATATGCATAGCCAATCAGCGACGCCGAAGCAAACATATTTACATAATTCCCAGCCTAATTAACATAAATAGCCGGATGATCTTTATCCAAATGATCAATGTTGTATGACACAAGATACCAATTTATAACAATCAGTGTTGAAATACAGGTAAGTGCTAAAATTTAATCATTGTCGAAAATATGTGCGACAATTGACTAATAAAAAATCAATTTGCTGAAAATTGGAATGTCCCAAAGCTATTTACAGAAAATTACTCGGGTCAAGGTAATATTCAGTGCCTACATGTATGTAGCGTATATAAAATTGATAGGCAGTGTAGAATCATGCATTTCGAATATGCTGATACCGGGGCCCCGATCACAAAGTATCTGATGCCAGCAGCAATGGATAAACTGCCTAAAAACAATATCATTTAGGAGTTTTACTGATTTATTTCATTTGATAACTAAATATATTTTATGAAAATCACTTGTTTTCATATATATAATACTAATTCCGACTTTTCATGTCGCTATCTTACATTATGAATGAAATTTTTCGGATTCGACTTTTAGTTGATTGCGCAAATGATACGAGTTATACATATTATAAATGTGTACAAATGTGTTTAAATTCAAATTTTCATATTATATTGAAATGAATATGTCCGCTTTATATAAGAAATATATGCAAATTAACGGTTTTACAATGTCGTTGAACCGTACTCGATCCGTTTCGTACCGATTTCGTGCATAATAAAATTAAATGCAGATCAGCTTTTTTTGTGTGTATAATCAACATTCCTATTGGTTTGTCGAGATTAATCTGCCCTGCAGCTACATACAATAGTTCCTACAATGTATATCCTGCAAACCTCGACTAAATACGCTTTCACTATTTGCAGTCGTTCAAGTCTCCCCACTTCTCCCTAAATTTTCTCACTTCTCCCTAAATCATCTGGAGGGAGAAGTGACTTCTCCCAAAATTTTGAGTCTAGCTCGAGCCCTCGTAGGTATTGTCACAAATAGTGAAAATGACTTCTAAATATTAAAATACAATATATGAGATGCATTTTGGAATATTTAAAAATATTTGCAGACTATTTGGTGACAAATAAACAGCATATTATAAATGCAGGTGTCAGTGCAACATTCACCACAAAATTACCTTCAGAGTAGGGAGTGCTTTAGTGGTAAATAAACAAAAACGCAATTGGTCAACCCCATTGAAATTTGACATTTTCCTGTGGCTCAAAGGCCAGTCTGTTGAAAACTACTGTCTTTTGTGCCAAACTATTTTTGGTGAAAATCTAATGGCACTGTGTGTTATAATGGTGTCTGACCATTAAACAACACTGTACAGTACTTCAGTGGAATCACACCCAAATCGCTGTCGATTATTGAATCAAATAGGCAGAACACTTTATATTCGAATCCAGCATGCATATACAGAGAATCCAGCATACATATACAGGGAATCCAGCATACATATACAGGGAATCCAGCATACATATGATATACAGAGAATCCAGCATACATATACAGAGAATCCAGCATACATATACAGGGAATCCAGCATACATATGATATACAGGGAATCCAGCATACATATGATATACAGAGAATCCAGCATACATATACAGGGAATCCAGCATACATATGATATACAGAGAATCCAGCATACATATACAGGGAATCCAGCATACATATACATAGAATTTCAACTGTATTATTAACGTTCGTATATTCGTCTTAACGATATCCGACTTCTCCACTATGCTGTTGCTCTCGGATACGGCTGTTTATGTATTATTGTACCGAGTTTTAAGTCACAATGATGATAAATTGCTTGAGTGTTTATGTTTTGTTGATATAATCTTCCCCTTGTTGCCATTCATAATAGTATTTAGAATATAACGATGGGGGTAATTTATCAATATTCAACCAGGAAGTTGAGAGACAGTATCGGTATTAAAAACTTACCTTGTTAAGATTGAAACTCTATAATATTTCGGATTAACAATCGATTGTTGGCGAGGTCAACGTAACTACGATTTTTGATCATCAGCGACTATCATTAGATCAGTAATGTAAAGTTATGAACTTTCTTATTCAGTCCAATGTCTTCGACTCATTCGGATGCTGTTTCGCTCAACAGAATTTATTTTTAATTGGCATAATATGGAATTTGGGGATTTTAGTGACCCATATAGGATATATTTTGCGGACCTGTGATAGCTCTCGGCCAATGATAGACATGCAATCTAGTAGGAAGTGAGATATATTCACATACATGCCAGACTTCTCGTGCTGTAATGGGTAGCACGGTACCAATCTGGTTCTTCAGTAATAGGTAGCACGGTACCAATCTGGTTCTTCAGTAATAGGTAGCACTGTACCAATCTGGTTCTTCAGTAATAGGTAGCACGGTACCAATCTGGTTCTTCAGTAATAGGTAGCACTGTACCAATCTGGTTCTTCAGTAATAGGTAGCACTGTACCAATCTGGTTCTTCAGTAATAGGTAGCACGGTACCAATCTGGTTCTTCAGTAATAGGTAGCACTGTACCAATCTGGTTCTTCAGTAATAGGTAGCACTGTACCAATCTGGTTCTTCAGTAATAGGTAGCACGGTACCAATCTGGTTCTTCAGTAATAGGTAGCACGGTACCAATCTGGTTCTTCAGTAATAGGTAGCACTGTACCAATCTGGTTCTTCAGTAATAGGTAGCACGGTACCAATCTGGTTCTTCAGTAATAGGTAGCACTGTACCAATCTGGTTTTTCAGTAATAGGTAGCACTGTACCAATCTGGTTCTTCAGTAATAGGTAGCACGGTACCAATCTGGTTCTTCAGTAATAGGTAGCACTGTACCAATCTGGTTCTTCAGTAATAGGTAGCACTGTACCAATCTGGTTCTTCAGTAATAGGTAGCACGGTACCAATCTGGTTCTTCAGTAATAGGTAGCACGGTACCAATCTGGTTCTTCAGTAATAGGTAGCACTGTACCAATCTGGTTCTTCAGTAATAGGTAGCACGGTACCAATCTGGTTCTTCAGTAATAGGTAGCACTGTACCAATCTGGTTTTTCAGTAATAGGTAGCACTGTACCAATCTGGTTCTTCAGTAATAGGTAGCACGGTACCAATCTGGTTCTTCAGTAATAGGTAGCACTGTACCAATCTGGTTCTTCAGTAATAGGTAGCACTGTACCAATCTGGTTCTTCAGTAATAGGTAGCACGGTACCAATCTGGTTCTTCAGTAATAGGTAGCACGGTACCAATCTGGTTCTTCAGTAATAGGTAGCACTGTACCAATCTGGTTCTTCAGTAATAGGTAGCACGGTACCAATCTGGTTCTTCAATAGTAGGTAGCACTGTACCAATCTGGTTCTTCAATAATAGGTAGCACTGTACCAATCTGGTGCTTCAATAATAGGTAGCACTGTACCAATCTGGTGCTTCAATAATAGGTAGCACTGTACCAATCTGGTTCTTCAATAGTAGGTAGCACTGTACCAATCTGGTTCTTCAGTAATAGGTAGCACTGTACCAATCTGGTTCTTCAATAGTAGGTAGCACTGTACCAATCTGGTTCTTCAATAGTAGGTAGCATGGTACCAATCTGGTTCTTCAGTAATAGGTAGCACTGTACCAATCTGGTTCTTCAGTAATGGGTAGCATGGTACCAATCTGGTTCTTCAATAATAGGTAGCACGGTACCAATCTGGTTCTTCAGTAATTGGTAGCACTGTACCAATCTGGTTCTTCAGTAATAGGTAGCACTGTACCAATCTGGTTCTTCAATAGTAGGTAGCACTGTACCAATCTGGTTCTTCAGTAATAGGTAGCACTGTACCAATCTGGTTCTTCAATAGTAGGTAGCACAGTACCAATCTGGTTCTTCAGTAATAGGTAGCACTGTACCAATCTGGTTCTTCAATAGTAGGTAGCACTGTACCAATCTGGTTCTTCAATAATAGGTAGCACGGTACCAATCTGGTTCTTCAGTAATAGGTAGCACTGTACCAATCTGGTTCTTCAATAGTAGGTAGCACGGTACCAATCTGGTTCTTCAGTAATAGGTAGCACTGTACCAATCTGGTTCTTCAATAGTAGGTAGCACGGTACCAATCTGGTTCTTCAGTAATAGGTAGCACTGTACCAATCTGGTTCTTCAGTAATAGGTAGCACTGTACCAATCTGGTTCTTCAAGCACACAGTGTTATATTGTATGTTGCAGCTGGAACAATGTGAATTCTGACTAACCTAGCATCACAGCGCGAACAATATAGCGTGTAGTTTGCAACATGACTAATGCTTTGACTGGCTTGTAGAGTAAGATGACTATCTTTGACTGGCTAGCAGAATAAGATGACTATATCTTTGACTGGCTAGTAGAGTAAGATGACTATCTTTGACTGGCTAGTAGAGTAAGATGACTATATCTTTGACTGGCTAGTAGAGTAAGATGACTATATCTTTGACTGGCTAGCAGAGTAAGATGACTTTATCTTTGACTGGCTAGTATAGTAAGATGACTATCTTTGACTGGCTAGTAGAGTAAGATGACTATCTTTGACTGGCTAGCAGAGTAATATGACTATCTTTGACTGGCTAGTAGAGTAAGATGACTATCTTTGACTGGCTAGCAGAGTAAGATGACTATCTTTGACTTGCTAGCAGAGTAAGATGACTATATCTTTGACTGGCTAGCGGAGTAAGATGACTTTATCTTTGACTTGCTAGCAGAGTAAGATAGCAAAACAATCTTTCATGCAGTTAAAAATGGATTGAAAAGTTGCTTTTACATACCATTATTGCCACAAATTGACGTAAAATAATGTGTGTATCTGGAATAAGCCTTTGCCTACTTTGTTACATATCATCACCAACATCTCTGGTAAATATAACACATTCAAAATCAATGAATAACATTAACCCTTAACCTGCTAATCACAACTAAAGTCGCTTTTGCAAACAGCATAAAGCCATTCTGTGTCGTCTGATCAGGCTCTATGCTGTTTGCTAGTCAAACACATGGATGAATAGCAAACAACATAGATCTTGATCAGATGCGACGTTACACTGTGTCTGATCTGGATCTATGTTGTTTGCACATTCCTTCCAATTTCTTCAGCATTTTAAGGTAGGAGGTTAATATATCGGGAACGAGCATCGGGTAAGATTTTTATGACAGAAAGAAATTGGAAAATGTACATTGTATTACAAAAACTTAATTGACTCATCAAAACTCATCTGCACATGTTTAAAACAATTCACTGCTTCAAAAGGACGGGAAGAACACTAAGTCTTGCTTAGTTTAGTTTATACAAATTTATTTTAGCTTGATTGCGAAACAAGTTCTTACAACTTATATTAATCACCTCGAGACCTCATTCCTGATGGAATCCATCGCCACAAGGGAGAGAGAAGAGGCAACGTGGAAATTAAATGCCTTGCCTAAGGGCGCAATCGTAACAGCTCCAGCGGGGCTCAAACTCCGGACCTTTCGCACCTGGAGCGAACGCGCATCCACTGCGCTATCACGACTTCCACTGTAAGTCTTGCTTACATAATGCCTGTAACCCAGGCGACAACAAAATTTAATTACATGCACATTTTAAATTTAATCAATTGTTTTACGACACCTGGTCATGTCTACATGTGACAACTTGTTGTTAGCCACCGATTTGCGGATTAATATTGTTGTATCATTGTTTGTCCATTCAACGATCCGGATCAGTATCTTTAAAATGGTTGGTAGGAATTTAATATTTATGCAAATATGTATCTCCGTGCTGTCTTGCATCCAACCATATATTGTTCCAATCCCCTAAGTAACTCCACGGTAATATTGCCCTTTATCTTGAACCAATCCCCTAAGTAACTCCCCGATGTTATTGCCCTTTATCTTGAACCAATCCCCTAAGTAACTCCCCGGTGTTATTGCCCTTTATCTTGAACCAATCCCCTAAGTAACTCCCCGGTGTTATTGCCCTTTATCTTGAACCAATCCCCTAAGTAACTCCCTGGTGTTATTGCCCTTTATCTTGAACCAATCCCCTAAGTAACTCCCTGGTGTTATTGCCCTTTATCTTGAACCAATCCCCTAAGTAACTCCCTGGTGTTATTGCACTTTATCTTGAACCAATCCCCTAAGTAACTCCCCGGTGTTATTGCCCTTTATCTTGAACCAATCCCCTAAGTAACTCCCCGGTGTTATTGCCCTTTATCTTGAACCAATCCCCTAAGTAACTCCCTGGTGTTATTGCCCTTTATCTTGAACCAATCCCCTAAGTAACTCCCTGGTGTTATTGCCCTTTATCTTGAACCAATCCCCTAAGTAACTCCCTGGTGTTATTGCACTTTATCTTGAACCAATCCCCTAAGTAACTCCCCGGTGTTATTGCCCTTTATCTTGAACCAATCCCCTAAGTAACTCCCCGGTGTTATTGCCCTTTATCTTGAACCAATCCCCTAAGTAACTCCCTGGTGTTATTGCCCTTTATCTTGAACCAATCCCCTAAGTAACTCCCTGGTGTTATTATTATTATTATTATTATTATTATTATATACCACACTTATATAGCGCTCTTTTCATCTAAATATAAAACGTTCAAAAGCGCTTTACAGCCTAAAATATCACAAATATTGATAAAAAACTTCCACATACAATGAGATAAAACAAGACAAAATTAGCAAACACAATTACAATGGAATCTAAATATGCTATAACATATTAGGATCTAAAATTATAACAATTAAAATATAGGTAATAATTAAATAAAATGTGTTCAATTGCAGTCTTAATCCTGATTGAGCACAGACACTGTTCGATATTTATGTTCCATATGAACATTTAAAAAGGTGTGTCTTCAAAGCCTTCTTGAAAGAACACAATGTTGTTGCACTTCTAAGATTTGATGGAAGAGAATTCCAAAGTTTTGGGGCAGCAGTCATGAAACTTCTATCTCCGTATGTGACAGTCCGACTTCTTGGTAACACAAGAGTAGCTGCTTCATTTTTAGACCGTAAGTCTCTCCTTGGTATATAAACCTCAAGCAAGTTTCTCAAATAAATCGGTGCTTCTCCATTCAATGCTTTATATGTGTGAGTCAGTATTTTATACTTTATTCTTTCTTGAACTGGTAGCCAATGAAGTTCTTTTAGAATGGGCGTTACATGACTGAAACGGGATGTTCTGGTTATGATGCGAGCTGCTGTGTTTTGAACAGTTTGTAATTTATTGGAAGTGTTTTTTGGCACGCCGTACAACAGTGAATTACAGTAGTCGAGCCTGGATGTAACGAGTGAGTTTATGAGAGTTTTCGTGGCGTCTGTTGTTAAATACTGCCGAATGTGTCCAATCCGCCGGATCTGCGCATAACATGATTTTGTCACGGAATTTACATGTTTGTCCATATCCATTCTTGAGTCTAGGAAAGCTCCTAGATTTCTCACACATGTTGATGGTTCTGTATTTGAGTCTCCTACTTTCACATTTATGTTTTCAATGTGTTGAAAATTTCGCTGACTAGAAAACATAATCATTTCAGTTTTATCAGTATTGAGTTTTAACATATTGGCATGCATCCAAGCAACAATGTCTTGTAGACAGTTTTCCATTCGAAGTAGTGTCTCAGCTTGTGAAGCTTGAACGGTTGGTTTGAATGAAAGGTAAAGCTGGGAATCGTCAGCATAAAAGTGATGGTTCAGTCCATGGTGTTTACAAATGGCTCCTACAGGCTTGGTATACATAGTGTAAAATGTCGGGCCTAAAACAGACCCCTGTGGAACACTGAAATTCATGAGCACTGAGTTGGATAGTTTTCCATCGATACATACTGCTTGATAACGGTCGGTAAGATAAGATGATATCCATTGGAGAGGTTTTCCAGTAATTCCAAAATGAAATTCGAGACGTTGTAAAAGTGTTCTATGGTCGATGGTATCAAATGCAGCAGATAGGTCCAAAAGCACAAGGATTGTAGCATTGTTCTGGTCCAGAGATTGGAGTATATCGTTTTGGACTTTCAGTAAGGCAGTTTCTGTGGAATGAAAGGTCCTGTACGCAGACTGATGTACGTCGTGTAAGTTATTACTTGTCAAATGTTCATTAATTCGACTATTTACTACTTTTTCCAGAATCTTCGAGACATAAGGCAGGTTTGACACTGGCCTGTAGTTCTTCAAAGTGTTTTGATCAAGGCTTGGTTTTTTCAGCAAAGGTCTTACCCGGGAGATTTTGAATGACTTTGGTACATTTCCTGTTTCCAATGAAATATTTACAATTTTTGTCACTATTGGTAGGATTTCACTAAGACAGGATTTCAGTAGCCATGTCGGAATTGGATCAATTTCACAGGATTTATTTGGCCCTTTTTTAATGAATTGTTCGACTTCTTTCTCATATGATGGACAGAAATTGTTCAAGCAGCTTATGTGAGGGAGTTTCTCTGTTTCAATGTTCAATGGACCCAGTTCCGACTGGGAGTTTGAAGATATGTCATTTCTAATGCCTTCCACCTTAGAAATGAAGAAGTCACTGAATTCCTGTGCTAATTCATTGGGATTTTTGCCTGATGGAAGAGCTATTTCACTAACGCCTTCAAGCAGGTGTTTAGTGATTTTGAACATGCTTTTTTGATCACGACCGCAAGATATTACTTTATCAGAAAAGTAGTCAAGCCGTGCTTGTTTCAACATTTTATTAACCTTGGCACACTGACTCCTGTATATTTCATGCCCTTTATCTTGAACCAATCCCCTATGTAACTCCCCGGTGTTATTGCCCTTTATCTTGAACCAATCCCCTAAGTAACTCCCCGGTGATATTTCCCTTTATCTTGAATCAATCCCCTAAGTAGCTCCCCGGTGTTATTGCCATTTATCTTGAATCAATCCCCTAAGTAACTCCCCGGTGTTATTGCCCTTTATCTTGAACCAATCCCCTAAGTAACTCCCTGGTGATATTGCCCTTTATCTTGAACCACTCCCCTAAGTAACTCCCTGGTGTTATTGCCCTTTATCTTGAACCAATCCCCTAAGTAACTCCCCGGTGTTATTGCCCTTTATCTTGAACCAATCCCCTAAGTAACTCCCCGGTGTTATTGCCCTTTATCTTGAACCAATCCCCTAAGTAACTCCCCGGTGTTATTGCCCTTTATCTTGAACCAATCCCCTAAGTAACTCCCTGGTGTTATTGCCCTTTATCTTGAACCAATCCCCTAAGTAACTCCCCGGTGTTATTGCCCTTTATCTTGAACCAATCCCCTAAGTAACTCCCTGGTGATATTGCCCTTTATCTTGAACCAATCCCCTAAGTAACTCCCCGGTGTTATTGCCCTTTATCTTGAACCTATCCAGTTAGAGCGTGCTCCCAGCTATTATTGGTGTAGGAAGACACTGGATGCCCCTCCAAGCTGTATTTCATGTACGGGCAAGCACCCAGATAGATCCACCGACCTTCTGCATGCTGGCTCGATAGATTTCTCACATGAAAGAATTGTACACCCCTAGTGCAATTCAAACCTACATGGCAAATGATTGAGAAATTATCATGTAAAATAATTTGGCAGACTAATGGTGATACCTGGGTGTATAGTACATAGATAACCAGTACATCTCCGGCCCACACAATAATGCACTGAGAAACAAGACATCATGTGCCTTGCATCTTTGTGTGCACGATTGTCTTTGAATAACATTCCTGAATACTTTGCTACATGAATATGGGAAATTTGTATTTGGTAGTGATCTATCCTTGTTGAATGTTCTCTTATAGTTTCAAAGCATTGGAAAGTAATCATGCCTACAATGTGAATTGTTAGTTATGCTTAAGACAGTCCTAATATTAATTTATAATCTTTTACAAAATGTAACATTGGTAAAACCTGAAAAACATTGGGAAACCAACAGCATAAATGGTTCACTAAGGGAAGATCACCGTGTTATTATTAAATATTGTGTGAGTAGTGACAGTTGTCTCCCTTGATCTGTATAGATGATTGTAAATGAGGTCAGATTTAGAAAGTGTACCAAATTGATCCTAGTTAGCCTAGTATAAGATTATATAAGAAATAATACACACAAGTGAACTGATATACTCTACTTTAAGGGGGAAGTTTCTCCCACTGAGGTAGTCAAAATGGGCTAAAATGAACTGTACTCAATAAAATACAAAAACTTCCTAGAGAATTCTTAACTTTTCCTTCTTTTTTCTATATATATAATTTTCAAATGTAGCCCTTGCATTGTAGAGATGGTTCACACATATATGATAATACGACATAGAATGATTGTATCGATTAACTTCAACCTTACATTCCCATTACTAGTATTGGATTCTGTGTCATACAGTGTAAGTGGGCATAGATCATCGGCTTACGTTACAAAATCAATAGCATAATTGCATACTATGTCCTTATGCAAGAATTCTTCTGAAAACCGCTATTGTGCATCTGAATGTATGTTAGGTTAATTGGCTGAGACTGTTTGTGTGAGGTGGCTGTCTGATTACCGCAGTGATTAGCACTCTCACTTCTCACTAATGCAACCCAGGTTCGATCCTCAGACTGGGAAGTATGTGAGATGTGGTGGTTGCCAGATCGGACAGGAGGGTTTTTCTCCGGGTACTTCGGTTTCCTCCCACATGAATTATCACACATCCACGCCAACGAGAGTGATTAATATAAGTTGTTGCAGCTTGTTTCGCAATCGTTGTAAATTTAAGTTTAAATGTAAGTTTTTAAAAATGATTACCTGTACATTCTTCACACCTCAACTTAAAATAAATATTTATTTATTTAATAAACACTTCTCTGATTTCCCTGCACCCCTCAACCCGCCCCCTGGTTTACTTTGAAATCATGCCCTGCTACTACTCTAGTGAGCAGCCCAGGGTCACCATAGCCCTCTTGTTACATCTCACCAGTGTCACCATACCACTCTTGTTACATCTCACCAGGGTCAGCATAGACCTCTTGTTACATCTCACTGGTGTCACCATAGCCCTCTTGTTACATCTCACCAGGGTCACCATAGACCTCTTGTTACATCTAACCAGGGTCAGCATAGACCTCTTGTTACATCTCACCAGTGTCACCATGCCCCTCTTGTTACATCTCACCAGGGTCAGCATAGACCTCTTGTTACACCTCACCAGTGTCACCATAGTCCTTGTTACATCTCACCAGTGTCACCATAGTCCTTGTTACATCTCACCAGTGTCACCATAGTCCTCTTGTTACATCTCACCAGTGTCACCATAGTCCTCTTGTTACATCTCACCAGGGTCAGCATAGACCTCTTGTTACATCTCACCAGTGTCACCATGCCCCTCTTGTTACATCTCACCAGTGTCACCATAGTCCTTGTTACATCTCACCAGTGTCACCATGCCCCTCTTGTTACATCTCAACAGGGTCAGCATAGACCTCTTGTTACATCTCACCAGTGTCACCATGCCCCTCTTGTTACATCTCACCGGTGTCACCATAGCCCTCTTGTTACATCTCACCAGGGTCACCATACCCCTCTTGTTACATCTCACCAGGGTCACCATACCCCTCTTGTTACATCTCACCAGGGTCACCATAGACCTTGTTACATCTCACCAGGGTCACCATACCCCTCTTGTTACATCTCACCAGGGTCACCATAGACCTCTTGTTACATCTCACCAGTGTCAGCATAGACCTCTGGTTACATCTCACCAGTGTCAGCATATACCTTGTTACATCTCACCAGGGTCAGCATATACCTTGTTACATCTCACCAGGGTCAGCATAGACCTTGTTACATCTCACCAGGGTCAGCATAGACCTTGTTACATCTCATCAGTGTCACCATGCCCCTCTTGTTACATCTCACCAGGGTCACCATGCCCCTCTTGTTACATCTCACCAGGGTCACCATACCCCTCTTATACATCTCACCAGGGTCAGCATAGACCTCTTGTTACATCTCACCAGGGTCAGCATAGTCCTTGTTACATCTCACCAGTGTCACCATAGTCCTTGTTACATCTCACCAGTGTCACCATACCCCTCTTGTTACATCTCACCAGTGTCACCATAGTCCTTGTTACATCTCACCAGTGTCACCATAAACCTTGTTACATCTCACCGGTGTCACCATAGTCCTTGTTACATCTCACCAGTGTCACCATAGTCCTCTTGTTACATCTCACCAGTGTCACCATACCCCTCTTGTTACATCTCACCAGTGTCACCATAGTCCTTGTTACATCTCACCAGTGTCACCATAGCCCTCTTGTTACATCTCACCAGTGTCACCATAGTCCTCTTGTTACATCTCACCAGTGTCACCATAGTCCTTGTTACATCTCACAGGTGTCACCATAGTCCTTGTTACATCTCACCAGGGTCACCATAGTCCTTGTTACATCTCACCAGGGTCAACATAGTCCTTGTTACATCTCACCAGTGTCACCATAGACCTTGTTACATCTCACCGGTGTCACCATAGTCCTCTTGTTACATCTCACCAGTGTCACCATAGCCCTCTTGTTACATCTCACCAGTGTCACCATAGTCCTCTTGTTACATCTCACCAGTGTCACCATAGTCCTTGTTACATCTCACCAGTGTCACCATAGTCCTCTTGTTACATCTCACCAGTGTCACCATAGTCCTCTTGTTACATCTCACCGGTGTCACCATAGTCCTTGTTACATCTCACCAGTGTCACCATAGTCCTCTTGTTACATCTCCCCAGTGTCACCATAGCCCTTTGTTACATCTCACCAGGGTCAGCATATACCTTGTTACATCTCACCAGGGTCACCATACCCCTCTTGTTACATCTCACCAGGGTCAGCATAGACCTCTTGTTACATCTCACCAGTGTCAGCATAGACCTCTGGTTACATCTCACCAGTGTCAGCATAGACCTTGTTACATCTCACCAGGGTCAGCATAGACCTTGTTACATCTCACCAGGGTCAGCATAGACCTTGTTACATCTCACCAGGGTCAGCATAGACCTTGTTACATCTCATCAGTGTCACCATGCCCCTCTTGTTACATCTCACCAGGGTCACCATGCCCCTCTTGTTACATCTCACCAGGGTCACCATACCCCTCTTATACATCTCACCAGGGTCACCATACCCCTCTTATACATCTCACCAGGGTCAGCATAGACCTCTTGTTACATCTCACCAGGGTCAGCATAGTCCTTGTTACATCTCACCAGTGTCACCATAGTCCTTGTTACATCTCACCAGTGTCACCATACCCCTCTTGTTACATCTCACCAGTGTCACCATAGTCCTTGTTACATCTCACCAGTGTCACCATAAACCTTGTTACATCTCACCGGTGTCACCATAGTCCTTGTTACATCTCACCAGTGTCACCATAGTCCTCTTGTTACATCTCACCAGTGTCACCATACCCCTCTTGTTACATCTCACCAGTGTCACCATAGTCCTTGTTACATCTCACCAGTGTCACCATAGCCCTCTTGTTACATCTCACCAGTGTCACCATAGTCCTCTTGTTACATCTCACCAGTGTCACCATAGTCCTTGTTACATCTCACAGGTGTCACCATAGTCCTTGTTACATCTCACCAGGGTCACCATAGTCCTTGTTACATCTCACCAGGGTCAACATAGTCCTTGTTACATCTCACCAGTGTCACCATAGACCTTGTTACATCTCACCGGTGTCACCATAGTCCTCTTGTTACATCTCACCAGTGTCACCATAGCCCTCTTGTTACATCTCACCAGTGTCACCATAGTCCTCTTGTTACATCTCACCAGTGTCACCATAGTCCTCTTGTTACATCTCACCAGTGTCACCATAGTCCTCTTGTTACATCTCACCAGTGTCACCATAGTCCTCTTGTTACATTCTCACCAGTGTCACCATAGTCCTCTTGTTACATCTCACCAGTGTCACCATAGTCCTCTTTACATCTCACCAGGTGTCCCATAGTCCCTTGTTACATCTCACCAGGGTCACCATACCCCTCTTGTTACATCTCCCCAGGGTCACCATACCCCTCTTATACATCTCACCAGGGTCAGCATAGACCTCTTGTTACATCTCACCAGGGTCAGCATAGTCCTTGTTACATCTCACCAGGGTCACCATAGTCCTTGTTACATCTCACCAGTGTCACCATAGTCCTTGTTACATCTCACCAGTGCCACATAGCCCTCTTGTTACATCTCACCAGTGTCACCATAGCCCTCTTGTTACATCTCACCAGGGTCACCATAGCCCTCTTGTTACATATCACTGGTGTCACCATAGTCCTCTTGTTACATCTCACCAGGGTCAGCATAGACCTCTTGTTACATCTCACCAGGGTCAGCATAGACCTCTTGTTACATCTCACCAGGGTCACCATGCCCCTCTTGTTACATCTCACCAGGGTCAGCATAGACCTCTTGTTACATCTCACCAGGGTCAGCATAGACCTCTTGTTACATCTCACCAGGGTCAGCATATACCTCTTGTTACATCTCACCAGGGTCAGCATAGACCTTGTTACATCTCACCGGTGTCACCATAGTCCTTGTTACATCTCACCAGTGTCACCATAGTCCTCTTGTTACATCTCACCAGTGTCACCATAGCCCTCTTGTTACATCTCACCAGGGTCACCATAGCCCTCTTGTTACATATCACTGGTGTCACCATAGTCCTCTTGTTACATCTCACCAGGGTCAGCATAGACCTCTTGTTACATCTCACCAGGGTCAGCATAGACCTCTTGTTACATCTCACCAGGGTCACCATGCCCCTCTTGTTACATCTCACCAGGGTCAGCATAGACCTCTTGTTACATCTCACCAGGGTCAGCATAGACCTCTTGTTACATCTCACCAGGGTCAGCATATACCTCTTGTTACATCTCACCAGGGTCAGCATAGACCTTGTTACATCTCACCGGTGTCACCATAGTCCTTGTTACATCTCACCAGTGTCACCATAGTCCTCTTGTTACATCTCACCAGTGTCACCATACCCCTCTTGTTACATCTCACCAGTGTCACCATAGCCCTCTTGTTACATCTCACCAGTGTCACCATAGCCCTCTTGTTACATCTCGCCAGTGTCACCATAGTCCTCTTGTTACATCTCACCAGTGTCACCATAGTCCTTGTTACATCTCACCAGTGTCACCATAGTCCTTGTTACATCTCACCAGGGTCAGCATAGTCCTTGTTACATCTCACCAGGGTCACCATAGTCCTTGTTACATCTCACCAGTGTCACCATAGACCTTGTTACATCTCACCGGTGTCACCATAGTCCTCTTGTTACATCTCACCAGTGTCACCATAGCCCTCTTGTTACATCTCACCAGTGTCACCATAGTCCTCTTGTTACATCTCACCAGTGTCACCATAGTCCTTGTTACATCTCACCAGTGTCACCATAGTCCTCTTGTTACATCTCACCAGTGTCACCATAGTCCTCTTGTTACATCTCACCAGTGTCACCATAGTCCTCTTGTTACATCTCCCCAGTGTCACCATAGCCCTTTGTTACATCTCACCAGGGTCACCATACCCCTCTTGTTACATCTCACCAGGGTCACCATACCCCTCTTGTTACATCTCACCAGTGTCAGCATAGACCTCTGGTTACATCTCACCAGTGTCAGCATAGACCTTGTTACATCTCACCAGGGTCAGCATAGACCTTGTTACATCTCACCAGGGTCAGCATAGACCTTGTTACATCTCATCAGTGTCACCATGCCCCTCTTGTTACATCTCACCAGGGTCACCATGCCCCTCTTGTTACATCTCACCAGGGTCACCATACCCCTCTTATACATCTCACCAGGGTCACCATACCCCTCTTATACATCTCACCAGGGTCAGCATAGACCTCTTGTTACATCTCACCAGGGTCAGCATAGTCCTTGTTACATCTCACCAGGGTCACCATAGTCCTTGTTACATCTCACCAGTGTCACCATAGTCCTTGTTACATCTCACCAGTGCCACATAGCCCTCTTGTTACATCTCACCAGTGTCACCATAGCCCTCTTGTTACATCTCACCAGTGTCACCATACCCATCTTGTTACATCTCACCAGTGTCACCATAGTCCTCTTGTTACATCTCACCAGTGTCACCATAGTCCTCTTGTTACATCTCACCAGTGTCACCATAGTCCTCTTGTTACATCTCACCAGTGTCACCATAGTCCTTGTTACATCTCACCAGTGTCACCATAGCCCTCTTGTTACATCTCACCAGTGTCACCATAGTCCTCTTGTTACATCTCACCAGTGTCACCATACCCCTCTTGTTACATCTCACCAGTGTCACCATAGTCCTTGTTACATCTTACCGGTGTCACCATAGTCCTTGTTACATCTCACCAGTGTCACCATAAACCTTGTTACATCTCACCAGTGTCACCATAGTCCTTGTTACATCTCACCAGTGTCACCATAGTCCTCTTGTTACATCTCACCAGTGTCACCATACCCCTCTTGTTACATCTCATCAGTGTCACCATAGTCCTTGTTACATCTCACCAGTGTCACCATAGCCCTCTTGTTACATCTCACCAGTGTCACCATAGTCCTCTTGTTACATCTCACCAGTGTCACCATAGTCCTTGTTACATCTCACAGGTGTCACCATAGTCCTTGTTACATCTCACCAGGGTCACCATAGTCCTTGTTACATCTCACCAGGGTCACCATAGTCCTTGTTACATCTCACCAGTGTCACCATAGACCTTGTTACATCTCACCGATGTCACCATAGTCCTCTTGTTACATCTCCCCAGTGTCACCATAGCCCTTTGTTACATCTCACCAGGGTCACCATACCCCTCTTGTTACATCTCACCAGGGTCACCATACCCCTCTTGTTACATCTCACCAGTGTCAGCATAGACCTCTGGTTACATCTCACCAGTGTCAGCATAGACCTTGTTACATCTCACCAGGGTCAGCATAGACCTTGTTACATCTCACCAGGGTCAGCATAGACCTTGTTACATCTCACCAGGGTCAGCATAGACCTTGTTACATCTCATCAGTGTCACCATGCCCCTCTTGTTACATCTCACCAGGGTCACCATGCCCCTCTTGTTACATCTCACCAGGGTCACCATACCCCTCTTATACATCTCACCAGGGTCACCATACCCCTCTTATACATCTCACCAGGGTCAGCATAGACCTCTTGTTACATCTCACCAGGGTCAGCATAGTCCTTGTTACATCTCACCAGGGTCACCATGTCCTTGTTACATCTCACCAGTGTCACCATAGTCCTTGTTACATCTCACCAGTGTCACATAGTCCTTGTTACATCTCACCAGTGTCACCATAGTCCTTGTTACATCTCACCAGTGTCACCATAGCCCTCTTGTTACATCTCACCAGTGTCACCATAGTCCTCTTGTTACATCTCACCAGTGTCACCATAGTCCTCTTGTTACATCTCACCAGTGTCACCATAGTCCTCTTGTTACATCTCACCAGTGTCACCATAGTCCTTGTTACATCTCACCAGTGTCACCATAGCCCTCTTGTTACATCTCACCAGTGTCACCATAGTCCTCTTGTTACATCTCACCAGTGTCACCATACCCCTCTTGTTACATCTCACCAGTGTCACCATAGTCCTTGTTACATCTTACCGGTGTCACCATAGTCCTTGTTACATCTCACCAGTGTCACCATAAACCTTGTTACATCTCACCAGTGTCACCATAGTCCTTGTTACATCTCACCAGTGTCACCATAGTCCTCTTGTTACATCTCACCAGTGTCACCATACCCCTCTTGTTACATCTCATCAGTGTCACCATAGTCCTTGTTACATCTCACCAGTGTCACCATAGCCCTCTTGTTACATCTCACCAGTGTCACCATAGTCCTCTTGTTACATCTCACCAGTGTCACCATAGTCCTTGTTACATCTCACAGGTGTCACCATAGTCCTTGTTACATCTCACCAGGGTCACCATAGTCCTTGTTACATCTCACCAGGGTCACCATAGTCCTTGTTACATCTCACCAGTGTCACCATAGACCTTGTTACATCTCACCGATGTCACCATAGTCCTCTTGTTACATCTCACCAGTGTCACCATAGTCCTTGTTACATCTCACCAGTGTAACCATAGCCCTCTTGTTACATCTCACCAGTGTCACCATAGTCCTCTTGTTACATCTCACCAGTGTCACCATAGTCCTCTTGTTACATCTCACCAGTGTCACCATAGCCCTCTTGTTACATCTCACCAGTGTCACCATAGTCCTCTTGTTACATCTCGCCAGTGTCACCATAGTCCTTGTTACATCTCGCCAGTGTCACCATAGTCCTTGTTACATCTCACCAGTGTCACCATAGCCCTCTTGTTACATCTCACCAGTGTCACCATACCCATCTTGTTACATCTCACCAGTGTCACCATAGTCCTCTTGTTACATCTCACCAGTGTCACCATAGTCCTCTTGTTACATCTCACCAGTGTCACCATAGTCCTCTTGTTACATCTCACCAGTGTCACCATAGTCCTTGTTACATCTCACCAGTGTCACCATACCCCTCTTGTTACATCTCACCAGTGTCACCATAGTCCTTGTTACATCTCACCAGTGTCACCATAAACCTTGTTACATCTCACCGGTGTCACCATAGTCCTTGTTACATCTCACCAGTGTCACCATAGTCCTCTTGTTACATCTCACCAGTGTCACCATACCCCTCTTGTTACATCTCACCAGTGTCACCATAGTCCTCTTGTTACATCTCACCAGTGTCACCATAGTCCTCTTGTTACATCTCACCAGTGTCACCATAGTCCTTGTTACATCTCACCAGTGTCACCATACCCCTCTTGTTACATCTCACCAGTGTCACCATAGTCCTTGTTACATCTCACCAGTGTCACCATACCTTGTTACATCTCACCAGTGTCACCATAGTCCTTGTTACATCTCACCAGTGTCACCATAGTCCTTGTTACATCTCACCAGTGTCACCATAGCCCTCTTGTTACATCTCACCAGTGTCACCATAGTCCTTGTTACATCTCACCAGTGTCACCATAGCCCTCTTGTTACATCTCACCAGTGTCACCATAGTCCTTGTTACATCTCACCGGTGTCACCATAGTCCTTGTTACATCTCACCAGTGTCACCATAGACCTTGTTACATCTCACCGGTGTCACCATAGTCCTTGTTACATCTCACCAGTGTCACCATAGTCCTCTTGTTACATCTCACCAGTGTCACCATACCCCTCTTGTTACATCTCACCAGTGTCACCATAGTCCTTGTTACATCTCACCAGTGTCACCATAGCCCTCTTGTTACATCTCACCAGTGTCACCATAGTCCTCTTGTTACATCTCACCAGTGTCACCATACCTCTTGTTACATCTCACCAGTGTCACCATAGTCCTTGTTACATCTCACCAGTGTCACCATAGCCCTCTTGTTACATCTCACCAGTGTCACCATAGTCCTCTTGTTACATCTCACCAGTGTCACCATAGTCCTTGTTACATCTCACAGTGTCACCATAGTCCTTGTTACATCTCACCAGGGTCACCATAGTCCTTGTTACATCTCACCAGTGTCACCATAGTCCTTGTTACATCTCACGTGTACCATGCCCTCTTGTTACATCTCACCATGTCACCATAGTCCTCTTGTTACATCTCACCAGTGTCACCATACCCCTCTTGTTACATCTCACCAGTGTCACCATAGTCCTTGTTACATCTCACCAGTGTCACCATAGTCCTCTTGTTACATCTCACCAGTGTCACCATAGTCCTCTTGTTACATCTCACCAGTGTCACCATAGTCCTTGTTACATCTCACCAGTGTCACCATAGTCCTTGTTACATCTCACCAGTGTCACCATACCCCTTGTTACATCTCACCAGTGTCACCATAGTCCTTGTTACATCTCACCAGTGTCACCATAAACCTTGTTACATCTCACCGGTGTCACCATAGTCCTTGTTACATCTCACCAGTGTCACCATAGTCCTCTTGTTACATCTCACCAGTGTCACCATACCCCTCTTGTTACATCTCACCAGTGTCACCATAGTCCTTGTTACATCTCACCAGTGTCACCATAGCCCTCTTGTTACATCTCACCAGTGTCACCATAGTCCTTGTTACATCTCACCGGTGTCACCATAGTCCTTGTTACATCTCACCAGTGTCACCATAAACCTTGTTACATCTCACCGGTGTCACCATAGTCCTTGTTAAATCTCACCAGTGTCACCATAGTCCTCTTGTTACATCTCACCAGTGTCACCATACCCCTCTTGTTACATCTCACCAGTGTCACCATAGTCCTTGTTACATCTCACCAGTGTCACCATAGCCCTCTTGTTACATCTCACCAGTGTCACCATAGTCCTCTTGTTACATCTCACCAGTGTCACCATACCTCTCTTGTTACATCTCACCAGTGTCACCATAGTCCTTGTTACATCTCACCAGTGTCACCATAGCCCTCTTGTTACATCTCACCAGTGTCACCATAGTCCTCTTGTTACATCTCACCAGTGTCACCATAGTCCTTGTTACATCTCACAGGTGTCACCATAGTCCTTGTTACATCTCACCAGGGTCACCATAGTCCTTGTTACATCTCACCAGTGTCACCATAGTCCTTGTTACATCTCACCTGTGTAACCATAGCCCTCTTGTTACATCTCACCAATGTCACCATAGTCCTCTTGTTACATCTCACCAGTGTCACCATAGCCCTCTTGTTACATCTCACCGGTGTCACCATAGTCCTTGTTACATCTCACCAGTGTCACCATAGTCCTCTTGTTACATCTCACCGGTGTCACCATAGTCCTTGTTACATCTCACCCTGTACAGTATAATGAAAAGAACAGATTTCCATATTAACATTGTAAAACCAGCAGTGCGGAACAGAGGTTGATAACATCTATACCTCATATATATTCGCAAGAATTTATTTGCACAATTTCATGAAACCTGACAAAAATAGTTAAAATATGTAAGTTACAATGATATAGTGTCTGTGCTGTTGTGGGTCAGGTGGGGGGATGAGTATATAGGAGGCAAAGAGGGTGTGAGGGAATGAATGAGCATTGAACAGCGCATGTGTCTTTAACTAATTAAAGATATGTTCTGACTGCAGTCAGATATTTTACAAAAAGATTATTATTTATCGTTTGCGATTTTATTAAATAATATACTTTATTTATAAGCTTTAACAATTATTGGTGAGGATGAGGGTGTATATGTGTTCATTCATGTGGGAGGAAACCGAAGAAAACCCACCTGTGTGATCTGGCAACTGCCGTACCATCTCACATACTTCCTGGTCCGAGGATCGAACCCTGGTTGCATTGGAGAGAAGCGAGCGTGCTAACAACTAGTAATCGGACAGCCAGGATTTTTGTTAGGATCTGTTCATTACTTGTATTGTTTAACCACATTATTGGTTTTTTCCATGTCATAAAATAAATTTAAAAAATAGGGGCCTATAAAAAAAATTATTTAAAAGTGTGGACTAATGGTGAGAGCTGGGCATATGTGTAAGCAAGTCATAGAAATACCCAGCACACTCCGGTCCACAACAAGTCTGCACACATGTGCAACTTTTATAATTCCACATGCTTTAAACATCTTTGTGGTTGGTTTCAATTTTGAATGTGTCCACTTCAGCTTTTATTTTAAAAATATAATGTAGTGTGATACAGTGTTGAATTCTTTATCAAGATAATAAAATATCAAAATATTCTAGTTTTCACTCACTAACATTGAAAACAACATCTTCTTTAAATAATTTATGACTTATGATACAAACTACAATATTTCAGATATAATGTAATTTTGTATATGTTGATTGCACCACCACTATAGTAAGTAACTGTGTACTTACACGTTACAATTTGTGGGAGTTTTTCCCCTTGCATTGTTCAAATAACTGGAATGAAGAAAATATTTATGAATAGTTTATTATGTATTTTATGTGTAATGCGAGCAGGGGATGCGCCTGACCCATACCCAACATATGACAAGGTCAATAAATTTAGGCTGTCCGATTAGCGCAGTGGTTAGCGCGGCTTCTCACCAATGCAACCCGGGTTCAATCCTCGGACCGGGAAGTATTTGAGGTGGTCGCCAGATCGGACAGGTGGGTTTTCTCCGGGTATTCCGGTTTCCTCCCACACGAATGACCACATATAGGCTTCATCCGTGCCAACAAAAGTGAGTAATAGTTGTTAGAAGTTGCTTCGCAATAGTTGTAAAATAAATTTCAGTTTAATAAATTTAATGGGCAGCCCGAATAGGTCTCTGAAAACAAAACGGTAAACAGGATTGGATTTAGTAATGTTTAACGTTTCGATCAGATAAATTTATATGCTATATCTCTATCTTATTACGATATTCCAATAATTATAACCTACATTTGTTGTCATAATTTGATGTTTATGTTGTATAATGTAAAATTGTTATGTCTCTTGAAACTGTATAGTTTATGGGGATAATATATGTTCGGTCATTCACAAACAAACTCTAGTGGGAATAGAACAACTGATGCAGGGTTTTGTTGTAGGGTATCGTATGTTACAGATTGTTGTAGGGTATCGTATGTTTGTGTGTTACAGATTGTTGTAGGGTATCGTATGTTTGTGTGTTACAGATTGTTGAAGGGTATCGTATGTTTGTGTGTTACAGATTGTTGAAGGGTATCGTATGTTTGTGTGTTACAGATTGTTGAAGGGTATCGTATGTTTGTGTGTTGCAGATTGTTGA
Source organism: Archivesica marissinica (assembly GCA_014843695.1). NCBI lineage: Eukaryota > Metazoa > Mollusca > Bivalvia > Venerida > Vesicomyidae > Archivesica > Archivesica marissinica. Next base: position 44,729,328 of record CM026404.1, on the reverse strand, counting down.
AGGGTATCGTATGTTTGTGTGTTACAGATTGTTGAAGGGTATCGTATGTTTGTGTGTTACAGATTGTTGTAGGCTATCGTATGTTTGTGTGTTACAGATTGTTGTAGGCTATCGTATGCGTGTGTGTTACAGATTGTTGTAGGGTATCGTATGTTTGTGTGTTACAGATTGTTGTAGGGTATCGTATGCTTGTGTGTTACAGATTGTTGTAGGGTATCGTATGCTTGTGTGTTACAGATTGTTGTAGGGTATCGTATACTTGTGTGTTACAGATTGTTGTAGTGTATCGTATGTTCATGTGTTACAGATTGTTGTAGGGTATCGTATGCTTGTGTGTTACAGATTGTTGTAGGGTATCGTATGCTTGTGTGTTACAGATTGGTGTAGTGTATCATATGTTCATGTGTTACAGATTGTTGTAGGGTATCGTATGCTTGTGTGTTACAGATTGTTGTAGGGTATCGTATGTTCGTGTGGTACAGATTGTTGTAGAGTATCGTGTGTTACAGATTGTTTTAGGGTATCGTATGCTTGTGTGGTACAGATTGTTGTAGGGTATCGTATGTTTGTGTGTTACAGATTGTTGTAGGGTATCGTATGTTTGTGTGTTACAGATTGTTGTAGGGTATCGTATGCTTGTGTGTTACAGATTGTTGTAGGGTATCGTATGCTTTTGTGTTACAGATTGTTGTAGGGTATCGTATGCTTGTGTGTTACAGATTGTTTTAGGGTATCGTATGCTTGTGTGTTACAGATTGTTGTAAGGTATCGTATGTTTGTGTGTTACAGATTGTTGTAAGGTATCGTATGTTTGTGTGTTACAGATTGTTGTAAGGTATTGTATGTTTGTGTGTTACAGATTGTTGAAGGGTATCGTATGTTTGTGTGTTACAGATTGTTGAAGGGTATCGTATGTTTGTGTGTTACAGATTGTTGAAGGGTATCGTATGTTTGTGTGTTGCAGATTGTTGAAGGGTATCGTATGTTTGTGTGTTACAGATTGTTGAAGGGTATCGTATGTTTGTGTGTTACAGATTGTTGTAGGCTATCGTATGTTACAGATTGTTGAAGGGTATCGTATGCGTGTGTGTTACATATTGTTGTAGGGTATCGTATGTTTGTGTGTTACAGATTGTTGTAGGGTATCGTATGCTTGTGTGTTACAGATTGTTGTAGGGTATCGTATGCTTGTGTGTTACAGATTGTTGTAGGGTATCGTATACTTGTGTGTTACAGATTGTTGTAGGGTATCGTATGCTTGTGTGTTACAGATTGTTGTAGTGTATCGTATGTTCATGTGTTACAGATTGTTGTAGGGTATCGTATGCTTGTGTGTTACAGATTGTTGTAGGGTATCGTATGCTTGTGTGTTACAGATTGGTGTAGTGTATCATATGTTCATGTGTTACAGATTGTTGTAGGGTATCGTATGCTTGTGTGTTACAGATTGTTGTAGGGTATCGTATGTTCGTGTGGTACAGATTGTTGTAGAGTATCGTGTGTTACAGATTGTTTTAGGGTATCGTATGCTTGTGTGGTACAGATTGTTGTAGGGTATCGTATGTTTGTGTGTTACAGATTGTTGTAGGGTATCGTATGTTTGTGTGTTACAGATTGTTGTAGGATATCGTATGCTTTTGTGTTACAGATTGTTGTAGGGTATCGTATGCGTGTGTGTTACAGATTATTTTAGGGTATCGTATGTTTGTGTGTTACAGATTGTTGTAAGGTATCGTATGTTTGTGTGTTACAGATTGTTGTAAGGTATCGTATGTTTGTGTGTTACAGATTGTTGTAAGGTATTGTATGTTTGTGTGTTACAGATTGTTGTAGGGTATCGTATGTTTGTGTGTTACACATTGTTGTAGGGTATCGTATGTTTGTGTGTTACACATTGTTGTAGGGTATCGTATGCTTGTGTGTTACAGATTGTTGTAGGGTATCGTATGCTTGTGTGTTACACATTGTTGTAGGGTATCGTATGCTTGTGTGTTACAGATTGTTGTAGGCTATTGTTTGTTTGTGTGTTACAGATTGTTGTAGGCTATTGATTGTTTGTGTGTTACAGATTGTTGTAGAGTATCGTGTGTTACAGATTGTTGTAGGGTATCGTATGTTTGTGTGTTACAGATTGTTGTAGGGTATCGTATGTTTGTGTGGTACAGATTGTTGTAGGGTATCGTATACTTGTGTGTTACAGATTGTTGTAGGGTATCGTATGCTTGTGTGTTACAGATTGTTGTAGGGTATCGTATGTTTGTGTGGTACAGATTGTTGTAGGGTATCGTATACTTGTGTGTTACAGATTGTTGTAGGGTATCGTATGCTTGTGTGTTACAGATTGTTGTAGGCTATCGTATGTTTGTGTGTTACAGATTGTTGTAGGGTATCGTATACTTGTGTGTTACAGATTGTTGTAGGGTATCGTATGCTTGTGTGTTACAGATTGTTGTAGGGTATCGTATACTTGTGTGTTACAGATTGTTGTAGGGTATCGTATGTTTGTGTGTTACAGATTGTTTTAGGGTATCGTATGCTTGTGTGTTACAGATTGTTGTAAGGTATCGTATGTTTGTTACAGATTGTTGTAGGCCTGTAGGGTATCGTATACTTGTGTGTTACAGATTGTTGTAGGGTATCGTATGTTTGTGTGTTACAGATTGTTGAAGGGTATCGTATGTTTGTGTGTTACAGATTGTTGTAGGGTATCGTATGTTTGTGTGTTACAGATTGTTGTAGGGTATCGTATGTTCATGTGTTACAGATTGTTGTAGGGTATCGTATGTTTGTGTGTTACAGATTGTTGTAGGGTATTGTATGTTTGTGTGTTACAGATTGTTGTAGGGTATCGTATGCTTGTGTGTTACAGATTGTTGTAGGCTATTGTTTGTTTGTGTGTTACAGATTGTTGTAGAGTATCGTGTGTTACAGATTGTTGTAGGGTATCGTATGTTTGTGTGTTACAGATTGTTGTAGGGTATCGTATGTTCGTGTGTTACAGATTGTTGTAGGGTATCGTATGTTTGTGTATTACAGATTGTTGTAGGGTATCATATGTTTGTGTGTTACAGATGGTGAGCAGCAATGAGTATATCAGGGACCGTGTGTTTGAGGCAGAGCACGGCATATGTCAGCTGTGCAAGTTTGATGCACACTCTCTCTTCCGGCAGGTCAGGTGGGTTCAGCTTCTATTATTACCAATCCATGCAATGTCAATGTCAGTTTTCCACTCGGCTCACCAAACAAATGCTGGCTGATCTACTGAGAAGTCATAGATTGATAATGGATGAATATTATAATGAAATATGCATAAATAATAGTACTATAAGTTACTAAGATGAGAAACTATTTTTAAATAAGATTTATATGTCTGACTATTTTATCCTAAAAGGTGATCACTGTTCACAAAATAATGTCTCCCCCATATAATTGGAGACAGGTTTATTGTGTGTGGTCTTATTGTCTATCTTGTACACACCCACATATATATATATATATATACTTACGTTGCATGTAGTAGTACAGTAGGAAATATAGATTAATGGTTCAGCCTGCTTGTGTGTGTTACGCTTTTTATTGTCGCCACAGGTTGCTCCATATAGCAACCTGGGCAGAATAGTCATTTTGGAGGATAGTAGCATACAGACAAAGACCATTCCAGAACTCTGGTTCTTTTGCATACACAGTGTGAAACCAGAGGTTTATAAGCTTCAAAGATTGTGTCTTATGCATAACTTGTGAACATCCTTCAATGATTGTGTCTGATGCATAACTTGTGAACATCCTTCAAAGATTGTGTCTGATGCATAACTTGTGAACATTCTTCAAAGATTGTGTCTGATGCATAACTTGTGAACATTCTTCAAAGATTGTGTCTGATGCATAACTTGTGAACATCCTTCAAAGATTGTGTCTGATGCATAACTTGTGAACATCCTTCAAAGATTGTGTCTGATGCATAACTTGTGAACACCCTTCAAAGATTGTGTCTGATGCATAACTTGTGAACATTCTTCAAAGATTGTGTCTGATGCATAGCTTGTGAACATCCTTCAAAGATTGTGTCTGATGCATAACTTGTGAACATTCTTCAAAGATTGTGTCTGATGCATAACTTGTGAACATTCTTCAAAGATTGTGTCTGATGCATAACTTGTGAACATCCTTCAAAGATTGTGTCTGATGCATAACTTGTGAACATCCTTCAAAGATTGTGTCTGATGCATAACTTGTGAACACCCTTCAAAGATTGTGTCTGATGCATAACTTGTGAACATTCTTCAAAGATTGTGTCTGATGCATAGCTTGTGAACATCCTTCAAAGATTGTGTCTGATGCATAACTTGTGAACATTCTTCAAAGATTGTGTCTGATGCATAACTTGTGAACATTTGTGTTTGTTTGTTGTGTTTGTGTTCTTCAAAGATTGTGTCTGATGCATAGCTTGTGAACATCCTTCAATGATTGTGTCTGATGCATAACTTGTGAACATACTTCAAAGATTGTGTCTGATGCATAACTTGTGAACATCCTTCAAAGATTGTGTCTGATGCATAACTTGTGAACATTCTTCAATGATTATGTCTGATGCATAACTTGTGAACATCCTTCAAAGATTGTGTCTGATGCATAACTTGTGAACATCCTTCAAAGATTGTGTCTGATGCATAACTTGTGAACATTCTTCAATGATTGTGTCTGATGCATAACTTGTGAACATCCTTCAATGATTGTGTCTGATGCATAACTTGTGAACATCCTTCAATGATTGTGTCTGATGCATAACTTGTGAACATTCTTCAAAGATTGTGTCTGATGCATAACTTGTGAACATTCTTCAAAGATTGTGTCTGATGCATAACTTGTGAACATCCTTCAATGATTGTGTCTGATGCATAACTTGTGAACATTCTTCAATGATTGTGTCTGATGCATAACTTGTGAACATTCTTCAAAGATTGTGTCTGATGCATAACTTGTGAACATTCTTCAAAGATTGTGTCTGATGCATAACTTGTGAACATCCTTCAATGATTGTGTCTGATGCATAACTTGTGAACATTCTTCAATGATTATGTCTGATGCATAACTTGTGAACATTCTTCAAAGATTGTGTCTGATGCATAACTTGTGAACATCATTCAAAGATTGTGTCTGATGCATAACTTGTGAACATCCTTCAAAGATTGTGTCTGATGCATAACTTGTGAACATCATTCAAAGATTGTGTCTGATGCATAACTTGTGAACATCCTTCAAAGATTGTGTCTGATGCATAACTTGTGAACATCATTCAAAGATTGTGTCTGATGCATAACTTGTGAACATCCTTCAATGATTATGTTTGATGCATAACTTGTGAACATCCTTCAAAGATTGTGTCTGATGCATAGCTTGTGAACATCCTTCAATGATTATGTTTGATGCATAACTTGTGAACATTCTTCAAAGATTGTGTCTGATGCATAACTTGTGAACATTCTTCAAAGATTGTGTCTGATGCATAACTTGTGAACATTCTTCAAAGATTGTGTCTGATGCATAGCTTGTGAACATCCTTCAATGATTGTGTCTGATGCATAACTTGTGAACATTCTTCAAAGATTGTGTCTTATGCATAACTTGTGAACATCCTTCAAAGATTGTGTCTTATGCATAACTTGTGAACATTCTTCAATGATTGTGTCTGATGCATAACTTGTGAACATCCTTCAAAGATTGTGTCTGATGCATAACTTGTGAACATTCTTCAAAGATTGTGTCTGATGCATAACTTGTGAACATTCTTCAATGATTGTGTCTGATGCATAACTTGTGAACATCCTTCAATGATTGTGTCTGATGCATAACTTGTGAACATCCTTCAAAGATTGTGTCTGATGCATAACTTGTGAACATCCTTCAAAGATTGTGTCTGATGCATAACTTGTGAACATCATTCTTGCATATTGTGAACATCTTCAAAGATTGTGTCTGATGCATAACTTGTGAACATCATTCAAAGATTGTGTCTGATGCATAACTTGTGAACATCCTTCAAAGATTGTGTCTGATGCATAACTTGTGAACATCATTCAAAGATTGTGTCTGATGCATAACTTGTGAACATCCTTCAATGATTATGTTTGATGCATAACTTGTGAACATCCTTCAAAGATTGTGTCTGATGCATAGCTTGTGAACATCCTTCAATGATTATGTTTGATGCATAACTTGTGAACATTCTTCAAAGATTGTGTCTGATGCATAGCTTGTGAACATCCTTCAAAGATTGTGTCTGATGCATAACTTGTGAACATTCTTCAAAGATTGTGTCTGATGCATAACTTGTGAACATTCTTCAAAGATTGTGTCTGATGCATAACTTGTGAACATCATTCAAAGATTGTGTCTGATGCATAACTTGTGAACATCCTTCAAAGATTGTGTCTGATGCATAACTTGTGAACATCATTCAAAGATTGTGTCTGATGCATAACTTGTGAACATCCTTCAATGATTATGTTTGATGCATAACTTGTGAACATCCTTCAAAGATTGTGTCTGATGCATAGCTTGTGAACATCCTTCAATGATTATGTTTGATGCATAACTTGTGAACATTCTTCAAAGATTGTGTCTGATGCATAGCTTGTGAACATCCTTCAAAGATTGTGTCTGATGCATAACTTGTGAACATTCTTCAAAGATTGTGTCTGATGCATAACTTGTGAACATTCTTCAAAGATTGTGTCTGATGCATAACTTGTGAACATCCTTCAAAGATTGTGTCTGATGCATAGCTTGTGAACATCCTTCAAAGATTGTGTCTGATGCATAACTTGTGAACATCCTTCAATGATTGTGTCTGATGCATAACTTGTGAACATTCTTCAAAGATTGTGTCTTATGCATAACTTGTGAACATCCTTCAAAGATTGTGTCTTATGCATAACTTGTGAACATTCTTCAATGATTGTGTCTGATGCATAACTTGTGAACATCCTTCAAAGATTGTGTCTGATGCATAACTTGTGAACATTCTTCAAAGATTGTGTCTGATGCATAACTTGTGAACATCCTTCAAAGATTGTGTCTGATGCATAACTTGTGAACATTCTTCAAAGATTGTGTCTGATGCATAACTTGTGAACATTCTTCAAAGATTGTGTCTGATGCATAACTTGTGAACATCATTCAAAGATTGTGTCTGATGCATAACTTGTGAACATCCTTCAAAGATTGTGTCTGATGCATAACTTGTGAACATTCTTCAATGATTATGTCTGATGCATAACTTGTGAACATCCTTCAAAGATTGTGTCTGATGCATAACTTGTGAACATCCTTCAAAGATTGTGTCTGATGCATAACTTGTGAACATTCTTCAATGATTGTGTCTGATGCATAACTTGTGAACATCCTTCAATGATTGTGTCTGATGCATAACTTGTGAACATCCTTCAAAGATTGTGTCTGATGCATAACTTGTGAACATCCTTCAAAGATTGTGTCTGATGCATAACTTGTGAACATCCTTCAAAGATTGTGTCTGATGCATAACTTGTGAACATTCTTCAATGATTGTGTCTGATGCATAACTTGTGAACATCCTTCAAAGATTGTGTCTGATGCATAACTTGTGAACATTCTTCAATGATTATGTCTGATGCATAACTTGTGAACATCCTTCAAAGATTGTGTCTGATGCATAACTTGTGAACATCCTTCAAAGATTGTGTCTGATGCATAACTTGTGAACATTCTTCAATGATTGTGTCTGATGCATAACTTGTGAACATCCTTCAAAGATTGTGTCTGATGCATAACTTGTGAACATTCTTCAATGATTATGTCTGATGCATAACTTGTGAACATCCTTCAAAGATTGTGTCTGATGCATAACTTGTGAACATCCTTCAAAGATTGTGTCTGATGCATAACTTGTGAACATCCTTCAATGATTATGTCTAATGCATAACTTGTGAACATCCTTCAAAGATTGTGTCTGATGCATAACTTGTGAACATTCTTCAAAGATTGTGTCTTATGCATAACTTGTGAACATTCTTCAATGATTGTGTCTGATGCATAACTTGTGAACATCCTTCAAAGATTGTGTCTGATGCATAACTTGTGAACATTCTTCAAGCAGATTTGACATAATTTAGCGCAGATGTTTAAATAAGCAATCCCATTTGTTCACTGCAATGATGAGCACACGTGTCAGCCAGGTCCGCTCCATATAGTTGAACCACTTGTATTATGAGATATCACAATAATAACAGTTTATTTGTGTGGTTTGATCGCTACTTGTCTGTCAATCTGTACATCAGAAATTGCACCATTACTTTTAATTTGCCTCAAGGAAGTAAACATAGATCATGAGTGTGATGTAATATATACAGCCGTATATATAATAATAAGTACACGTTAGGGTATTGAATCCCATTGGGGGGTGTCTAATTCTTTCAAGTGAGGAAGCTATCCAGCTGGCTTGTAGTGCAGTACATTTAGCCAAAAAAATGACCGAACCAGAGAAAAAAATTGAACAGATAGTGCACCTATATTGTCATCATCTATAAGGTTTCATCTTTCAGAAAAAATAGAATCTTTTTTTCTGAGCGTGGTGGAAATATAATTTTTTTCAAGGTCAAGGTCACCAGGAATGGTAAAAGCATGAAGTGACGATATATAGCATTATCCAAATATATGTAGGCACAAACAGTTAATACTCCATAAATACTCATTTGAGTATAATGATGTAAACAAATTAAGAAAGTGTACAGTCATTTAAGGATGACCTTGACACCCATTTTCAAGGTCAAGGTCAAACTTCTGACATTTTTGACAAAGTTTCACTTGCTTTACTGCTGTTATATTTATTAATATATTCAAAACGATTTATATAAGCTTTTTTCTGGACACATTAATATTGTGTATGTAAACAGTAGTCTTAGAACTCGGTTTGAAGCAGACTTTGAACCGGGATTGTATCAATAATGGTAAGTAATACTACTGAACATAATAAGAATTCATATATCTGAGTCATAATCAAACATTTTGTAATATTTTAAGCATATTTTCAGTAATACATAATTATTCTAAACATTTCGAACTGGGTACTTGTTCCTTCTATATCATGACATGTCACATTCTCTGTTAGATACATTAAATGAACAAGGGATTTTATAGTTCCTATCGGGGACGTGCTACGGTATGAACAGAACGCAGCCTTGACACAAAATATTGAAATTCCAATATGCGCTGACGACTCATTTGTGCAGTTCATGGCCGATAATGTTGACGATAACATCCGAACTGAATACATGTCATGGGATGGGCATAATTGCTGTTACCCCAGAAAGCTGATCCAAAAAGGTTATTCCTAGGGTAAACCTTTCTACTTCTGATATTGTGGAAATGACAAGAATCAGAATACACTACCGAATCCCGATGAAAAATGAAGTTAGTGTTTAAAGCCTTGCCGAAGTCTATCACAGAAGACAAGACGTACAATATAGACATACTTTGGAGAAGATACTAAGGGTACTAAGACCGAAGTCACCACTATGGAACGGCACCATGCAGATGATTTACGCTGGAAGTCACCCAGGTGCTTCCTCTACATTCTTCATGCCGATGATTGACATGGATCCATCAAATGAAACGTGTATATACTCCACCCTCGTCTTTGTAACAGAACAAGCACAGGCATATAACGTCACACCTGTATTGACATTTGATCAGCCACTTTGATGGAAGGCTCAATGCTTAATAGAGACAGAGACACCAGATAGCCATGTAAAGAATATAGTTCTTCGGTTGGGTGGACTTCATATGCAGATGAGCTACATGGGTTGCATAGCCCATCTTATGACTGACTCAGGTCTGAAAGAGCTATTTCAGACAGTGTATGCAGATAACACTGTTCCACACATGCTAAGTGGCAAGGCAATTTTACGAGCCGTACGAGGCCATGCCTTGGCAGAATTGACACTCGGTATCATTCTTGTGTATATCTGCTTTGACATCGACTTATCCAGCTACATTAGTGTAGAGATGCAGAAGGATAGCAATGGATTGTGAATTTGGAAGATCAGAACACTGAAGATGAAGTGGATGCAATACATCCTGACAGAGAAAATGGAGAAAGTGAAGATGATGTGATTGATAGTACAGAAGTATATGAAGAAATTGAAATGAAAGTGTTAGACAACCTGATGAAGATGAACAAAAACATGGATATTAAGACTGCGGTGAGATCTGATATTGTTACGAATTTAGCACACACATGGAAAGCTAAAATAGAAGAAATGAAAAGTAAAGGAAGAACATCAATACTCTGGGTACAATACATATAAATGCTTGTCATCTTGAAGAAATTCATCAAGACTGAAAGAACAGGTGACTGGCGATTACACCTCCAAGCTGTTTTGGATATGCTTCCATACATGGCTGCATCTGGACATAATGCCTATACAATATCATTACACATCTACATGTCCAACATGCTTGACTTACAAAACAAGCATCCATATGCGTATCAACACTTTATGGACGAAAAACATGTTGTTAGACGGAGTGAAAGATACTGGGCAGGTCTTAGTACAGATCTCATAATTGAACAGACCTGTCCTGGTGAGGTATATAAAAACAGTTGGTGGACTGACTCGGGGATGAGCTACAAAGGACAATGTGGGTTTTGACTCGACCTGGTTGTTCGGAAATAAATTATGCTATGCAACGACTAACTGGAAAGCAAATCATAACAAGCGAACAACATTGGGATTGAGGCAAGTCTAGACTTGCAAAAGATGATAATGATTTAAGAGTGATGGCTGATTATTTGGTGAACAGAAACCCATTTACACCGGAACCTGAGCTGAGAAGCATATCAAGTGGTGTAGTGGCCGATGAAAGAGTGTCAGTGGATAAGGCAAATGAAATCGGTAAAGCTATACTCATCGATATGACAGGCAAACCGGCAGAACCCAATGTGTTCAGAAGAAACAAACAAGACATTCCTATGTGCGATAATGCAAATACAGAGATGAAAAATGAAATGATCAGGGTAGACCCACAGCTTCTTTTTCAAATAATGATATCAGCAGCTCACAACAAATTCCCAGAGGAGGATTTAGACATGTGTTTCTCCCATGAACTGTGTTCCTTCCCACCAGCATTGTTCGAGAGCCCCAGCCTGATAGGTCAAGCAAACAAGTCATCTCTCCAAACTGAAATGCTCAAGACAGTTGCCAACAAACACAAACTAACTGACCAGAACGCAAATGTATGTTATGTATGCTATGTCTTAGATGGTTGTGTTCTACTGCAAAAGATCCCATGGGAGAGAGGTCAAACATACAAGGCCATATGCCAGACGTATGTTAAATTTTGCACTGACTAGTACAAGCCATGCACAGTCACTTTTGATGTATATGAAGATGGAGCATCAGCGAAAGACAATACACACAGGAGACGAACAGGCGGTCAAATTGGGGATGAAATTAAAATTGAACTGGATATGATAATGAGTTCATAGAAACATCAGGTACCTCTAAACAAAAGGAACAGACAGAAGTTCATAAACTTATTGTCAGGTTATTTGGCGGAGGCTGGAGTGAATGTGATTAATGCCAAGTCAGATGCTGACTACTTAATAGTGAAATCAGCTCTAGATGCTTCGTTATGCCAGAACACAATTGTCGTTGGTGAAGACACTGATTTATTAGTAATGTTGTGCTACCATGCCAGGAACCTTGAGAATAGCATACATCTCATATCTGAAGGAAAAAAGAACAAATGCTGCAGTGTCAGAGAGGTCCAAGAACATCTTGGCCCTGAAATATGTAACAATATACTTTTTGTACATGCATTTCTGGGCTGCCTAGTGGCATTGGTAAGTCAGCAGCTCTGAAGACTTTCAAAAGATGTCCTTCATTTCGTAAGTTTGCTTCAGTTTTCAATGAGAATCTAGAATACATTACCAAGGATGATATTGTTAATGCGGGTGAAGCTACCATGATATGCTTATATGGAGGCAATCCAAACCAAGTTACATTAAATCAACTGCGTGTTGACTCGTTTCTGCGGAAAGTAGCCACCAACAATGTCTACATTATCCCGAAGTCTTTGGCAAGAAATGCCTGCAAGTATCACAGTTTAAGTGCATAATTATGTACAAATGTTAGAATGGAAGGGAATCGTTATTGACCCAACTGAGTATGGCTAGGAGTTGCACGGAAACATGATTGTTCCCCGACGAACTGATATGTCACCTGCTCCAGAGAAAATACTGAAAATAGTACGCTGTTCCTGCAAGACGGGCTGTAAAACCTCAGGTTGTAGCTGCAGAAAACTAGGTTACCGTGCAGTGTTGTATGTTGGAACTGCAATCAGTCATGTACAAACTAGCCTAGGCCTGATGAAATTAACGAGTGACAGTGACCAATAGTTGACGGATTTATCACATTATACTAATAATTGGTATGATTCCTGACTTTGTCTACTAATTTAAACATGGCTGAAAATGATATACGTTTAAAGTATTATATATTGCAAACACATAATACATATATATGTTTATAGCATACTGCGGGTTTTTAATCGAAATCACTGACCGATAATGTGTTCCATTTATACATATCCCTGAATTATGTTGTAGTAAACACTAAATGTTTAGACAAACAATGTACATAAGTTGTCCTTGGAAATTAATATATTTTACAGAGCACAAATCAATCTGCAAATAAAACACTGCATATGTACGCAACTTTTAAAAAATTGATATTTCTGAAATTCATTAAAGAGCGTAAAATGCCCATAAAGGCAAGTATTTTTGTTCAGATAACATTCAAATTGCATTTTTGCTATGTAGATATATTATATTCATTACTTCCAAACTCTAAATCAAATATGCGTACCATCATATTTTATAGAAAAATTAATTCCAGAAATTCCTGGTAAAAATTTCGAAAATATGTGAAAGTGCAAATTTTTTTTATTTCCACCAAGTGTTGAGAAAAAGATTTTATTGTGTCATATTACACAGGCTTTTGACATAACAAAACCATTATTCCCATTTCTGTTAAAATTTTCCCTACCCCAATGTCCTATTTGTACTGT
>CM026404.1:44640043-44715221 GCA_014843695.1 Archivesica marissinica | reverse complement strand
TACTCTAGGTTAATATCACATTTTGAGGCGGGGTGTGGGCATACTCTAGGTTAATATCACATTTTAGAGCGGGGTGTGGGCATACTCTAGGTTGATATCACATGTTGAGGCGGTGATTGGGGCATACTATAGGTTAATGGAGTGGATCACCCCATGCAGGGACATTAGAGGGAGTGGATCACCCCATGCAGGGACATTAGAGGGAGTGGATCACCCCATGCAGGGACATTAGAGGGAGTGGATCACCCCATGCAGGGACATTAGAGGGAGTGGATCACCCCATGCAGGGACATTAGAGGGAGTGGATCACCCCACAACACCCATGCAGGGACATTAGAGGGAGTGGGTCACCCCATGCAGGGACATTAGAGGGAGTGGTCACCCCATGCAGGGACATAGAGGGAGTGGATCACCCCATGCAGGGACATTATAGGGAGTGGGTCACCCCCAGGGACATTAGAGGGAGTGGTCACCCCATGCAGGGACATAGAGGAGTGGATCACCCCATGCAGGGACATTATAGGGAGTTGGTCACCCCATGCAGGGACATTATAGGGAGTGGGTCACCCCATGCAGGGACATTAGAGTAGTGGATCACCCCATGCAGGGATATTATAGGGAGTGGATCACCCCATGCAGGGACATTAGAGGGAGTGGGTCACCCCATGCAGGGACATTAGGGAAGGATCACCCCATGCAGGGATATTATAGGGAGTGGATCACCCCATGCAGGGACATTAGAGGGAGTGGGTCACCCCATGCAGGGACATTAGAGGGAGTGGGTCACCCCATGCAGGGACATTAGAGGAGTGGATCACCCCATGCAGGGACATTAGAGGGAGTGGATCACCTCATGCAGGGACATAATAGGGAATGGATCACCCCATGCAGGGACCTTAGAGGAGTGGATTACCCCATGCAGGAACATAATAGGGAATGGGTCACCCCATGCATGGACATTAGAGGGAGTGGATCACCTCATGCAGGGACATTAGAGGGAATGGATCACCCCATGCAGGGACCTTAGAGGAGTGGATCATCCCATGCAGGGACATTATAGGGAATGGGTCACCCCATGCAGGGACATTAGAGGGAATGGGTCACCCCATGCAGGGGCATTAGGAGTGTTACCCCATGCAGGGAGACCTTTCTCGTATGCCCCAAAAGTGAGGTTTATAAATATGGATTTACGTTATTTCTAGTATCACCTACCTTTAGAGTTGCCGGGGTCACATTTTAGAGCGGGGTGTGGGCATACTATAGGTTGATATCACATATTAGAGCGGGGTGTGGGCATACTCTAGGTTGATATCACATTTTAGAGCAGGGTGTGGGCATACTCTAGCTTGATATCACATTTTAGAGCGGGGTGTGGGCATACTCTAGGTTGATATCACATTTTTAGCGGGGTGTGGGCATACTCTAGGTTGATATCACATTTTAGAGCGGGTGTGGGCATACTCTAGGTTGATATCACATTTTAGAGCGGGGTGTGGTGCATACTCTAGGTTGATATTACATTTTAGAGCGGGGTGTGGGCATACTCTAGGTTGATATCACATTTTAGAGCGGGGTGTGGGCATACTCTAGGTTGATATCACATTTAGAGCGGGGTGTGGTCATACTCTAGGTTGATATCACATTTTGAGGCGGGGTTTGGGGCATACTCTAGGTTGATATCACATTTTAGAGCGGGGTGTGGGCATACTCTAGGTTGATATCACATGTTGAGGCGGGGTTTGGGGCATACTCTAGGTTGATATCACATGTTGAGGCGGGGTTTGGTGGCATACTCTAGGTTAATATCACATGTTGAAGCGGGGTTTGGGCATACTCAAGGTTAATATCACATGTTGAGGCGGGGTTTGGGGCATACTCTAGGTTAATATCACATGTTGAGGCGGGGTTTGGGGCATACTCTAGGTTGATATCACATGTTGAGGCGGGGTTTGGGCATACTCTAGGTTGATATCACATGTTGAGGCGGGGTTTGGTGGCATACTCTAGTTTATATCACATGTTGAAGCGGGGTTTGGGCATACTCAGGTTAATATCACATGTTGAGGCGGGGTTTGGGCATACTCTAGGTTAATATCACATGTTGAGGCGGGGTTTGGGGCATACTCTAGGTTAATATCACATTTTTGGGTGGGGTCGGTGCATGCTCTAGGTTAATATCACATGTTGAGGCGGGTTTGGGGCATACTCTAGTTAATATCACATGTTGAGGCGGGGTTTGGGGGCATACTCTAGGTTAATATCACATTTTGAGGCGGGGTGTGGGCATACTCTAGGTTAATATCACATTTTAGAGCGGGGTGTGGGCATACTCTAGGTTGATATCACATGTTGAGGCGGTGTTTGGGCCATACTCTAGGTTAATAACACATGTTGAGGCGGGGTTTGGGGCATACTCTAGTTTAATATCACATGTTGAAGCGGGCTTTGGGGCATACTCTAGGTTGATATCACATTTTAGAGCGGGGTGTGGGCATACTCTAGGTTGATATCACATGTTGAGGCGGTGTTTGGGGCATACTCTAGGTTAATATCACATGTTGAGGCGTGGTTTGTGGCATACTCTAGGTTAATAACACATGTTGAGGCGGGGTTTGGGGCATACTCTAGGTTAATATCACATGTTGAAGCGTGGTTTGGGGCATACTCTAGGTTAATATCACATGTTGAGGCGGGGTTTGGGGCATACTCTAGGTTAATATCACATGTTGAGGCGGGGTTTGGGGCATACTCTAGGTTAATATCACATTTTTGGGCGGGGTCGGTGCATGCTCTAGGTTAATATCACATTTTTAGGCTGGGTTTGGGGCATACTCTAGGTTAATATCACATGTTGAGGCGGGGTTTGGGGCATACTCTAGGTTAATATCACATTTTGAGGCGGGGTGTGGGCATACTCTAGGTTAATATCACATTTTAGAGCGGGGTGTGGGCATACTCTAGGTTGATATCACATGTTGAGGCGGTGATTGGGGCATACTATAGGTTAATATCACATGTTGAGGCGGGGTTTGGGGCATACTCTAGGTAAATAACACATGTTGAGGCAGGGTTTGGGGCATACTCTAGGTTAATAACACATGTTGAGGCGGGGTCGGTGCATACTCTAGGTTAATATCACATTTTGAGGCGGGGTTTGGGGCATACTCTAGGTTAATATCACATGTTGATGCGAGGTTTGGTGCATACTCTAGGTTAATATCACATTTTGAGGTGGGGTTTGGGGGCATACTCTAGGTTAATATCACATTTTGAGGCGGGGTTTGGGGCATACTCTAGGTTGATATCACATTTTAGAGCGGGGTGTGGGCATACTCTAGGTTGATATCACATGTTGAGGCGGGGTTTGGGGCATACTCTAGGTTGTTATCACATGTTGAGGCGGGGTTTGGGGCATACTCTAGGTTAATATCACATTTTGAGGCGTGGTTTGGGGCATACTCTAGGTTGATATCACATTTTAGAGCGGGGTGTGGGCATACTCTAGGTTGATATCACATGTTGAGGCGGGGTTTGTGGCATACTCTAGGTTGTTATCACATGTTGAGGCGGGGTTTGGGGCATACTCTAGGTTAATATCACATTTTGAGGCGGGGTTTGGGGCATACAGTAGGTTAGAATAAAGTCTTCTCCTCGCAAATAAAATATATATTGACCTACTAAGACATTTAGTGGTTGGTCCTATGAGACGTACATACAATCCAAACAAATGCCATCAGTATATATGTCTACATGTGTACTAACCGAAACAGGGATGGCTACTAAACTATTTCCTAGATAAACTAAATGTAAATACCCGCGCGTCCTACTTCAATCCATTCCGACCCATGGACCTCTCTATATAACATTAAATACACACGAATATGTGTTCTACTTGCTATTGTTTCCTGACATCCGGAGAGAACCTTATTTGTTGCATTTAGTGTGCTCGATGTTATGAAAGTCTGCCCACTCGAGTGCACTGTAGGCGAGTGACCCAAGGTCGCTCACTGGCAAAGGCTTGACCCCGCACAATTTAAGGCTCTGCGTAATGCCATAAGGATAAATTGTATTGTTGAACTGGCAATTCACGACTATCACCAGCGACTCGGGTTCGCTACCTATCAGGACAAGTGATAAAATGTTGATATGGGAGAACGCTGTCGGTCATTTGTGGAGGTTGGAGAATTGAGTACTGGGCGGTCTTCTCCACAAAACTACCGTGAACATAAAATTACAAAATGGTTTGTATACATATATATATAAATATTCTATTTCATGACGACAAAGGTGTTTGGATCTGACAGAAACTTATCTACTTGTCCTACTATTATTACAGACCTCTGTATCTTCATTCATTTCTCTATGCTAATTATGTGGATGTTCGCGTGATTTATTTTCCTTCTCCGTAAATATTGTTTGCTTATTTACCATATAACACGTGTGCTTATTTACCATATAACACGTGTGCTTATTTACCATATAACACGTTTGCTTATTTACCATATAACATGTTTGCTTATTTACCATATAACACGTGTGCTTATTTACCATATAACACGTTTGCTTATTTACCATATAACACGTTTGCTTATTTACCATATACCATGTTTGCTTATTTACCATATAACACGTGTGCTTATTTACCATATAACACGTTTGCTTATTTACCATATAACACGTTTGCTTATTTACCATATAACACGTGTGCTTATTTACCATATACCATGTTTGCTTATTTACCATATAACACGTTTGCTTATTTACCATATACCATGTTTGCTTATTTACCATATAACACGTGTGCTTATTTACCATATAACACGTTTGCTTATTTACCATATAACACGTGTGCTTATTTACCATATAACACGTGTGCTTATTTACCATATAACACGTGTGCTTATTTACCATATAACATGTTTGCCAATTATTCAACTATTCGTTTTCGTTTAGTTTACTAATGTTGTTAGAACTTGTTGCCCAATCTATTTTGCTTTTGCTTTGCTTTGTCATGGTTATGTATGTAATGTAAATGTCAAATAGCAAATATAATATGATTAAACTATCTCTTGTGGAATTACTTTATACCAAGGCTTTCGATTGTTGCCTACCTATTCATAAGCACAAGATGCACCCGAAGATAGTTTGCTTTGGTGGCACGTTGTCTAATCGGAAGTTACTTAGTTTTGAGTTTTGGTAGCATGTTGTCCCGTCGGAAAATATTGAGTTTTGGTGGCACGTTGTTTCGTCGGAAGATATTTAGTTTCGGTGGCACGTTGTCCCGTCGGAAGATATGTAGTTTTGGTGGCACGTTGTTCCGTCGGATGGAAGATATTTCGTTTCGGTGGCACATTGTCCCGTCGAACGATATTTAGTTTTGAGTTTCGGTGACACGTTGTCCCGTCGAAAGATATTTAGTTTTGAGATTTGGTGGTACGTTGTCCCGTCAAATGATATTTAGTTTTGGTGGCACGTTGTTCCGTCAAATGATATTTAGTTTTGGTGGCACGTTGTTCCGTCAAATGATATTTAGTTTTGGTGGCACGTTGTTCCGTCAAATGATATTTAGTTTTGAGTTTTGGTGGCAACGTTGTTCCGTTGAAAGATATTTAGTTTTGAGTTTTGGTGGTACGTTGTCCCGTCGAAAGATATTTAGTTTCGAGTTTCGGTGGCACGTTGTCCCGTCGAAAGATATTTAGTTTCGAGTTTTGATGGCACGTTGTCCCGTCGAAAGATATTTAGTTTCGAGTTTCGGTGGCAACGTTGTCCCGTCGAAAGATATTTAGTTTCGAGTTTTGGTGGCACGTTGTCCCGTTGAAAGATATTTAGTTTCGAGTTTTGGTGGCACGTTGTCCCGTCGAAAGATATTTAGTTTCGAGTTTTGGTGGTACGTTGTCCCATCGAAAGATATTTAGTTTTGGTGGCACGTTGTCCCGTCGAAAGATATTTAGTTTCGAGTTTTGGTGGTACGTTGTCCCGTCGAAAGATATTTAGTTTTGGTGGCACGTTGTCCCGTCGAAAGATATTTAGTTTCGAGTTTTGGTGGTACGTTGTCCCGCCGGAAGATTTTGTTTAGATTATTTCCATTTGTTTTCATATATCCAATCATTAAAATGTTCGAATGTTATACCTCTAGACACTGATTGTTTCATTCACGAGGATTTGGTACATTCGATTTGTCGTACCATGTGTGATAGTACTTTGACGAACTGGTGGGTTTGTCGTACCATGTGTGGTAGTACTTTGACGAACTGGTGGGTTTGTCGTACCATGTGTGATAGTACTTTGACGAACTGGTGGGTTTGTCGTACCATGTGTGGTAGTACTTTGACGAACTGGTGGGTTTGTCGTACCATGTGTGATAGTACTTTGACGAACTG
This sequence comes from Archivesica marissinica, assembly GCA_014843695.1. Taxonomy (NCBI): domain Eukaryota; kingdom Metazoa; phylum Mollusca; class Bivalvia; order Venerida; family Vesicomyidae; genus Archivesica; species Archivesica marissinica. The sequence continues at coordinate 44,708,841 of CM026404.1, read as the reverse complement.
GTGGGTTTGTCGTACCATGTGTGATAGTACTTTGACGAACTGGTGGGTTTGTCGTACCTGTGTGGTAGTACTTTGACGAACTGGTGGGTTTGTCGTACCATGTGTGGTAGTACTTTGACGAATTGGTGGGTTTGTCGTACCATGTGTGATAGTACTTTGACGAACTGGTGGGTTTGTCGTACCATGTGTGGTAGTACTTTGACGAACTGGTGGGTTTGTCGTACCATGTGTGGTAGTACTTTGACGAACTGGTGGGTTTGTCGTACCATGTGTGATAGTACTTTGACGAACTGGTGGGTTTGTCGTACCATGTGTGATAGTACTTTGACGAACTGGTGGGTTTGTCGTACCATGTGTGATAGTACTTGGACGAACTGGTGGGTTTGTCGTACCATGTGTGATAGTACTTTGACGAACTGGTGGGTTTGTCGTACCATGTGTGATAGTATTTGGACGAACTGGTGGGTTTGTCGTACCATGTGTGTTAGTACTTTGACGAACTGGTGGGTTTGTCCAGATCGAAGCAATGCAACAATATACGTCTCCATAGTTCACTAGTTTTATTTTGCACGAGTTTCACGTGGTTAGGGTTCAGTTCAATCTATGTATTTGCACGATTTAGGCAACTATCGTCGTGTATCAGGCAGGGTAGACTATATGCAGCCCAAGTTACAGATTTCACCTGTTCAGTGTTCACTACTGACCAATCAATAGTATCATAAGCTCAATGAGGCTTATTATTAATGGCTGGTATGTTAAAGACATGGGCTGGGCAGAACCCGGGGACATAGCATAATATGTTTTATATTGACAACTGCTATAGCTATGCTATGCTATGCCATATCCTATGCTATGCTATGCCATATCCTATGCTATGCTATGCCATATCCTATGCTATGCTATGCTAACTATTATAGTTGTATAACAACATTAACGTATGAAGATAATCTCAATAAGCTATACGCTTTCCATTTAATCCATTTTAGTTTTGTATACAATATATATATATATATGTACTGTACATAATGAACGAATACATATGTTTAAACCAACATTGACGTATCGAAGTAAACAAGATATATATCACTCAATAAAGAAATTAAGGGTCGCGTCTTCTATTTCCATATGCTTACATATTAACTTATCAGTGTTGTCAAGCAGGCATTTATAGATACATTGGCGTGTTGCCAAACTGTTGCCAAATCATTGACGTATTGGGTACTAAGGAATGAAATGCGTCCAACGCCAGACACATTTTACAAGAAGGAATTGGTAAATTAGATGTTTTACAAACGTATGTAGGCTAACTGGAACATTATGGGTTTAGGGTACAGTGAATGTATGCCTATGTAAATCTTAGGCAGGCATGTATTCCATAGTTTATTACTAAAATCGGTTTCTAGCGCATGTGAAATTGTTGATGTCTACTTTCGAATATGTTCTGCTTAATTTAGCGTTCATATACTGTAGAATTTATTTAGCATTGCTACGACATGTTCCAGCGCCGATAGGGTCAGTACTACAAGGAATCAAGAGCCAATGTGCCTACAGACATGTTAGCAACGGACATAGCAACGGACATGTTAGCAACGGACAGGTTAGCAACGGACATGTGATGGCAAATGGCCAGGCGAACGGTTCTGATCCCAACACAATACTTGTAATTTATTAAGGAGGTACAATGTAACATGATACATGTCGTACGACTTGGTCGTAATCGTTGTCGTACTTGGAGAGTAACATCACACATGTGTTCCAAGACGAATCCATTGACTACACGATTCACACTCGGACATGACGCACATTGTGTAAAGCATATCCCAAATACATGTTCATGCTAAACAATTCCTATCCTTTAGCTTTATTTATACTCTGCCATCGCATAAATTCATCTGGGCGAGTAGGTGAACAATTACCAATGTGTCGGTATTTTTTCTATCTACTTTGGGGCATTTGGAAAATTCATCATCTAAACCTTTGACGATCGAGAGGTTGTGGGTTGTCCCCAGAAAACAGATTGGGACCTGCAAGTCTACAACTGTGTGACAACAATAGTAGAGGGGTGGGGGTATATACAAGTGTACAAGAAGAATAAAACGCATAATAAAGAGACTTTAAAGGGAACGATATCGTCTATATGTACCCCCCCCCCCCACACACCCCTCTACACGCGTATTGTTGTCAGTTGGAAAAAGAATACTATAATTCATAATATGCAAATTTATCCTAGTGTTAATGTTTTTGGTGATTTTGTTAAAAATATCCATTAAAGGGAGGTAATTTATAATGGTAATTTCACAAAAGTGGGTTCGTTTGTGGCCATATTTTCCAAATTTTACTTTTTACCGTACTAATGTATTATTGAAAAATGACAATAATCACATATCTAATCATCGCTAATACCCGCTCCTTACAACAACAACAACAACAACAACATTAGTTTATTGCGTAGTTTATACACATTTATTTTAGCTCGATTGCGAAAAAGTTCTTACAACTTATATTAATCACTCTCGAGACCTCATTCCTGATGAAATCCATCGCCACGAGGGAGAGAGAAGAGGCAACGTGGAATAGAAATGCCTTGCCTAAGGGCACACTCGTAACGGCTCCATCTATAAGATGCTTAGAGCAAATACAATAGTTACACAGTGTAGTGGATACACACACATAATTACCGAGAGGTCTCTTTAATAACATCTTGTGAAAAGATATCATGTTCGAATTACAAAGATCTGTTCTGCATACATACGTGTACGGTGAATTGTATGTAAATTATTTAAATATTAGAATGTATTAATGTCTAGTCCTACTGAGTAATGCATACTATATGAACCTTACAATATATGTCCGATTAGCGCAGTGGTTAGCACGCTCGCTTCTCACCAATGCGACCCGGGTTCGATCCTCGGACCGGGAAGTATGTGAGATGGTACGGTGGTCGCCAGATCGGACAGGTGGGTTTTCCCCGGGTACTCCGGTTTCCTCCCACACGAATGACCACATTTACGCTTTCATCCGCGCCAACGAGAGTGATTAATATAAGGTGATAAAGCTTGTTTCGCAATCGTTGTAAAATAAATAAAGTTTAAACTTAACAATAGATCTTGATGTGCAGCACATTCTAACTAATCTCATCACGGGCCTTTAACTATGACCCGCCCTGAACCGTGGGTACAAAAGAACATACATAATTATGTAATCAAATTATTTTCGAAATCTGCATCTCTGAATGCATAACAGGCATGCTTGCTCGAGCAGACGAGATTTAACGCTTCAATAACATCAGACAGCAGTAGGGATTTAGCTACACTAATGTTTTCATCCAATACCTACTGTAATGAACCCAAACGTCATTTGTGGCTAAAATATCGTGTTTGAAATGCATAAGGCCTAAAACTAGTTCGTTTATCATTAATATATATACACAATGTAGCTGGGAGACACGTTACAATGTAACTCGGAGGCATGCTACAATGTAACTGTTACAATGTAACTCGGAGACACGCTACAATGTAACTGTTACACTGTAACTCGGAGACACGCTACATTGTAACTCGGAGACATGTTACAATGTAACTCAGAGATATGTTACACTGTAACTCAGAGATACAGTATAATGTAACCCGGAGACACGTATGCATAGAGCAAATACTTGTATAGCCTTTTTCGATTGATCTCAATTTAATGACTAATTACATTGTATTGTTTCTACCATAAGAAACCACGATAAACGTGTTGAGGGACATGTAAACAAACTTACAGTCACGGACAGTATTCTCAATTCGCCGTTTTGAAGTCTTTTTGTTTCCAACATTTCTCACTTTTATGTAATTCGAGGTCTAAGCGCCAAACTATTGTATCTGCCTTCTTTTTGTATATGCCATTACAACAGTTTCACGCGCCCTTGATATGTGCGCTGCCTTCAGAATAAATAATTATGTTTTCGGCCGGTGACACGGTTTGGGTGTTGGTTCAATGTAAGGCCCAATATGGGGACAAAATGAAAACATGCTGAATTTTAACCAACATAGATCTCGCTCTACATTGACCAGGTCGGTGGGGTGGTGTGGATGGGTGCGTGGCTGGGTGGTGGGAATAGGTCGGTGGAGTGGTGTGGATGAGTGCGTGGCTGGGTGGTGGGAATAGGTCGGTGGAGTTGGGTGGATGAGTGCGTGGCTGGGTGGTGGGAATAGGTCGGGTGGAGTGGTGTGGATGAGTGCGTGGCTGGGTGGTGGGAATAGGTCGGTGGGTGGTGTGCATGAGTGCGTGGCTGGGTGGTGGGAATAGGTCGGTGGAGTGGTGTGCATGAGTGCGTGGCTGGGTGGTGGGAATAGGTCGGTGGAGTGGTGTGGATGGGTGCGTGGCTGGGTGGTGGGAACAGGTCGGTGGAGTTGGGTGAATGGGTGCGTGGCTGGGTGGTGGGAATAGGTCGGTGGAGTTGGGTGGATGAGTGCGTGGCTGGGTGGTGGGAATAGGTCGGTGGAGTGGTGTGGATGGGTGCGTGGCTGGGTGGTGGGAATAGGTCGGTGGAGTTGGGTGGTTTGTGGCATTGGTGGAAATATGTAGGTGGGTGGTGGGAATAGGGTGGTGGGAATAGGGTGGCTGGGTGGTGAGAATAGGTCGGTGGAGTGGGATGCGACGCTGGATGGTGGGAACAGATCGGTAAAGAGTGATGCGACGCTGGATGGTGGGAACAGATCGGTGGAGTGGAGTGGGTAAGTGTGTGTGTGGTTGGGTGGTTGGAACAGATCGGTGGAGTGGGGTAGGTAAGTGTGTGTGTGGCTGGGTGGTTGGAACAGATCGGTGGAGTGTGGTACGTGGCTGGGTGGTGGGAACAGATCGATGGAGTGGGGTGGGTAAGTGTGTGTGTGGCTGGGTTGTTGGAACATATCGGTGGAGTGGGGTGGGTAAGTGTGTGTGTGGCTGGGTGGTTGGAACAGATCGGTGTAGTGGGGTGCGACGCTGGATGGTGGGAACAGATCGGTGGAGTGGGATGCGACGCTGGATGGTGGGAACAGATCGGTGGAGTGGGGTGGGTAAGTGTGTGGCTGGTTGGTGAGAACAGATCGGTGGAGTGACAAGAGGATAGGTCGGTGGAGTGGGGTGGATGGCTGGGTAGTGGGAAGAGGTCAGTGAAGTGGGCGTTGGGAATATATATGTGGAGTGGGATGGGGTTGGTTTTGGAGAGGTTCAATATGAATGTTGCAGGAATACGAGGATACATTGGATCCTATTTGCAAAGCTTGCCTGACACGGGGGGTTGTTTTAAACACGAATGTTAGAAAGAGATCAAATACTTAGTTACTGCCCGGCATGTGGGTCAATTTTACAGGTTGGAATAAAATGGCTTTAATTATATTTCTTGGGCAGTTTCATGTGTATAATATACTGTCTGTATGGAAAATGTGCAGCACGTCTTTGCACTCGATCGTTCACTAGATATTATATGCACCTATGCATCATATCATATACAAGAGTATGGACTATATACATGGCTACAATTGCACAAACCTTACCTGTTACGGGGTTTACAAGGGTCCGATACCTTAGTTCCTGCGCACATACGTGTCAAACTGTATAGTCAGTGTCCGTGGATAGATAGTTTTGGGGTGTCGGGGAGCGGAATGGGGTGTGGTCGGAGGGGTGTAGTTAGCAATGAGTCAGTAATGCCTACCACACACACACACACACACACACCACACACACACACACACACACACACACACACACACACACACACACACACACACACACACACACACACACACACACACACACACACACACACACACACACACACACACACACACACACACACACACACACACACACACACACACACACACACACACACACACACACACACACACACACACACACACACACACACACACACACACACACACACACACACACACACACACACACACACACACACACACACACACACACACACACACACACACACACACACACACACACACACACACACACACACACACACACACACACACACACACACACACACACACACACACACACACACACACACACACACACACACACACACACACACACACACACACACACACACACACACACACACACACACACACACACACACACACACACACACACACACACACACACACACACACACACACACACACACACACACACACACACACACACACACACACACACACACACACACACACACACACACACACACACACACACACACACACACACACACACACACACACACACACACACACACACACACACACACACACACACACACACACACACACACACACACACACACACACACACACACACACACACACACACACACACACACACACACACACACACACACACACACACACACACACACACACACACACACACACACACACACACACACACACACACACACACACACACACACACACACACACACACACACACACACACACACACACACACACACACACACACACACACACACACACACACACACACACACACACACACACACACACACACACACACACACACACACACACACACACACACACACACACACACACACACACACACACACACACACACACACACACACACACACACACACACACACACACACACACACACACACACACACACACACACACACACACACACACACACACACACACACACACACACACACACACACACACACACACACACACACACACACACACACACACACACACACACACACACACACACACACACACACACACACACACACACACACACACACACACACACACACACACACACACACACACACACACACACACACACACACACACACACACACACACACACACACACACACACACACACACACACACACACACACACACACACACACACACACACACACACACACACACACACACACACACACACACCACACACACACACACACACACACACACACACACACACACACACACACACACACACACACACACACACACACACACACACACACACACACACACACACACACACACACACACACACACACACACACACACACACACACACACACACACACACACACACACACACACACACACACACACACACACACACACACACACACACACACACACACACACACACACACACACACACACACACACACACACACACACACACACACACACACACACACACACACACACACACACACACACACACACACACACACACACACACACACACACACACACACACACACACACACACACACACACACACACACACACACACACACACACACACACACACACACACACACACACACACACACACACACACACACACACACACACACACACACACACACACACACACACACACACACACACACACACACACACACACACACACACACACACACACACACCACACACACACACACACACACACACACACACACACACACACACACACACACACACACACACACACACACACACACACACACACACACACACACACACACACACACACACACACACACACACACACACACACACACACACACACACACACACACACACACACACACACACACACACACACACACACACACACACACACACACACACACACCACACACACACACACACACACACACACACACACACACACACACACACACACACACACACACACACACACACACACAACACACACACACACACACACATGCCCACCCCCACTCCACCGATCTGTCCCAACCACCCAGCCACGTACCCCACTCCACCGATCTATTCCCACCACCCAATCAGGTACCCCACTCCACCGATATGTTCCCACCACCCAGCAACGTACCACACTCCACCGATCTGTTCCCACCACCCAGCCACACACACACTTACTCATCCCACTCCACATATATATATATACAGTTTGTAAGTCGGTTTGTGGCAGTCGTGGTAGCACGTTCGCTTCAAGTGTGAAAGGCCCGGAGTTCGAGCCCAGTTGTTGTCGTTACGATTGTGTCCTTAGGCATGGCACTTAAATTCCACATTGCCTCTTCTCTCATGGTGATGGATTCCATCAGGAATGAGGGAGGTCTCGAGAGTGATTAGTATAGGTTGCAAGAACTTATTTCGCAATCGAGGTAAAAAATAAATTTGTATAAACTAAGTCGGCTTGGGAAAAATATACATCGTATGCAACCCGGCACGTCCTCTTTACTGTGAAATGTTGATACAACAAACACGAACACTGATTGAAGTAGGTCAGGAATTAGTATTTCAATTCATGTTCGGGGCTCATTCTATCAACTTGACAGTAAAGCCGATAAATATTATCGGGTTGACTAGTGTTTAAAATAGTCTAATCCATCTACTAGGAGTATATCCTGAACTTACATTGAATAAATTAATAACATGATTTAATTAATTAAAAATTACATGCTTGATCTAGATAATAGGCATATATAATTTGCTATCATTCAATAATAGCGTTATTAAAACGCTTCTATATTGTCTTTACGTAGATGTATGCGAAATATATAAATTCCTCCTATACGGGCCTCATCTGCTAATCCGATAAAGGCCTAAATGATCTTATCGCTAATTATCTCTAAATTGTTAATTAACGCAATTAAAATACTTTTCTTGATACCATTTTGATGAGATACAATTTGTAAAGTTATTAATGCTACCATATTAGAGACGACTTTCTGACCAATTGATAGACACCCCACATGCCTTATGTCTACACAGAGTCATCACCAAAGTGTGTATTGAAATCAAAAACTGAACGCTGCCGAAGGACGGATGACGTCATGTGTGAAACGAGGAGGAAGACATAAGGCCAAGAGAAATGGCGACTTCGTGAAATGTCGTGAGGGGTGACTGGAATGGACACGATCCAGTTATGATCAATTTTCAATTGGAATTAAATAACAACGATTTTGGATATCTGTGAACCTAAATTTATGTTTCTGATTCAAAAATGGCGGCAAATATGTACCGGGTTGGAGGTAAGCACATTTGTTTTTGAACGTGAGATTAGGGACCCCATTGTTAGTGTAGAGCGTAGGAATACAAATACGATGTGCCACATTTTGCATTGTTTGTTATATTAATCTGTGTTTTCTTCAATTAGGAATGTTCGTATATGTAATGTATTTAATAAAATCAAATGCATTTTCTGGTAAATAGCGTAGTTCACCGAAATCGTACCGGCGTGCATGTGGGGTACCGTGATGGGGTGTGATGCGGTCATAGTATATGTTCAAAAGTTCATATTTTGCAAATGATGCGTTATTTTCTTCAGTGTATACACTATCAACTGTTAGCTTTATCATTAATTACGTGTACATTGTTGAAGTTTATGTCCAGTCGAGTTTATTCACCTAACAATGTTTCAAATTGAGAACTACTTTTTCTACAGACTGTTTTTTTTTTATCCACAAAGACTTTTCTTACTTTCAGATTATGTCTTCTTTGAAACTGCATCTACAGCGCCATATCAGATAAGACGAATAGAAGAATTAAATAAGGTATATTAAATATGTTACATTTCATTCAGACGCTACACAAATCTGTTTCCTCTGCATTTAGTGTTCTCATTCATGTGCAAGTTTACTTAATTTGAGGCTCTTATGGGGAAATTCTTATCAAAATAGATTGATATCATATTATTGATTGCACACTTGAAAATTGTGCAAAATGCTGCAGTGTTAAATTTATTTCATTTGTAATTTCAGACTCCAAATGGCAACGTTGAAGCAAAGGTTATGTGCTTTTACAGAAGAAGAGATATATCCAGTTCTTTGACTCTACTTGCTGATAAGCACCAAAGTAAGCTAGCCATGGACAATGAAGTTTTGTAGACGGATTTGGAAAACCTGTCCTGGTCACTCAGATGTCCCCTATTTGTTAAATATTTATTAATTACATTGTCTAAAACATTTTCCAATGTTGTACATTGATACTAGAGTGAAAATAGTCCCTTCTGTCCTTATTTCTGATTGGTCGAACAGGTTTTCATTCATAAATTCTTACTACAGTGTTTACAGTAGTAGTACACTTCACACAGATATCCTGTTGTGTGCAGTGTATTCTTCTTGGATACATTCTTTCTTTCTAAACCGATAATGACATTAATCGAATAATTTTCTATGCATGATAATCAGTGCTCCAGATAAGATGCGTAAAATTTCATGATATGAAACTCTTTGAAAAATTTATTTACGTTGATACAAAACACATTTAAAATTTGAATTTACATATTCATTTCACCTGTTCTGCGTAATGGATGTTTTCGAGAGGAAAAATTCATCGTGATTACATGTACCATGCAAGGGATGTAATTATCAGAGCTGTTTTCGGCACCACAAATGTATACATTATAGGTGGGAACCGACCAAAGAATAACAAGCAGCTTGTGAGAATAGGTGCTTGATACTTACAATTAGAAGAAAGCATATTTTGATGAAAATAGGGGAAATGGAAATGGTCCAGTGACAACAATAACTTTTTGTGCACATGTTGACCATTTTGTGCAATACATATTTAAAAACTTTGGTACACACCAGGGGTGGCGAAATCAATAGTCCGAGTTGCCTGACCCGTTCATTTGTTGCGCCGGGCAAGTAGATTTTCGAATGTAACTTGTCCGTGGACAAGTAAAAATACCGGCGAGTGCATTTACTTCATGTTCCAATGGCATTTAAATCGTATTAGAAAGCATCGGCGAATTTTCTTGTTTATTTTCCTGCGGAACTTCCGCAATGAACACAAGCCAGCCGACAACGGTGGCGGACAACAATTCCCAGCCGACAATTACCTGAATAAGAACCGGAAATGTCAAAAGAGTTATCGCCCGTCACATAAAAATGGTGTAAAATGCGGTGCGTATGTAATTTATTTTTCGCTCAAAACACGCCAGCTGTCAATAAGAAAAACTACTGTCGAAAATGGCTTCTTTGGTACTGAATAGTGAGCAAAGTAGGCGATGTGACCCCATAATCCCGGGTATGGGTAATTTAAAGTGCTATAGCGCATGCGTCAGTTACATGTATACTACGCAGTCGCTAAATCGATATACGGGAACGGATATGTGACGCAGCCTTATTATTGAAGACGACAGGTAACTTAGCGGGACTGTGTATCGATTTTTAAATACGGTTGGTTTATGTTATTTAAAAAAATAAAGTTCGGATATATGGGCAAGTGGGTTTTCATTACGGACAAGTAAATTTTCAAATCTACTTGTCCGTGGACAAATAGAAAATTCTCTGATTTAGTCACCCCTGCACACATTTACATCCAAAATAGTCAATTTAGTTGCGTACATTACACATCATGACAAGACCTTATCTGGTGCACTGCATACTGCTGTGCATACATATACAACGGCATTCAAGTGAAGATTGAAATATGTTCCTTTGGCAGTTACTGTAGTGATAAACCGAATATGAGAATCGGCCATTTGTCATGCATCGGACGATGTGCAGCGGTTTGAACATCGGTTTCACCTGTTTGACTAGTACATTTGTCCAACTGTGGAAATACTAGGACCGAGAAGAAATCCCATAATTTACCAACGCACACCCCGTTCCGCCATTGTTAATTTGCGTCATAGAGTAATGACTATTATAAATAACTGCATAGTACAATCTAACACATTGCATCATACCCTGTAACCCACAAATTCAAATGGCGATCCTGCAATTTCTGTTATATATCATTTCGACACAAGGCAATCGTTTTATTTTAATACTCGTCATACTTGACCACTACTCGATTAGAAATGTTGCACTAAGTTGCAAAATTATCAATAATGAATGTTTGTTGCTAGTGTAGTCTGTAGAGATATTTAATATACATGTATGTCGCTATGATAGTGATTAAAAGGTATCGCCGCGTAATTATGCAAACAGATTCTTTAAAATGCCGAGATCCGCCTTCATGCATTATTGTTCACTGTAAAATAGTAATTTTGTATCATTCAAGTGTCAATAATCTATTAAATTATTTAGATGCTCATTTTACTGGGCGAACCACTGATTATTATTAACAAAGATTAACAAAGTCATGATTAACCAATTATCAATCAGGCCAGTGAACAGATTGCCCATTATTTAGACAGATGTCAGCTGATGCTGATTGTTTAGACAGACGTCAGCTGATGCTGATTGTTTAGACAGACGTCAGCTGATGCTGATTGTTTAGACAGACGTCAGCTGATGCTGATTGTTTAGACAGATGTCAGCTGATGCTGATTGTTTAGACAGATGTCGGCTGATGCTGATTGTTTAGACAGACGTCAGCTGATGCTGATTGTTTAGACAGATGTCGGCTGATGCCGATTGTTTAGACAGACGTCGGCTGATGCTGATTGTTTAGACAGACGTCAGCTGATCCCGATGCTGGTTGTTTAGACGGATGTCAGCTGATTCCGATGCTGGTTGTTTAGACGGATGTCAGCTGATTCCGATGCTGGTTGTTAGACATACGTCGGGTGATCCCGATGCTTGTTGTTTAGACAGACGTCAGGTGATCCCGATGCTGGTTGTTTAGACGGACATAAGGTGATCCCGATGCTGGTTGTTGACTGACGTCGGGTGATCCCGATGCTGGTTGTTTAGACAGATGTCAGCTGATTCCGATGCTGGTTGTTTAGACAGACATAAGGTGATCCCGATGCTGGTTGTTGACGGACGTCAGGTGATCCCGATGCTGGTTGTTTAGACAGACATAAGGTGATCCCGATGCTGGTTGTTGACGGACGTCAGCTGATCCCGATGCTGGTTGTTTAGACAGACATAAGGTGATCCCGATGCTGGTTATTGACGGACGTCAGGTGATCCCGATGCTAGTTGTTGACGGACGTCAGGTGATCCCAATGCTGGTTGTTTAGACATACATAAGGTGATCCCGATGCTGGTTGTTGACGGACGTTGGGTGATCCCGATGCTGGTTGTTTAGACATACATACGGTGATCCTGATGCTGGTTGTTGAAGGACGTCGGGTGATCCCGATGCTGGTTGTTGACGGACGTCGGGTGACCCCGATGCTGGTTGTTGACGGACGTCGGGTGATCCCGATGCTGGTTGTTGACGTATGTCGGGTGATCCCGATGCTGGTTGTTGACGGACGTCAGCTGATCCTGATGCTGGTTGCTAATGCTCGTACACATGTTGTTTTGCATTCCTGATTTTGTATAAATTTACTTTACAGAAGTGTTTGTTTGATTTAATAATACTCGCCGATTCACCGGGTATCCTAATTAAAGCATTCAATAAAATATTAGTAACATTAGACGCGTGCGACATCACTGATTGGATTACCATCCCATACACTATGCAAATGACGTGAACATTTTACTGGACAGTCGGACCAGTGAACTATATCAATTTTTACTGAACTGAACCAATTATTACTGGACCGAAAATAAATGGGTCCATTAATGGGCAAAAATATGTGGACAAAACATAATATCAAGCACAATCCATTATTTAGCTTTACTTTAGGCGATATTTATTTATGTTGTATTGCAAACTCTGAACTGGTACTAGTACTACTAGTTACCACTGGACTACAGATCCATCTGTATGGTACTAGGCTACTAGTCACTGGACTACAGATCCGTCTGTATGGTACTAGGCTACTAGTCACTGGACTACAGATCCATCTGTATGGTACTAGGCTACTAGTTACCACTGGACTACAGATCTGTCTGTATGGTACTAGGCTACTAGTCACTGGACTACAGATCCATCTGTATGGTACTAGGCTACTAGTCACTGGACTACAGATCCGTCTGTATGATACTAGGCTACTAGTCACTGGACTACAGATCCGTCTGTATGGTACTAGGCTACTAGTCACTGGACTACAGATCCATCTGTATGGTACTAGGCTACTAGTTACCACTGGACTACAGATCCATCTGTATGGTACTAGGCTACTAGTCACTGGACTACAGATCCGTCTGTATGGTACTAGGCTACTAGTCACTGGACTACAGATCCGTCTGTATGATACTAGGCTACTAGTCACTGGACTACAGATCCGTCTGTATGGTACTAGGCTACTAGTCACTGGACTACAGATCCATCTGTATGGTACTAGGCTACTAGTTACCACTGGACTACAGATCCATCTGTATGGTACTAGGCTACTAGTCACTGGACTACAGATCCGTCTGTATGGTACTAGGCTACTAGTCACTGGACTACAGATCCATCTGTATGGTACTAGGCTACTAGTCACTGGACTACAGATCCGTCTGTATGATACTAGGCTACTAGTCACTGGACTACAGATCCGTCTGTATGGTACTAGGCTACTAGTCACTGGACTACAGATCCATCTGTATGGTACTAGGCTACTAGTTACCACTGGACTACAGATCCATCTGTATGGTACTAGGCTACTAGTCACTGGACTACAGATCCGTCTGTATGGTACTAGGCTACTAGTTACCACTGGACTACAGATCCGTCTGTATGGTACTAGGCTACTAGTTGGGCTGTATTTGTAGTGTGCTCAAGAGCAAGCACAGCATTTTGAACTGGGTACTAGGCGGGCTGTATTTGTAGTGTGCTCAAGAGCAAGCACATGCATTTTGAACTGGGTACTAGGCTACTAGTTGGGCTGTATTTGTAGTGTGCTCAAGAGCAAGCACATGCATTTTGAACTGGGTACTAGGCTACTAGTTGGGCTGTATTTGTAGTGTGCTCAAGAGCAAGCACAGCATTTTGAACTGGGTACTAGGCTACTAGTTGGGCTGTATTTGTAGTGTGCTCAAGAGCAAGCACAGCATTTTGAACTGGGTACTAGGCTACTAGTTGGGCTGTATTTGTAGTGTGCTCAAGAGCAAGCACATGCATTTTGCAGCATTCATGACCCACAATTGTTGACACCTCATGTTTGAGCAACCAGAAACAACCATTATTTCCCCTTAAATTGGGCTGTTGATTTGTAGTTGTATCTGGAGACTGGTAATGACACATTCATGTGGTGTACATGTCCTGACATTTTTATCATGGTCAAAATACAACCAAGGACATGTTCTCTTACCAACTTTGCCATGAACTTTCTCTCAGGACGATTGGCCTCATGCTGTCATTCATTTTGTACTTGGTCTTCTGCATCTCATCATAATTTTCCTTTCATGCTGGAATTATGGAACGGCCACCTTGAATTAATTCAAGCCGCTTATCATTCTCAGTACGACAATAGACGAGGTCTGATTCCTGAGTAGATCGAGCTAAACAGTATTAATTCTACCGTCAATAATGGTCGAAAAAATAATTGTGAATAAATTCAATATGAAATCACCTGTCAGTTGGCAATCTTCTTCAAGTTATTGTACTTCTGTGGTTGCCGACTAAAATTACAATTATTTAAATCTTCGGTTTTTTTTTGTCATCTGGAACCTGTATCAAAACAAAAGTAGAAAATAATTTGACTTGTTTTCTAATTTCATAATGATGTAATAAGCGTGTATTTATCGACATAGAGAACCATTTTTAATTAATTGAAGCACATTTAAATATTTATGTCCGAAACATTCAGACAATGCACATGGTACGCATTTCAACGTGTGTTTAGATAATTTGCCATTGTAACGCTTACAAATCACATTCAGTTTATGTATGTATTATTAGTTTTCGCGACATTTGGTCCTTTTCTTCAAAGATGCGTTTTATACAGCAAATAAGTTTTTTTCCCTGGAATTTCTCTGTTTTTTTAACTGCGTCTTATACGCCAGTGTGACCTATATATAGACGATTATGGTAACAAATTGCAATGTAGTTGGCAGAAGTCGGAATTGTAAATATTCCACCCATGATGGTTATACATAAAACATTTACCAAACCCAGCTATGTCAGCGGACGTGTGTTCAATCCACAATGCAGTCAATCATCGAAAGTTTTATTTTACGGATGTTTACAAATTTGTCGATTCAGTGTAGCGACTCATAGCTTTAATCAAGGCCGGGCCACGTCATGCAACTTCCAAGTTTTGTTTATACAAATTAATTTTAGCTCGATTGCGAAACAAGTTCTTACAACTTATATTAATCACGCTCGAGACCTCATTCCTGGTGGAATCCATCGCCATGAGGGAGAGAGAAGAGGCAATGTGGAATTTAAATGCCTTGCCTAAGGACACAATTGTAATGGCTCCAGCAGGGTTCAAACTCTGGGCCTTTTGCACCTGAAGCGAACGTGCTACCACTGTCACGACTTCCACTTCAAGTAACAAAATTACCAATAACAAGAAACATCAAAGTTTGATCAGATAGACCAGACACAGACAATAATGACCAAAAAAACCACCAACATGTGGGTTTGTTGATTCCTGGATGACAAGAGTTTCTGTTGATGCATCCTGATCCAGTAACTTGTAGCATATATGCACACAGTACCCCCACAATTAGCAGACAAAACGTCCAGTTTATATGTCGGCAGAAAGTTGAAAGGCAGACCGTTATAGCATATCCAATATCTACCAAGCATATTCTGTGTCTGTCAGAACCAGATTCCAACGGCAAGTCCACTGCAAGTTTGGTCTTAATTTTTGTGACAAGTAGAATTCAGTAACGGACAAGTACATTTCTGCTGTCTACTTGTCCACTTGTGCCCCTGTGTACCATCTGTATATTAAACATAGAAAACATCCACCAGTGTGTCTCTCCATGAAATCAATAATGTGTGCACAACAGGTCATCATCATCACTAACACACAGTTGTCCTGCATTAAAGTGGCTTGCAATTATAAAACTGCTGATTTGAGTGCAGATAACAGTCTGTAGCCGCTGGTTCTCATCTGACCCAGCTCATCTGGGTATACTTGATAGACTTCTTCCATTATAATACAACACCATCACATGTCCATCTGGGTATACTTGATAAGACTTCTTCCATTATAACACAACACCATCACATGTCCATCTGGGTATACTTGATATACTTCTTCCATTATAACACAACACCATCACATGTCCATCTGGGTATACTTGATAGACTTATTCCATTATAACACAACACCATCACATGTCCATCTGGGTATACTTGATAGACTTCTTCCATTATAACACAACATCTGGGTATACTTGATAGACTTCTTCCATTATAGCACAACATCTGGGTATACTTGATAGACTTCTTCCATTATAACACAACATCTGGGTATACTTGATAGACTTCTTCCATTATAACACAACATCTGGGTATACTTGATAGACTTCTTCCATTATAACACAACATCTGGGTATACTTGATAGACTTCTTCCATTATAACACAACATCTGGGTATACTTGATAGACTTCTTCCATTATAGCACAACATCTGGGTATACTTGATAGACTTCTTCCATTATAATACAACACCATCACATGTCCATCTGGGTATACTTGATAGACTTATTCCATTATAACACAACACCATCACATGTCCATCTGGGTATACTTGATAGACTTCTTCCATTATAACACAACACCATCACATGTCCATCTGGGTATACTTGATAGACTTATTCCATTATAACACAACACCATCACATGTCCATCTGGGTATACTTGATAGACTTCTTCCATTATAACACAACATCTGGGTATACTTGATAGACTTCTTCCATTATAACACAACACCATCACATGTCCATCTGGGTATACTTGATAGACTTCTTCCATTATAATACAACACCATCACATGTCCATCTGGGTATACTTGATAGACTTCTTCCATTATAACACAACAACATCACATGTCCATTCTCTATATAACACAACATCACATGTCCATTCTCTATATAACATATCATCACATGTCCATTCTCTATATAACACAACATCACATGTCCATTCTCTATATAACACAACATCACATGTCCATTCTCTATATAACACAACATCACATGTCCATTCTCTATATAACACATCATCACATGTCCATTCTCTATATAACACATCATCACATGTCCATTCTCTATATAACACAACAACATCACATGTCCATTCTCTATATAACACAACAACATCACATGTCCATTCTCTATATAACACAACAACATCACATGTCCATTCTCTATATAGCACAGCAACATCACATGTCCATTCTCTATATAACACAACATCACATGTCCATTCTCTATATAACACAACAACATCACATGTCCATTCTCTATATAACACAACATCACGTGTCCATTCTCTATATAACACATCATCACATGTCCATTCTCTATATAACACAACATCACATGTCCATTCTCTATATAACACAACATCACATGTCCATTCTCTATATAACACATCATCACATGTCCATTCTCTATATAACACATCATCACATGTCCATTCTCTATATAACACAACAACATCACATGTCCATTCTCTATATAACACATCATCACATGTCCATTCTCTATATAGCACAGCAACATCACATGTCCATTCTCTATATAACACAACATCATCACATGTCCATTCTCTATATAACACAACATCACATGTCCATTCTCTATATAACACAACATCACATGTCCATTCTCTATATAACACAACAACATCACATGTCCATTCTCTATATAGCACAGCAACATCACATGTCCATTCTCTATATAACACAACATCACATGTCCATTCTATATATAACACATCATCACATGTCCATTCTCTATATAACACAACAACATCACATGTCCATTCTATATATAACACATCATCACATGTCCATTCTCTATATAACACAACAACATCACATGTCCATTCTCTATATAACAGAACAACATCACATGTCCATTCTCTATATAACAGAACAACATCACATGTCCATTCTCTATATAACAGAACAACATCACATGTCCATTCTCTATATAACACAACAACATCACATGTCCATTCTCTATATAGCACAGCAACATCACATGTCCATTCTCTATATAACACAACATCACATGTCCATTCTCTATATAACACAACAACATCACATGTCCATTCTCTATATAACACAACAACATCACATGTCCATTCTCTATATAACACAACATCATCACATGTCCATTCTCTATATAACACAACAACATCACATGTCCATTCTCTATATAACACAACAACATCACATGTCCATTCTCTATATAACACAACATCACATGTCCATTCTCTATATAACACAACATCACATGTCCATTCTCTATATAACACATCATCACATGTCCATTCTCTATATAGCACAGCAACATCACATGTCCATTCTCTATATAACACATCAACATGTCCATATATAGTGCAACATAACTGTGGTGCCAAATATTAGCATTTTTTGGGGGGTTGGGGTTGGGGTTGTATTGGCGATGTCTTAAATTGGAGCATTTCTCTTTTCACGCCAAAATTAAACCCACAACCAGTGCATTGTAAATTAAACGGAAAAGTATATTAAATTAATAACCATTAGAATGCAAATTATTTTCACATGTTTACGGACGATTAATAGTGCAAACCACAGGGATTCGGCACGTTTGGGGGTACTAGTATATATATTTAAGTACAGGGATTCTACTCTGTGGGATGTCAGATTTCGCATCGATCAGTAAAATGGCCCTATCTGAAACAATTTTGTACAAAGCTGTCTAAATATAACGCCTATCCCGAGTCTTTATATTGTTCTTCAAATAAAACACAACTTTAAGCTGCATGCATGTATACTTTGCAAACAATTGCCACAGACATTGGCCATAGCAGGTCACATTTCCATACTAGGACACGGGTTCTGTCAGCAACAAAAAAAATCTTCGACAGTCGAGTTTTAACTGTGAATAACATTATCAATAAAATGTGTTTCCACTAACGTGCAGGTTTATTCGGCAAAAATGTACGTCAAAAAGAGATTTCGTAGCATTTTCAATTTGTTCTGAAAATTTCTAAAGCTGCGCAATTTGCGTTGAAACGAGCGTTGAAACGAGCGTTCTGATTGGATTAAGATTATTCTTCATATAGAAAAAAAATCTTGTTACATTCTAATAATCCAATCAGAACGCTCGTTTCAACGCGAATTGCGCCGCTTTAGAAATTTTCAAAACAAATTGAAAATGCTACGAAATCTCTTTTTGACGTACATTTTTGCCGAATAAACCTACACGTTAGTGGAAACACATTTTATTGATAATGTTATTCACAGTTAAAACTCTCTCGTCGAAGATTTTTTGTTGTTGCTGACAGAACCCGTGTCCTAGTATGGAAATGTGACCTGCTATGGCCAATGTCTTTGGCAATTGTTTGCAAAGTATACATGCATGCAGCTTAAAGTTGTGTTTTATTTGAAGAACAATATAAAGACTCGGGATTGGCGTTATATTTGGACAGCTTTGTACAACATTGTTTCAGATAGGGCCATTTTACTGATCGATGCGAAATCTGACATCCCACAGAGTAGAATCCCTGTACTTAAATATATATACTAGTACCCCCAAATGTGCCGAATCCCTGTGGTGCAAACCATTGAGTACCATTGTATGCACAGTGGCTAGTCAATGCTGTCAACAAGTTATCTAACAAACCCGAGATTATTACCGATTCCTTTGTGAAACCCGGGCTGTAGGAACATGTACTATAGTACATATACATGTACGACCGTGCAGTGTTGTACTATAGTACAGTATAAATATAATAACAAATTTCCGTTTCTTCATTTCTATTCGGAACGGGTTTCAGAAATTCAGATATATAGCCATCAAATTGGCCTCCATTTTGAAAACTACGCATTTGCTTTTGTTTTGTTAATATTTGCTATGTTTATATTGATGGGTAGCTTATAATGCAATATAACGTTATATAATGTTTAGATTTGGCGGATTCGTTACTGATCGCTAATATAGCCAAAATAAAACCTTCGTCAATAAATCTATCTATTTAGTAGATGTATCGTAATATGTATGTTAGCTATACATGTATATTTCCATACATATATGCTGATGATTGTAGTTTTGTGAGTTATTATTTCAGTCTATTGGGAGCATATATATAAATATATATAATAACTGTATCAGGGCTTCGAAAATTTTCAAAACCAAATCGGTCCGGGCCGAAATCGAGTCAGTACCCCCCCCATCATGTCCTGCCAATATTTTTGCACCCCCCACCCCCATAAAATCGTAAGTAAGTAAACCCAATTTGCTTTTTTTGCTTTATTTCCATGCTGTCACCAGTCAATTATATTTAAAAATCGCATGTATGTTCAGGACAAACTGTACTTTACCCGTTACTATAGGTCTGGTAAATTTTCCTTTTGTCTAATAATAGTTTTAAGTGTACGGCATTTAAAAATAAATGAATGGTAGGACATTTTGATAGAGGTAAATTTTATCTAGTCACCTGTATCACCGGTGGAAGCGGGTGAACTCGGCCCAAATTGAACTCGGTCCCGTCAAACTATATTATATCAACTGCCTCTGAAAATGTGGCATCTGATCAGGGTCTGCACTATTTGTCGGTTACGTCGGCAAACCATAGTGGACGCTGATGAGTTGTAAATGACAAGACGGAACTAGACTCACTGAAAGCCAGGTTGCCAGTCTGGACGTTGTCATTCGGATTACCAGTCCGAATTTTGTTTTGATCTAGGTTGCCAAGCCGGTCATTTGACTCTTTAAACATCACAGATATACTGCGTTGTGCCATTTCAATATTGAATTGAAGGGCGCTGTACAATAAAAATACTAAACATTATATACCCGTCGTATATTTTGAGTACATTCCGAGTCATAACGGATTTTCGGAATTCTATTTAAAATATTAATTATTATTTAATTGCAAATTAATCCTAGCACACTTCTTTAATTTAATGCAAACATTTTAAAAACAAATTCTTTATAAAATTCTAAAATAATCGACTGTCAATCATTCAGTCCACTTCAAAGAAACTAACAAATGTCAGTAGTTTTGCTGTAAACATCAAATGATTACCACACTAATTTCATGTAATTGACATGACATACATTGATCACCATGGAGACATGGGACCTCAGGTGGCCTCAGGTGGCAATTATCCAGTTCGATCGTAAATTGGAAACGTGTGAAATGTGTCAACGGATTATACTTACCAAATTAGGTTCGTTATAGACCGATTTCTTGACTTTTTCAACAATATTTTGGACCGATTTTTAAAGGTATTTTGACTGTTAGAATCGGTCTGAAATGATAAAAATCGGTCGAAAACCGACAATCTGGTAATTTTCGAAGCCCTGAACTGTATACATATATTCAATAAAACACCAACTACTCATTTCTTTCTTCATATAAGTATTATTAAAATGAATTAAAATCATAATGATTGCATTTTATTCGTTTATAGATCAGTAAAAATGCAACTTTCTTATTGTGTCCATATGCCATAAAATAAGTACTAAGAAAAAACAAAAAGGTCTCGTCTCTAAATGTTTGTCTAGTCCAGTCTAGTCCAGTTAGTCCAGTCTATAGTCCAGTTAGTCCAGTCTAGTTAGTCCAGTCTAGTTAGTCCAGTCTAGTCTAGTTAGTCCAGTCTAGTTAGTCCAGTCTAGTTAGTCCAGTCTATAGTCCAGTTAGTCCAGTCTAGTTAGTCCAGTCTAGTTAGTCCAATCTAGTCCAGTCTAGTTAGTCCAGTCTAGTCCAGTCAGTCCAGTTAGTCCAGTCTAGTTAGTCCAGTCCAGTCCAGTCCAGTCCAGTCCAGTCTAGTTAGTCCAGTCTAGTCCAGTCCAGTTAGTCCAGTCTAGTTAGTCCAGTCCAGTCCAGTCTAGTTCAGTCTAGTCCAGTCTAGTTAGTCCAGTCTAGTCCAGTCCAGTCTAGTTAGTCCAGTCTAGTCCAGTCCAGTTAGTCCAGTCTAGTTAGTCCAGTCTAGTCCAGTCCAGTCTAGTTAGTCCAGTCTAGTCCAGTTAGTCCAGTCTAGTCCAGTCTAGTTCAGTCTAGTCCAGTCTAGTGGAAAGCGAGACTAAGCAGACAGTTTTCCAGCGACAGTGCTGCCAAATGCATCTGTCTAAAAACCGTCAAATATAATGCTTTTGATAAGTTGCATACTGTTCTAGGGGTTGTTCGCTGTTGCATTCCAAAGAGTTGACCTCAAACTTGAATTTTGGCAAGATAGTTGTGTAGTTTTCAGAAATATTTAACCCGTAAAACATCATAATTTTGTTTATAATTTTGCAATGAGACATTTATTATTTATCAAAAATTGTCACGGTATTGCTTCACATATACATCCAAGGACTAATTCTCAACACCCACAGTTAAGTCACCAACCTACCAGCGACTTTGAACTTGAAATTTGGCCAAAAATGGTACAATTTCAAAAATTATTTATGCGTCCAAAAATTCTAAACACTATTATTTGTCCAAACCTGTCATTATTGCTTTGGAACTTTGCATACACATCTGAGGACTAATTCTTAACAGCCACAGCGCACCCCCATCCCCTCACCACTATAAAAGTATAAACCTATTTTAGTGAAACACCTCCTCAGGGCAATGGCTATGTTTTTCAATTTATGATGATATAACTATAAATACATTGTAAATGTAGTTATGTTATGAACAAACACCTGTGGTTACATGAGTAGGTTGGACAGGCTTTAGTGTTACATGAATATGTGGCACAGACTTTAGTGTTTCCATATGACAATTCTTGAATAACATTTTTTTATATATGCTTTATTTATTTTATAACGAATGCGAAGCAAGTTTTAACAACTTATATTAATCACTCTCGTTGGCTCGGATGAAAGCGTTTATGTGGTCATTCATGTGGGAGGAAACCGGAGTACCCGGAGAAAACCCACCTGTCCGATCTGGCGACCATCATACCATCTCACATACTTCCCTGACCGAGGAGCGAACCCGGGTCGCATTGGTGAGAAGCGAGCGCAGTAACCACTGCGCTAATCGGATAGACTAACATTTACAATGTAATTATGATATAAAGTTAGAACGAAATATTTTATGTTTGCAACTTCACTATGTAAACCTACATTGTGACATGGATATGGTGTCTGCCTCATAACCAAGAGGTTGTGAGTTTGAGCCCAAACAGAACCACTGTCCTTAGGCACAACTTGAATCCGCATGGCGATGGATTGCACCAGGAATGAGGTCTTGCGAGTGATAAAACTAATGTTGTAAGAACTTGTTTCACAATCGATCTAACATAAATTTGTACACACTTGACTATATAATGGACCTGCGAGTCATTTTTGTAGTTTTTGCAGATGGCACGTTGGATGAGGAAAATGAGAAAGAGGAACAGGATGGAGAAATCTCCGACAAACAGCGACACCAGCTCAAACATCGAGAACTGTTCCTGTCACGACAGGTGGAAACCTTACCGGCAACACATATACGAGGAAAATGCACGGTTACGTTGCTGAACGAAACAGAGTCCATGACCTCTTACTTAGACAGAGAGGTATGTACATACAGAGTCCGTGACCTCTTACTTAGACAGAGAGGTATGTACATACAGAGTCCATGACCGCTTACTTAGACAGAGAGGTATGTACATACAGAGTCCATGACCGCTTACTTAGACAGAGAGGTATGTACATACAGAGTCCATGACCTCTTACTTAGACAGAGAGGTATGTACATACAGAGTCCATGACCTCTTACTTAGACAGAGAGGTATGTACATACAGAGTCCATGACCGCTTACTTAGACAGAGATGTATGTACATACAGTCCATGACCTCTTACTTAGACAGAGAGGTATGTACATACAGAGTCCATGACCTCTTACTTAGACAGAGAGGTATATACATACATAGTCCATGACCTCTTACTTAGACAGAGAGGTATGTACATACAGAGTCCATGACCTCTTACTTAGACAGAGAGGTATGTACATACAGAGTCCATGACCTCTTACTTAGACAGAGAGGTATGTACATACATAGTTCATGACCTCTTACTTAGACAGAGAGGTATGTACATACAGAGTCCATGACCTCTTACTTAGACAGAGAGGTATGTACATACAGAGTCCATGACCTCTTACTTAGACAGAGAGGTATGTGCATACAGAGTCCATGACCTCTTACTTAGACAGAGAGGTATGTACATACAGAGTCCATGACCTCTTACTTAGACAGAGAGGTATGTACATACAGAGTCCATGACCTCTTACTTAGACAGAGAGGTATGTACATACAGAGTCCATGACCGCTTACTTAGACAGAGAGGTATGTACATACATAGTCCATGACCTCTTACTTAGACAGAGAGGTATGTACATACAGAGTCCATGACCTCTTACTTAGACAGAGAGGTATGTACATACAGAGTCCATGACCTCTTACTTAGACAGAGAGGTATGTACATACATAGTCCATGACCTCTTACTTAGACAGAGAGGTATGTACATACAGAGTCCATGACCTCTTACTTAGACAGAGAGGTATGTACATTAACAGTATGGCTCTGTGAGTGCATGTATGTACATTCATCAACAGTATGACATTGTATGTGCATGTATGTACATTCATCAACAGTATGACATTGTATGTGCATGTATGTACATTCATCAACAGTATGATATTGTATGTGCTCTGTGAGTGCATGTATGTACATTCATCAACAGTATGACATTGTATGTGCATGTATGTACATTCATCAACAGTATGACATTGTATGTGCTCTGTGAGTGCATGTATGTACATTCATCAACAGTATGGCTCTGTGAGTGCATGTATGTACATTCATCAACAGTATGACATTGTATGTGCATGTATGTACATTCATCAACAGTGGCTATGTGAGTGCATGTATGTACATTCATCAACAGTATGACATTGTATATGCATGTATGTACATTCATCAACAGTATGATATTGTATGTGCATGCATGTACATTCATCAACAGTATGACATTGTATGTGCTCTGTGAGTGCATGTATGTACATTCATCAACAGTATGACATTGTATGTGCATGTATGTACATTCATCAACAGTATGACATTGTATGTGCTCTGTGAGTGCATGTATGTACATTCATCAACAGTATGGCTCTGTGAGTGCATGTATGTACATTCATCAACAGTATGACATTGTATGTGCTCTGTGAGTGCATGTATGTACATTCATCAACAGTATGACATTGTATGTGCTCTGTGAGTGCATGTATGTATGTACATTCATCAACAGTATGGCTCTGTGAGTGCATGTATGTACATTCATCAACAGTATGACATTGTATGTGCTCTGTGAGTGCATGTATGTACATTCATCAACAGTATGGCTCTGTGAGTGCATGCATGTACATTCATCAACAGTATGACATTGTATGTGCTCTGTGAGTGCATGCATGTACATTCATCAACAGTATGACATTGTATGTGCTCTGTGAGTGCATGTATGTACATTCATCAACAACTTGGCATTGTATGAGCTCTGTGAGTGCATGTATGTACATTCATCAACAACTTGGCATTGTATGTGCTCTGTGAGTGCATGTTTGTACATTCATCAACAACTTGGCATTGTATGTGCTCTGTGAGTGCATGTATGTACATTCATCAACAACTTGGCAGTGTATGGCTCTGTGAGTGCATGTATGTACATTCATCAACAACTTGGCATTGTATGTGCTCTGTGAGTGCATGTATGTACATTCATCTACAACTTGGCATTGTATGGCTCTGTGAGTGCATGTATGTACATTCATCAACAACGTGGCAGTGTATGTGCTCTGTGAGTGCATGCATGTACATTCATCAACAACTTGGCAGTGTATGCGCTCTGTGAGTGCATGTATGTACATTCATCAACAACTTGGCAGTGTATGGCTCTGTGAGTGCATGTATGTACATTCATCAACAACTTGGCAGTGTATGGCTCTGTGAGTGCATGTATGTACATTCATCAACAGTATGGCATTGTATGTGCTTTGTGAGTGCATGTATGTACATTCATTAACAGTATGACATTGTATGTGCTCTGTGAGTGCATGTATGTACATTCATCAACAACTTGGCATTGTATGAGCTCTGTGAGTGCATGTATGTACATTCATCAACAACTTGGCATTGTATGTGCTCTGTGAGTGCATGTTTGTACATTCATCAACAACTTGGCAGTGTATGGCTCTGTGAGTGCATGTATGTACATTCATCTACAACTTGGCATTGTATGGCTCTGTGAGTGCATGTATGTACATTCATCAACAACGTGGCAGTGTATGTGCTCTGTGAGTGCATGCATGTACATTCATCAACAACTTGGCAGTGTATGTGCTCTGTGAGTGCATGTATGTACATTCATCAACAACTTGGCAGTGTATGGCTCTGTGAGTGCATGTATGTACATTCATCAACAACTTGGCAGTGTATGGCTCTGTGAGTGCATGTATGTACATTCATCAACAGTATGGCATTGTATGTGCTCTGTGAGTGCATGTATGTACATTCATCAACAGTATGACATTATGTGTGCTCTGTGAGTGCATGTATGTACATTCATCAACAACGTGGCAGTGTATGTGCTCTGTGAGTGCATGCATGTACATTCATCAACAACTTGGCAGTGTATGGCTCTGTGAGTGCATGTATGTACATTCATCAACAGTATGGCATTGTATGTGCTCTGTGAGTGCATGTATGTACATTCATCAACAACTTGGCATTGTATGTGCTCTGTGAGTGCATGTATGTACACTCCTCAACAGTATGACATTGTATGTGCTCTGTGAGTGCATGTATGTACATTCATCAACAACTTGGCATTGTGTGTGCTCTGTGAGTGCATGTATGTACATTCATCAACAGTATGACATTGTATGTGCTCTGTGAGTGCATGTATGTACATTCATCAACAGTATGACATTGTATGGCTCTGTGAGTGCATGTATGTACATTCCATTGTATGTGCTCTGTGAGTGCATGTTTGTACATTCATCAACAACTTGGCAGTGTATGGCTCTGTGAGTGCATGTATGTACATTCATCTACAACTTGGCATTGTATGGCTCTGTGAGTGCATGTATGTACATTCATCAACAACGTGGCAGTGTATGTGCTCTGTGAGTGCATGCATGTACATTCATCAACAACTTGGCAGTGTATGTGCTCTGTGAGTGCATGTATGTACATTCATCAACAACTTGGCAGTGTATGGCTCTGTGAGTGCATGTATGTACATTCATCAACAACTTGGCAGTGTATGGCTCTGTGAGTGCATGTATGTACATTCATCAACAGTATGGCATTGTATGTGCTCTGTGAGTGCATGTATGTACATTCATCAACAGTATGACATTGTGTGTGCTCTGTGAGTGCATGTATGTACATTCATCAACAACGTGGCAGTGTATGTGCTCTGTGAGTGCATGCATGTACATTCATCAACAACTTGGCAGTGTATGGCTCTGTGAGTGCATGTATGTACATTCATCAACAGTATGGCATTGTATGTGCTCTGTGAGTGCATGTATGTACATTCATCAACAACTTGGCATTGTATGTGCTCTGTGAGTGCATGTATGTACACTCCTCAACAGTATGACATTGTATGTGCTCTGTGAGTGCATGTATGTACATTCATCAACAACTTGGCATTGTGTGTGCTCTGTGAGTGCATGTATGTACATTCATCAACAGTATGACATTGTATGTGCTCTGTGAGTGCATGTATGTACATTCATCAACAGTATGACATTGTATGGCTCTGTGAGTGCATGTATGTACATTCATCAACAACTTGGCATTGTATGTGCTCTGTGAGTGAATGTATGCACATTCATCAACAACTTGGCATTGTATGTGCTCTGTGAGTGCATGTATGTACACTCATCAACAACTTGGCAGTGTATGGCTCTGTGAGTTCATGCATGTAGATTCATCAACAACTTGGCAGTGTATGTGCTCTGTGAGTGCATGCATGTACATTCATCAACAGTATGACATTGTATGTGCTCTGTGAGTGCATGTATGTACATTCATCAACAGTATGACATTGTATGTGCTCTGTGAGTGCATGTATGTACATTCATCAACAGTATGGCTCTGTGAGTGCATGTATGTACATTCATCAACAGGATGGCTCGTGAGTGCATGTATGTACATTCATCAACCGTATGACATTGTATGTGCTCTGTGAGTGCATGTATGTACATTCATCAACAACTTGGCAGTGTATGGCTCTGTGAGTGCATGTATGTACATTCATCAACAGTATGGCATTGTATGTGCTCTGTGAGTGCATGTATGTACATTCATAACAGTGGCATTGTATGTGCTCTGTGAGTGCATGTATGTACATTCATCAACAACTTGGCATTGTATGTGCTCTGTGAGTGCATGTATGTACACTCCTCAACAGTATGACATTGTATGTGCTCTGTGAGTGCATGTATGTACTTCTCAACAACTTGGCATTGTATGTGCTCTGTGAGTGCATGTATGTACATTCATCAACAGTATGACATTGTATGTGCTCTGTGAGTGCATGTATGTACATTCATCAACAACTTGGCATTGTATGGCTCTGTGAGTGCATGTATGTACATTCATCAACAACTTGGCATTGTATGTGCTCTGTGAGTGCATGTATGTACATTCATCAACAACTTGGCAGTGTATGTGCTCTGTGAGTGCATGTATGTACATTCATCAACAACTTGGCATTGTATGGCTCTGTGAGTGCATGTATGTACATTCATCAACAACGTGGCAGTGTATGTGCTCTGTGAGTGCATGCATGTACATTCATCAACAACTTGGCAGTGTATGTGCTCTGTGAGTGCATGTATGTACATTCATCAACAACATGGCATTGTATGGCTCTGTGAGTGCATGTATGTACATTCATCAACAACATGGCAGTGTATGGCTCTGTGAGTGCATGTATGTACATTCATCAACAGTAGGCATTGTATGGCTCTGTGAGTGCATGTATGTACATTCATCAACAGTATGACATTGTGTGTGCTCTGTGAGTGCATGTATGTACATTCATCAACAACGTGGCAGTGTATGTGCTCTGTGAGTGCATGCATGTACATTCATCAACAACTTGGCAGTGTATGGCTCTGTGAGTGCATGTATGTACATTCATCAACAGTATGGCATTGTATGTGCTCTGTGAGTGCATGTATGTACATTCATCAACAACTTGGCATTGTATGTGCTCTGTGAGTGCATGTATGTACACTCCTCAACAGTATGACATTGTATGTGCTCTGTGAGTGCATGTATGTACATTCATCAACAACTTGGCATTGTGTGTGCTCTGTGAGTGCATGTATGTACATTCATCAACAGTATGACATTGTATGTGCTCTGTGAGTGCATGTATGTACATTCATCAACAGTATGACATTGTATGGCTCTGTGAGTGCATGTATGTACATTCATCAACAACTTGGCATTGTATGTGCTCTGTGAGTGAATGTATGCACATTCATCAACAACTTGGCATTGTATGTGCTCTGTGAGTGCATGTATGTACACTCATCAACAACTTGGCAGTGTATGGCTCTGTGAGTTCATGCATGTAGATTCATCAACAACTTGGCAGTGTATGTGCTCTGTGAGTGCATGCATGTACATTCATCAACAGTATGACATTGTATGTGCTCTGTGAGTGCATGTATGTACATTCATCAACAGTATGACATTGTATGTGCTCTGTGAGTGCATGTATGTACATTCATCAACAGTATGGCTCTGTGAGTGCATGTATGTACATTCATCAACAGGATGGCTCGTGAGTGCATGTATGTACATTCATCAACCGTATGACATTGTATGTGCTCTGTGAGTGCATGTATGTACATTCATCAACAACTTGGCAGTGTATGGCTCTGTGAGTGCATGTATGTACATTCATCAACAGTATGGCATTGTATGTCTCTGTGAGTGCATGTATGTACATTCATTAACAGTATGACATTGTATGTGCTCTGTGAGTGCATGTATGTACATTCATCAATAACTTGGCATTGTATGTGCTCTGTGAGTGCATGTATGTACACTCCTCAACAGTATGACATTGTATGTGCTCTGTGAGTGCATGTATGTACCTTCTTCAACAACTTGGCATTGTGTGTGCTCTGTGAGTGCATGTATGTACATTCATCAACAGTATGACATTGTATGTGCTCTGTGAGTGCATGTATGTACATTCATCAACAGTATGACATTGTATGGCTCTGTGAGTGCATGTATGTACATTCATCAACAACTTGGCATTGTATGTGCTCTGTGAGTGAATGTATGCACATTCATCAACAACTTGGCATTGTATGTGCTCTGTGAGTGCATGTATGTACACTCATCAACAACTTGGCAGTGTATGGCTCTGTGAGTGCATGCATGTACATTCATCAACAACTTGGCAGTGTATGTGCTCTGTGAGTGCATGCATGTACATTCATCAACAGTATGACATTGTATGTGCTCTGTGAGTGCATGTATGTACATTCATCAACAGTATGGCTCTGTGAGTGCATGTATGTACATTCATCAACAGGATGGCTCGTGAGTGCATGTATGTACATTCATCAACCGTATGACATTGTATGTGCTCTGTGAGTGCATGTATGTACATTCATCAACAACTTGGCAGTGTATGGCTCTGTGAGTGCATGTATGTACATTCATCAACAGTATGGCATTGTATGTACTCTGTGAGTACATGTATGTACATTCATCAACAGTATGACATTGTATGTGCTCTGTGAGTGCATGTATGTACATTCATCAACAACTTGGCATTGTATGTGCTCTGTGAGTGCATGTATGTACATTCATCAACAGTATGACATTGTATGTGCTCTGTGAGTGCATGTATGTACATTCATCAACAACTTGGCATTATATGTGCTCTGTGAGTGCATGTATGTACATTCATCAACAGTATGGCATTGTATGTGCTCTGTGAGTGCATGTATGTACATTCATCAACAACTTGGCAGTGTATGTGCTCTGTGAGTGCATGTATGTACATTCATCAACAACTTGGCATTGTATGTGCTCTGTGAGTGCATGTATGTACATTCATTAACAGTATGACATTGTATGTGCTCTGTGAGTGCATGTATGTACATTCATCAACAACTTGGCATTATATGTGCTCTGTGAGTGCATGTATGTACATTCATCAACAGTATGGCATTGTATGTGCTCTGTGAGTGCATGTATGTACATTCATCAACAACTTGGCAGTGTATGTGCTCTGTGAGTGCATGTATGTACATTCATCAACAACTTGGCATTGTATGTGCTCTGTGAGTGCATGTATGTACAGTCATCAACAACTTGGCATTGTATGTGCTCTGTGAGTGCATGTATGTACATTCATCAACAACTTGGCATTGTATGTGCTCTGTGAGTGCATGTATGTACATTCATCAACAGTATGACATTGTATGTGATCTGTGAGTGCATGTATGTACATTCATCAACAACTGGGCATTGTATGTGCTCTGTGAGTGCATGTATATATATTCATCAACAACTGGGCATTGTATGTGCTCTGTGAGTGCATGTATGTACATTCATCAACAACTTGGCATTGTATGTGCTCTGTGAGTGCATGTATGTACATTCATCAAAAGTATGTCATTGTATGTGCTCTGTGAGTGCATGTATGTACATTCATCAACAACTTGGCAGTGTATGGCTCTGTGAGTGCATGTATGTACATTCATCAACAACTTGGCATTGTATGTGCTCTGTGAGTGCATGTATGTACATTCATCAACAACTTGGCATTGTATGTGCTCTGTGAGTGCATGTATGTACATTCATCAACAACTAGGCAGTGTATGGCTCTGTGAGTGCATGTATGTCATTCATCAACAACTTGGTATTGTATGTGCTCTGTGAGTGCATGTATGTATATTCAAACAACTGGGCATTGTATGTGCTCTGTGTGTGCATGTATGTACATTCATCAACAACTTGGCATTGTATGTGCTCTGTGAGTGCATGTATGTATATTCAACAACTGGGCATTGTATGTGCTCTGTGAGTGCATGTATGTACATTCATCAACAACTGGGCATTGTATGTGCTATGTGAGTGCATGTATGTACTTCCATCAACAACTTGGCATTGTATGTGCTCTGTGAGTGCATGTATGTACATCCATCAACAACTGGGCATTGTATGTGCTCTGTGAGTGCATGTATGTACATCCATCAACAACTTGGCAGTGTATGTGCTCTGTGAGTGCATGTATGTACATTCATCAACAACTTGGCATTGTATGTGCTCTGTGAGTGCATGTATGTACATCCATCAACAACTTGGCATTGTTTGTGCTCTGTGAGTGCATGTATGTACATCCATCAACAACTGGGCATTGTATGTGCTCTGTGAGTGCATGTATGTACATCCATCAACAACTTGGCAGTGTATGTGCTCTGTGAGTGCATGTATGTACATCCATCAACAACTTGGCATTGTTTGTGCTCTGTGAGTGCATGTATGTACATCCATCAACAACTTGGCATTGTTTGTGCTCTGTGAGTGCATGTATATACATCCATCAACAACTGGGCATTGTATGTGCTCTGTGAGTGCATGTATGTACATCCATCAACAACTTGGCATTGTGTGTGCTTCGTGTAATATTCATCAAGTATTTGTAAATTGCAAGAGTATTTGTAAATCAATGGGCCTGATTGTTGAGAATATATCTAAATCAATGGGCCTGATTGTTGAGAATATATCTAAATCAATGGGCCTGATTGTTGAGAATATATCTAAATCAATGGGCCTGATTGTTGAGAATATATCTAAATCAATGGGCCTACATTTTGTAGAATTCAAAACGTGATTGTGAGAGTATTTGTAAATGGCTGGATTTCCAAACCACATCTAAATAAATGAGCTAGGATTCCGAAATACTTCCAAACTTTGGAAGAATAGCTTGCTGGAGGGTTTTTATAACATTCTTGTGGTTTGTCCGACATCTTTCAGATGAACATGACTAATGTTGGCAATACTTGTGGCCCAAACCTTCTGATTTTTTAATTTACATGTAGCACCAATTTTGTGTATTGTATTTATAGCTTTTGAATTTTACAAGTAATTGATAAAAATATGATTAATCTTAAACATAGTGCAGTTAATGCTGAACATTTGTATCACAAAAATACAGACGATTATAAGTTTCATATTTGTATTAACCCATAACCTGCCAATCACAACTAAAGCCGCTTTTGCAAACAGCATAGATCCAGATCTGACGGTAACATTTTCTATTCGGAGCTGAATAGCAAACAACATAGATCCTGATCAGACGCGGCGATTCGACATGGCTGATCTGGATCTATGTTGTTTGCACATTCCTTCAAATTTATTTGAAGGGTTATAGGGTGATTCCTCACCTGTCGCAAAATAACACATTTATGCATCATTTTAAATCTGTCTTCTAAATGTCTGCTATGTGTATTCATCCAAATATTAACTAATCGCTAAAAATATGCTCTACATTTCAATTTCCCAAATATTCAAACTGGTACTATGTCATGCTCATGTAGCGAACATTGTATTGTTTAAAAGTAAGATCTGTGGGAAAACATGTGTCGCTTGGAGTACTGCCTGTCTGGACTCGGGAGTTAGGAGGATAAGGTTTATTGTTTAAAAGTAAGATCTGTGGGAAAACATGTGTCGCTTGGAGTACTGCCTGTCTGCACTCGGGAGTTATGAGGATACGGTTTATTGTTTAAAAGTAAGATCTGTGGGAAAACATGTGTCGCTTGGAGTACTGCCTGTCTGCACTCGGGAGTTAGGAGGATAAGGTTTATTCCAAATAAATGTTCCTGTTGAGAGAACCATGAATGAACATGCCTCAGCAATGGGCAAACTGCTTATATATGTACATGTATTTCAGGATATGTTCTTCTATTCCTTGGTATATGATCCTCAACAGAAGACATTACTTGCAGACAAAGGAGAAATCCGAGTGGGGCCCAAATTCCAATGTGATATTCAACCATTGTTAAAAGATGGTAAGTTAACCTAATACAGGGCTCCAACTTTACGGGATTTTATCTATCTAGGCCTATGGCCGTAGTTACGGCGTACATTTTTAAACGGACTCCGCCTCCTCCGATCGTATTTGACAGGCAGATTACGATAATTACATTGTTGAGAAAATGTTCGATGACACTTGACCGCTGATCGTCCCGGGTCAAAGTTGACTCGCTAGGCATCTTCACCAAGTGTCAAACAAGTGTCTTCAGTGATTTCAATGTCAAAACCCTGGAGCTTGGGTCAAATGAATAATGCCCTGCGTATTACATGTAGTCATGCAGGTACGTTCAATGAAAGGGTTGTTTATATTAACGTAATCTTGCTTTCTATTGTAGCGGGTTGTTTATATTAACGTAATCTTGCTTTCTATTGTAGCGGGTTGTTTATATTAACGTAATCTTGCTTTCTATTGTAACGTGTTGTTTATATTAACGTAATCTTGCTTTCTATTGTAGCGGGTGGTTTATATTAACGTAATCTTGCTTTCTATTGTAGCGGGTGGTTTATATTAACGTAATCTTGCTTTCTATTGTAGCGGGTTGTTTATATTAACGTAATCTTGCTTTCTGTTGTTTGTAACGTGTTGTTTATATTAACGTAATCTTGCTTTCTATTGTAACGGGTTGTTTATATTAACGTAATCTTGCTTTCTGTTATAAAGGGTGGTTTATATTAACGTAATCTTGCTTTCTGTTATAAAGGGTGGTTTATATTAATGTGCCCTGCCCCGTGTTATTTGTACAATATTTGTGGGAGTTGCTGTGACATTGCTATAGTGGTACATTATTACAGTGATATAGTGGTCAGATTGGTTTTTGCCAGCGATGTTACCATGGTGATGCAGGTTCTATACATAGCTTATGTTATAAACAATATTTTATTCATGAATAATACATAACAAATTAGTTAGTATTGAGAAAAAAGTTACATATTTGAATCCTTTTCTTTTATTTGAATCCCTTTCTAGCTTATGTTTATATAATTGTAATGAATTGTTTTTTATTGCAGGTGAAACAGACGGTAGAAACACTGACGAGTTAGAGTGGTTGATATGGGACCACGAGTGTAAACTGTCTGATAAAAATATAGACCAATTCCTAGTTATAGCAAGGTCAGTTCACATTCGATGTAGAGAGGAATAGCCAATATTCTAAGTTTACATATTGCTGGTTACTGGTACATAATACTGTTTAGTATTGCTCTAGGGGGACTGACATCTTCAAATATGAAAGGCTTTTTTGGTCCATAGATGAACCATTTTGGGATTTTGGGTCAGTATGTCAAGGTCACATTGACCTCTATCTCAAAAAGTGTTTTGGTTGAAGAACTAATGTGTTGCCATGGTATTTGGGGTCAGTGGGTCAAAGGTTGCATTGAACAGCTTAAGCTTAAACTTATTTATTTTACAACGATTGCGAAACAAGCTTTACCAACTTATATTAATAACTCTCGTTTGCGCGGATGAAAGCGTAAATGTGGTCATTCGTGTGGGAGGAAACTGGAGTCCCCGGAGAAAACCCACCTGTCCGATCTGGCGACCACCGTACCATCTCACATACTTCCCGGTCCGAGGATCAAACCCGGGTCACATTGGTGAGAAGCGAGCGCGCTAACCACTGCGCTAATCGGACAGCTAATCTAGAGAATAGCACTCGGAGAGATGCACACTCCCTGGCCGGGCTGTTGGCCATCCATGACCACATGCTTTGCCTGATTTCTCTCAAAATTGAATCAATTGCTTCTGAACCAACCCTCAATATATCCACAGAGTTTTATTAAAATTCATCCGTAACTTTTTTTTATTTATCCTGCTAACACACAGACAGACACATGCAGCCAAAAACAATAACTGCTGTTCCTATGTGGGGGGGGGGGTAATAACTTCATAGCGACATTGGTCTTGTTGATGGTATGGTACAGTCACATTGTCTCAAATTCCAAAACCTGAATTGTGACCCACAACACTGTTTAGATATGTGGTAAGCATATAGGTCTTGTTCAATACTCAGTAGAGAACCACCATTGATTTTGAAGTCAGTAGATCAATGTCACAGAGACCTTGTTTTCAACGACCTTTTCTGATCAATATCTTGTGAAGAAATGAGTTTACATGCGTCAAATACTGTAGGTTTAGTGGTGTATGTAAATATACAGACCCTATTGATTTTGGGGCCAGTGTGTTCACAGTTAATGTCACACGGTGATCTACCATCTTTAAATAACCATTTGTACTGAAGAACTTGCAACTCTTTGATTCCAACAGTTTGGAAAGGTTTTATTGTTTGTGGGCGGGGTGTCACTTGCCCCTCACCACTGCAGGTTCGAATCGCACTGGGTGTCAAATTCATTCATGCAAAGAAGCTATCCAGCTGGAAGGTCAGTGGTTCTACCAGGGTGCCCGTCAGTGCATGAAATACTGCTTATGTGGGCAGCCAGTGTCTTCCTCTACCAATAATAGCTGGAGGGTTGCCATATGACTGAAGCTTTTGATGTGACTAGGCTCCATAAAACAACAAAACTTGATTGCTTGCATCATTGTTGGTTTCCAATGTGCATATTTGAGAATGTTGAATGTAGTTGTCTGCTGTATGACCTTACCTGTATTGCTGCAGTATAACTCCCAACAACAACATAACCATGGCCTAGAAATTGGGGACCTCAGTGGCTACTGTTGGTGACTTAGCCCTCACTGCTGCAGGTTTGAATCCCACTGGGGGGTCTCAAATTCTTTCAAGTGAGGAAGCTATCCAGCTGGCTTACGGTAGGTCAGTGGGTCAACCCAGGTGCCCGTCCGTGCCTGAAATATTGCCCAGAATGGCACCATGGCCTTAAAGCAAACAAACTAACCTAGAAATGAATAAGCTTGAGAGGCTAGTAAAGTCTGTATGGTTTGTATGTAACATGTATTGTGCTTGCAGGTCTGTGGGAACATTTGCACGTGCACTGGACTGCACGAGTACAGTCAGACAACCTAGTCTTCATATGAGCTCTGCCGCGGCTAGTAGGGACATCACTCTCGTATGTTGCCACCATTTCTTTTTGTTCCTCTTCCCAAATGCAGTCAAACTAGCTTGAACTACCACATCTATTAAGAAACCACTTGGATTAAGAGACCACATTTTCAGTGTTAGAGAACATTAGCCTGTATTAAGAGATCATTCCTGCTTAGAGACCGCTTTTTGCCCTTTCCATTGGTGGTCTCTTAATACAAGTTTCACTGTAGATGATTGGTTCCCTCTCAATTTTTCCCCCAATAAAATAGTTCTTCCTTTATTTTCTACACATTGTTTTTGTTCAAATTATTACAACATTAGTTTAGTCGCTGTTGAGACCGCATTCATGATGGAATCCGTCGCCTTGATTGAGATGAGACTTGGCTAGAATAGAATTGTTGTGCTACCAAGGACGTGGTGTTATTCTGGCAGGGATCAAACTCGATACACTCGGATATGAAGCGTGCACCATATCCAATTACACCACAAAGTCTCCACTGCCACCACGGAACATCAGTATGAGATCTAGTTGTACTTCCACCACGGAACATCAGTATGCGATCTAGTTGTACTGCCACCACGGAACATCAGTATGCGATCTAGTTGTACTTCCACCGTGGAACATCAGTATGAGATCTAGTTGTACTTCCACCACGGAACATCAGTATGAGATCTAGTTGTACTTCCACCACGGAACATCAGTATGAGATCTAGTTGTACTTCCACCACGGAACATCAGTATGAGATCTAGTTGTACTTCCACCACGGAACATCAGTATGAGATCTAGTTGTACTTCCACCACGGAACATCAGTATGAGATCTAGTTGTACCATATCACCATTATGTTCTGCCTAGCTGAGAGTTTGCAGAGTTGTGATGTGATCCTTTGCACATATTGCGAAACCGAAACAAAGGTTGTTTGCACAAGTATTGCCGAACCAGCTGTCCGAATGTTCTAGTAGATAGTTAAGATATTGTCCAAACTTTGTCATGGCAATACACATGCAAATTCCTCGGACACTAGCAGTTTATTTGACTCGATTATGTTCAAAGTTGCGAGTAGCTCAACCCCATTTGTGCCTCATGTTCTAGTCATTCATTATACTTGTTATTATGCGCACCATGTTATTCTATTATGCGCACCATGTTATTCTATTATGCGCACCATGTTATTCTATTATGTGCACCATGTTATTCTCCTTACATTCTACTGTGTTTACATTCCGGCGAACGCAGTTGCCCTCAGATTTTGCTGATTGGTTATAGTTGACGTCACAAATCGCACACGTTTCTATGCAATAACAACTGCACGGTGCATTAGTAATGTCGCTGTTCCATTCATTGAAACTAAGCGACATAAATACAGGTCATAGGCAACATTTGTACCATGTATCATTTATAGTCTTGAAACTTTCAGAAAATCCAAGCTACATGTAATATAAGAAATAACATCAACTTATGTTTTATTTATTGTGCTGATTAAAGTGTATGTGGAGGTCATAGGGCGCTTCCCCCCCCCCCCCCCCCCCACACACACACACTAGAAGCAGCATAGATGTATTGTGTTTTAAATACATGCATATTTTATGTTTCAGTTTAATGCAATGCATACATTACATGGTAGTGGGTATGATATAGGCAAAGCTATTGGCAGTCTTGTCCCGCCGGGTGGGCCGGTATTGTGTAGAGACGAGATGGAGGAATGGTCCGCCTCGGAAGCTAACCTGTTTGAAGAGGCATTGGATAAATATGGCAAGGACTTCAATGATATTAGACAAGATTTTGTGAGTATTGTTCATATATTTAGTAGTATAATAATAATGGTAGTTCATATACTTAGTAGCACTGGCTTTGTCGTATCACTTTCCTCAGTAGCACTGGCTTTATCGTATCACTTTCCTCAGTAGCACTGGCTTTGTCGTATCACTTTCTTCAGTAGCACTGGCTTTATCGTATCACTTTCCTCAGTAGCACTGGCTTTGTCGTATCACTTTCTTCAGTAGCACTGGCTTTATCGTATCACTTTCCTCAGTAGCACTGGCTTTGTCGTATCACTTTCCTCAGTAGCACTGGCTTTGTCGTATCACTTTCTTCAGTAGCACTGGCTTTGTCGTATCACTTGCCTCAGTAGCACTGGCTTTGTCGTATCACTTTCCTCAGTAGCACTGGCTTTGTCGTATCACTTGCCTCAGTAGCACTGGCTTTATGTCATATCACTTGCCTCAGTAGCACTGGCTTTATGTCGTATCACTTTCCTCAGTAGCACTGGCTTTGTCGTATCACTTTCCTCAGTAGCACTGGCTTTATGTCGTATCACTTGCCTCAGTAGCACTGGCTTTGTCGTATCACTTGCCTCAGTAGCACTGGCTTTATGTCATATCACTTGCCTCAGTAGCACTGGCTTTATGTCGTATCACTTGCCTCTCACCACTGTAGGTTCGAACCCCAAGGGTGTCACATTATTTCATGCGAGGAAGCTATCCAGCCGGCTTGCGGAATGTTGCTTATTTGCACCTATGTGTCCATCCATGCCTCAAAGACTGCTCGGAGGGACACCTGGAGTCTTTCTCCTCCAATAATAGCTGGAGAGACCTAAGGTGTTGGTGGGACATTAATCTAAAAAAAAAATGTTATAGCCTTTTGAATATTTTGAAGGAACAATGTTTGTTTAACAATTCTGCTAAGGTCTAAAAAATGGTTTGGTTCGGGTAACCCGACCCTACCGATAAAATCACGCTGACCCTAGCGTTTTTAGAGACCGATCCAAAAAAGAAAGAAAAAATGTTAATTGTTTTTGTCCTGTTCGGGTTTTACTGTACTTTTCGCTACTTTTCGCTCAGTATCACATAGACGATCATAAAGACACTATATCTATGAACGCCCGTACGTCAAGCGTCTTGTAACACTGAACGACAAAATAAATAATGTCAGTTATAAATATTTGGAAAACGCATTGCAGTCATCATAACAGAAAGGTGTGGTTTTAAACTTTTATCACCAACAACAACATTCGCACAATTCGTAGAAGAATATCAGTGTACACCAGATGGATTGTCAGAGGTGTCGATGGCAAAAACCGCCCAAGGACCATGGACCAACTTGAACAACCCCAAAAAAAAAATCTGATCTACCCTACCTAGCAATTTCGGGCATGTTACCCGAACCAAACCATTTTTTAGGCCTAATCCCTGTCGGATTTCAAGTAATTGCAGGAATTCACTGAGCCTACGTATTGCATGTCTACTTTGTAATTTGCTGGTTGATTTTTGACACACTTACAAGGTTCTGAAGTTCATTGCTTGATCGGGCTAGTACTGCTACTAGACTCCTAGGTAGAGTTCAACATTGAAGAAATACCAGAC
Source organism: Archivesica marissinica (assembly GCA_014843695.1). NCBI lineage: Eukaryota > Metazoa > Mollusca > Bivalvia > Venerida > Vesicomyidae > Archivesica > Archivesica marissinica. The sequence goes on along the minus strand of CM026404.1, from coordinate 44,667,437 downwards.
CTTTCCGTGCTATTGTTCTGTGGAGTCCCTGTGAAGATGATAAATATGAAGTTGAGGCCCTTTGAAGGTTTTAAGCGTGGAGTCGAGGCTCTTTGAGGGTGTTAATCGTGGAGTTGAGGCCATTTGAAGGTCTGTAGCATGGAGTTGGGGCCCTTTGAAGGTGTTAAATGTGGAGTCGAGGTTCTTTGAGGATGTTAAATGTTTCGAGTTAGGCCATTTTAAAGTGTGTAGTATGGAGTTGGGGCCTTTTCAAGGTGTTAAGCGTGGAGTTAGAGCTCGTTGGTTTAAATAATATTTATTTCAGGAATACATCTAATATAATATTTATATATAGGATTTGCAAACAGGTCAGAAGAAAAGCTCTTTGAAGATGTTAATTGTGGACTTGGGGGAGGGGCCTTCGAAGGTGTTAAAAATCAGTTGGTCTTTACTAGTTCTGCTAAAGTATTGCCCAGATGTAGATAGTACTAACCATACATGTGTGTATCATCTATCTGGGCAGTGGCTTGTGTTCACTACTGCTTTGACTACTGAATAGCCATTATGGTAGTGGCAGTATTGCCATATTGATCATGCCAGTCCCTAGTTGTTCTGCGCAGCTGCTTTTAAACTTTTACCACAGCTTATTTTCATTACTTTCTTAAATTATGCTTTTAACTACTCATACTTTTAACATGTCTACATCCCCTCTAGGGGTTCGACATTAAAGGAAGATACTCCTTCAAATACTAACGGAATGATTTCACTGTTTACAGTTACCCTGGAAATCCTTAAAAAGTATTATAGAGTATTACTACATGTGGAAGACGACGGACAGATACGTTCAACAGAAGAGAATAAAAGCTGCGGAGGCGGAGAGTAAGCTGAAACAAGTCTACATTCCTAACTAGTAAGTGTATATTAATACAACAACAACAACAACAACAATAATTTATTGCATAAAACATAGTCATATGCTTATAGCAAATACACAATATATATTTGTGGCATTCACAGAACCTCATAATGTTTGTGCATAATGTTTGTGCATACTGTTTGTGGCATTCACAGAACCTCATAATGTTTGTGCATAATGTTTGTGCATAATGTTTGTGGCATTCACAGAACCTCATAATGTTTATGCATAATGTTTGTGCATAATGTTTGTGCATAATGTTTGTGGCATTCACAGAACCTCATAATGTTTGTGCATAATGTTTGTGGCATTCACAGAACCTCATAATGTGTGTGCATAATGTTTGTGACATTCACAGAACCTCATAATGTTTGTGCATAATGTTTGTTGCATTCACAGAACCTCATACTGTTTGTGCATAATGTTTGTGCATAATGTTAATGTTTGTGCATAATGTTTGTTGCATTCACAGAACCTCATAATGTTTGTGCATAATGTTTGTGACATTCACAGAACCTCATAATGTTTGTGCATAATGTTTGTGCATAATGTTTGTTGCATTCACAGAACCTCATACTGTTTGTGCATAATGTTTATGCATAATGTTAATGTTTGTGCATAATGTTTGTTGCATTCACAGAACCTCATAATGTTTGTGCATACTGTTTGTTGCATTCACAGAACCTCATAATGTTTGTGCATAATGTTTGTGACATTCACAGAACCTCATAATGTTTGTGCATAATGTTTGTGGCATTCACAGAACCTCATAATGTTTGTGCATAATGTTTGTGCATATTGTTTGTGCATCATGTTTGTTGCATTCACAGAACCTCATACTGTTTGTGCATAATGTTTGTGCATAATGTTAATGTTTGTGCATAATGTGTGTTGCATTCACAGAACCTCATAATGTTTGTGCATAATGTTTGTGGCATTCACAGAACCTCATAATGTTTGTGCATAATGTTTGTGGCATTCACAGAACCTCATAATGTTGTGCATAATGTGTGTGCATAATGTTAATGTCTGTGCATAATGTTTGTTGCATTCACAGAACCTCATAATGTTTGTGCATAATGTTTGTGGCATTCACAGAACCGCATAATGTTTGTGCATAATGTTTGTGCATACTGTTTGTGGCATTCACAGAACCTCATAATGTTTGTGCATACTGTTTGTGCATAATGTTTGTTGCATTCACAGAACCTCATAATGTTTGTGCATAATGTTTGTTGCATTCACAGAACCTCATAATGTTTGTGCATAATGTTTGTGGCATTCACAGAACCTCATAATGTTTGTGCATAATGTTTGTGACATTCACAGAACCTCATAATGTGTGTGCATAATGTTTGTGGCATTCACAGAACCTCATAATGTTTGTGCATAATGTTTGTGACATTCACAGAACCTCATAATGTGTGTGCATAATGTTTGTGGCATTCACAGAACCTCATAATGTTTGTGCATAATGTTTGTGACATTCACAGAACCTCATAATGTGTGTGCATAATGTTTGTGGCATTCACAGAACCTCATAATGTTTGTGCATAATGTTTGTGACATTCACAGAACCTCATAATGTGTGTGCATAATGTTTGTGGCATTCACAGAACCTCATAATGTTTGTGCATAATGTTTGTGACATTCACAGAACCTCATAATGTGTGTGCATAATGTTTGTGGCATTCACAGAACCTCATAATGTGTGTGCATACATTACTGATGTGGCCTTTTCATAATCCGTTGATCATTATTATTAGTACGGCCGCTGTGGTGGATGCAGGACTTATTCTAGAGGGCCACATGGGCAAAGTATCCTGACTTGAGGTCCTTGATCCACTTCTCCCTAAAAATATTTTTTACAATTTTCAGACAAAATATTGTCCAGTAGGATACACTGGCCACTGTAAAGCACTCTTATTTAATATAGTATTTAATGGTCATATTGTGTATTTTACACCTATTATTATGTTGAAATTGATTAAATAATACCATTATATGACGCAATCACGCGCTTTCTCACTTCTCAGAGGGGCGGGCACCTTGTGAAACAATGCACAGAGGGGCGGGCACCTTGTGAAACAATGCACAGAGGGGCGGGCACCTTGTGAAACAATGCACAGAGGGGCGGGCACCTTGTGAAACAATGCACAGAGGGGCGGGCACCTTGTGAAACAATGCACAGAGGGGCGGGCACCTTGTGAAACAATGCACAGAGGGGCGGGCACCTTGTGAAACAATGCACAGAGGGGCGGGCACCTTGTGAAACAATGCACAGAGGGGCGGGCACCTTGTGAAACAATGCACAGAGGGGCGGGCACCTTGTGAAACAATGCACAGAGGGGCGGGCACCTTGTGAAACAATGCACAGAGGGGCGGGCACCTTGTGAAACAATGCACAGAGGGGCGGGCACCTTGTGAAACAATGCACAGAGGGGCGGGCACCTTGTGAAACAATGCACAGAGGGGCGGGCACCTTGTGAAACAATGCACAGAGGGGCGGGCACCTTGTGAAACAATGCACAGAGGGGCGGGCACCTTGTGAAACAATGCACAGAGGGGCGGGCACCTTGTGAAACAATGCACAGAGGGGCGTGCACCTTGTGAAACAATGCACAGAGGGGCGGGCACCTTGTGAAACAATGCACAGAGGGGCACCTTGTCACTTCTTCCATCGCTTAAAGCTGAACAGTTGCTGTACAACATTCACTTTTTGTTCAAGACAACAAAACAAATGATCTATGTCCATTTTTTGACTTTTTTGTTGAAATAAGAAATGTAGCATTGAATAACATGAAGTAAGGCAGTAAACATTACTGTGTTTTACATTATTGCAGCAACAAACCCAATCCAGCAGCCATTAATGGCAAGATGAATGGCATCGATGGGCAGGTATCTGGCAGGGCCTGTGAGAGCTGCTACGGTATGTACTGTGCAATCTGGATTTAACCACAATTCTTGAGCATCATGTACAATGTCATTCCTCCATCACCCACTTACTGTAGTAAATGCAATTCTAACATGGCTCGGCATTTTGTCTGTATACGCAAAGAAGGAATTTACCGTGTTTAAATCTGCAATAAACCCTTTTAGCGCATGATAACAAACGTGACGTCAGTATTAGCATTTTTGTAGCTTTGTGACGTTATTTACGAGTTCTAAAAAATAACAGCAACTAGTTTTGAGTGTTTTATTGGAAGCAAAATAATATTATAGTTTGTATTTGTATTATTTATAGTAAAATAAAACATGGTTTGTTGTTTGTCCGGAATTAACCACGTAGGCCTGCGATGTTAAATCCTAAATGTCACACCTCCAAACCATGTTTTATTTGCCAATAAATAAATGAAAGACAAATAGTATTTGTTAAATCCATTATTGTTCGACCATCCTGTCTTTTACGTCTAGTTGTCCGACCAAGTATGACAAATGTACAGACCTTAAACTAGGCATTTATTATATGGAGAAGTTTACTGTATACAAGGAAGAAGTGTGTTGACTCGCCCAAATCAATGGAAGTGAGGTAACTCCGGGTTGATTATATCTCCCACATATATAGAAGTGAGGTAACTCCAGGTTGATTATATCTCCCACATATAGAAGTGAGGTAACTCCGGGTTGATTATATCTCCCACATATATAGAAGTGAGGTAACTCCGGGTTGATTATATCTCCCACATATATAGAAGTGAGGTAACTCCGGGTTGATTATATCTCCCACATATATAGAAGGTAGGTAACTCCGGGTTGATTATATCTCCCACATATATAGAAGTGAGATAACTCTGGGTTGATTATATCTCCCACATATATAGAAGTGAGGTAACTCCGGGTTGATTATATCTCTCACATATATAGAAGGTAGGTAACTCCGGGTTGATTATATCTCCCACATATATAGAAGTGAGGTAACTCCGGGTTGATTATATCTCTCACATATATAGAAGGTAGGTAACTCCGGGTTGATTATATCTCCCACATATATAGAAGTGAGATAACTCTGGGTTGATTATATCTCCCACATATATAGAAGTGAGGTAACTCCAGGTTGATTATATCTCCCACATATATAGAAGTGAGGTAACTCCTGGTTGATTATATCTCCCACATATATAGAAGTGAGGTAACTCCAGGTTGATTATATCTCCCACATATATAGAAGTGAGATAACTCCAGGTTGATTATATCTCCCACACATATAGAAGTGAGGTAACTCCGGGTTGATTATATCTCCCACACATATAGAAGTGAGGTAACTCCGGGTTGATTATATCTCCCACACATAGAAGTGAGGTAACTCCGGGTTGATTATATCTCCCACACATAGAAGTGAGATAACTCCGGGTTGATTATATCTCCCACACATATAGAAGTGAGGTAACTCCGGGTTGATTATATCTCCCACACATAGAAGTGAGGTAACTCCGGGTTGATTATATCTCCCACACATAGAAGTGAGATAACTCCGGGTTGATTATATCTCCCACATATATAGAAGTAAGATAACTCCGGGTTGATTATATCTCCCACATATATAGAAGTGAGGTAACTCCGGGTTGATATATATCTCCCACATATATAGAAGTGAGGTAACTCCGGGTTGATTATATCTCCCACATATATAGAAGGTAGGTAACTCCGGGTTGATTATATCTCCCACATATATAGAAGTGAGATAACTCTGGGTTGATTATATCTCCCACATATATAGAAGTGAGGTAACTCCGGGTTGATTATATCTCTCACATATATAGAAGGTAGGTAACTCCGGGTTGATTATATCTCCCACATATATAGAAGTGAGGTAACTCCGGGTTGATTATATCTCTCACATATATAGAAGGTAGGTAACTCCGGGTTGATTATATCTCCCACATATATAGAAGTGAGATAACTCTGGGTTGATTATATCTCCCACATATATAGAAGTGAGGTAACTCCGGGTTGATTATATCTCCCACATATATAGAAGTGAGGTAACTCCGGGTTGATTATATCTCCCACATATATAGAAGTGAGGTAACTCCGGGTTGATTATATCTCCCACATATATAGAAGTGAGGTAACTCCGGGTTGATTATATCTCCCACAATATAGAAGTGAGGTAACTCCGGGTTGATTATATCTCCCACATATATAGAAGTGAGATAACTCTGGGTTGATTATATCTCCCACATATATAGAAGTGAGGTAACTCCGGGTTGATTATATCTCTCACATATATAGAAGGTAGGTAACTCCGGGTTGATTATATCTCCCACATATATAGAAGTGAGGTAACTCCGGGTTGATTATATCTCTCACATATATAGAAGGTAGGTAACTCCGGGTTGATTATATCTCCCACATATATAGAAGTGAGATAACTCTGGGTTGATTATATCTCCCACATATATAGAAGTGAGGTAACTCCGGGTTGATTATATCTCTCACATATATAGAAGGTAGGTAACTCCGGGTTGATTATATCTCCCACATATATAGAAGTGAGGTAACTCCGGGTTGATTATATCTCTCACATATATAGAAGGTAGGTAACTCCGGGTTGATTATATCTCCCACATATATAGAAGTGAGATAACTCTGGGTTGATTATATCTCCCACATATATAGAAGTGAGGTAACTCCGGGTTGATTATATCTCCCACATATATAGAAGTGAGATAACTCCTGGTTGATTATATCTCCCACATCATATATTTCCGGCCCTGATGGATATTATTGCATGCAAGCTGTAAAACTTCCATTCATTCATCCATCTTCAATTGTAGCTGCACATTCAAGTCAGTGGTATGCATGGGGACCGACACACATGCAGTGTAGATTGTGTTCATCGTGTTGGATTTATTGGAAAAAATATGGCGGGCTCAAAATGCCAACAAGGCTGGGTAAGTGTACTGAAGTAATAAACTACCATTTGCACTGTATTTTCTATCATAAAAGCTATATTTCAGATGAAAATTTAGTGGTAACTTTTGACACAAATGGATTGATCAATTTATTTACACAGATAGATAAAGGGAGATAATTTACAATATCTTATGAACATATTCAAAGCTCCAGATAGTGTGTGTATAAATACGCATTAAATATTACGAGAAGCACATTAAAAATAAAAAACGACAAGTAAAAAACCGCATTTCATTACGGCTCTACGCACACAGAACATATTCCTTAGTGTTTCGGATTATAAATTTAATCAAAAGCTCCAAGTTTGTTCATGCCCTTCAATAATAACACATGGCGTGTTTATTTGAATTGTGTTGGATGAAACGGGAGACAACTTGTTTTGTAATTTGTTAAATATTAGTTGTAATTATAACAATTGAATGTTCTTTTACTGCGTTTCATTGAGGTATGAAATGTCAGTTTTTACACCTAATTTGCATAAAAATCAAAGTAAAGCGCAGAAGAACATTCAATTACTAACTAATGATGCTATTACAGATTTATGAGATAAAGGTTTTAGTATTTATCCTCATGATTAGTATTGTACAAATCAGAACAATACTGCATCGGTATCCTTGGGATTAATTCCGGGGAACAAATTAATACCAGTAATATTTATACTAACGTTCCTTAGAAATGAAATTCTTCTTCTGTTATTATAGATGGCGAGAGGCCACCACCAGCACAAAGACAAGGTGAGAAATGACATGTTCTGGTCTTTATTGTAAACTCTTTGACAACAGTAGTATACAGTCTTAGTTACTTACACTTTAACACACGATGATGGTGTTATGTAGATTACATACACTGTAACACACGATAATGGTGTTATGTAGATTACTTACTTACACTGTAACACACGATAATGGTGTTATGTAGATTACTTACTTACACTGTAACACACGATAATGGTGTTATGTAGATTACATGCACGGTAACACATGATAATGGTGTTATGTAGATTACATACACTGTAACACACGATAATGGTGTTATGTAGATTACATGCACTGTAACACATGATAATGGTGTTATGTAGATTACATACACTGTAACACACGATAATGGTGTTATGTAGATTACTTACTTACACTAACACACGATAATGGTGTTATGTAGATTACTTACTTACACTGCAACACACGATAATGGTGTTATGTAGATTACATACACTGTAACACACAATAATGGTGTTATGTAGATTACATACACTGTAACACACGATAATGGTGTTATGTAGATTACTTCCTTACACTGTAACACACGATAATGGTGTTATGTAGATTACATGCACGGTAACACATGATAATGGTGTTATGTAGATTACATACACTGTAACACACGATAATGGTGTTATGTAGATTACTTACTTACACTGTAACACACGATAATGGTGTTATGTAGATTACATGCACTGCAACACATGATAATGGTGTTATGTAGATTACATGCACTGTAACACATGATAATGGTGTTATGTAGATTACATACACTGTAACACATGATAATGGTGTTATGTAGATTACATGCACTGTAACACACGATAATGGTGTTATGTAGATTACATACACTGTAACACATGATAATGGTGTTATGTAGATTACATGCACTGTAACACATGATAATGGTGTTATGTTGATTACTAACTGTAACACACAAGAATTGTGTTATGTAGATTACATGCACTGTAACACACGGTAATGGTGTTATGTAGATTACATACACTGTAACACACGATAATGGTGTTATGTAGATTACATGCACTGTAGCACATGATAATGGTGTTATGTAGATTACATACACTGTAACAAACGATAATGGTGTTATGTAGATTACATACATTGTAACACACGATAATGGTGTTATGTAGATTACTTAAACTGTAGCAAACGATAATGGTGTTATGTAGATTACATACACTGTAACACATGATAATGGTGTTATGTAGATTACATACATTGTAACACACGATAATGGTGTTATGTAGATTACATACACTGTAACAAACGATAATGGTGTTATGTAGATTACATACACTGTAACACATGATAATGGTGTTATGTAGATTAACTGTAGCACATGATAATGGTGTTATGTAGATTACTAACTGTAACACACAAGAATTGTGTTATGTAGATTACATGCACTGTAACACATGATAATGGTGTTATGTTGATTACTAACTGTAACACACAAGAATTGTGTTATGTAGATTACATGCACTGTAACACATGATAATGGTGTTATGTAGATTACATGCACTGTAACACATGATAATGGTGTTATGTAGATTACTTACTTACACTGTAACAAACGATAATGGTGTTATGTAGATTACTTACTTACACTGTAACACACGATAATGGTGTTATGTTGATTACATACACTGTAACACACGATAATGGTGTTATGTAGATTACTTACTTACACTGTAACACACGATAATGGTGTTATGTTGATTACATACACTGTAACACACGATAATGGTGTTATGTAGATTACTTACTTACACTGTAACACACGATAATGGTGTTATGTTGATTACATACACTGTAACACACGATAATGGTGTTATGTAGATTACTTACTTACACTGTAACACACGATAATGGTGTTATGTTGATTACATACACTGTAACACACGATAATGGTGTTATGTAGATTAACTGACGATAATGGTGTTATGTAGATTACTGACGTTATTGGTGTTATTTTGTTATGGTGTTTTTTGATTTGTTATTGGTGTTATTTGACACTGACGTTATGGTGTTATTTTGATTACTGATGTATGATGTTATTTTCAGAGAGAGTAGCACACAACAATCTATTACGACTACATCGATGTACAATCACGGGTTGTGGAAAGGTACGTTACACAACAATCTATTACGACTACATCGATGTACAATCACGGGTTGTGGAAAGGTACGTTACACAACAATCTATTACGACTACATCGATGTACAATCACGGGTTGTGGAAAGGTACGTTACACAACAATCTATTACGACTACATCGATGTACAATCACGGGTTGTGGAAAGGTACGTTACACAACAATCTATTACGACTACATCGATGTACAATCACGGGTTGTGGAAAGGTACGTTACACAACAATCTATTACGACTACATCGATGTACAATCACGGGTTGTGGAAAGGTACGTTACACAACAATCTATTACGACTACATCGATGTACAATCACGGGTTGTGGAAAGGTACGTTACACAACAATCTATTACGACTACATCGATGTACAATCACGGGTTGTGGAAAGGTACGTTACACAACAATCTATTACGACTACATCGATGTACAATCACGGGTTGTGGAAAGGTACGTTACACAACAATCTATTACGACTACATCGATGTACAATCACGGGTTGTGGAAAGGTACGTTACACAACAATCTATTACGACTACATCGATGTACAATCACTGGTTGTGGAAAGGTACGTTACACAACAATCTATTACGACTACATCGATGTACAATCACTGGTTGTGGAAAGGTACGTTACACAACAATCTATTACGACTACATCGTTGTACAATCACTGGTTGTGGAAAGGTACGTTACACAACAATCTATTACGACTACATCGTTGTACAATCACTGGTTGTGGAAAGGTACGTTGCTCAACTTATATTCAGTTTTACAGCCAGTTTTCAATTGGCTTAAACTGGTGTAGGTATAAACAATGGAACCAGAGTGCGGACAAGACTTCTACTATAAGACGGACTTTCCTTCTTATCCTTTGTTTTTATTATAAATATTTGTTGCTGTCAATAATGAAAAGTAAACCGAATAGTGAGTGAGTGAGTGAGGAACTCGCCAAGAGAATATCACTAAGTTCTAGAGATAAACATTTGTCACTGTTTGAAATATCTATATAAATCCTTATTTATTCTGTTGTAGGAATTCCGATTAAAAGCCCATCTGGCACGGCATTTAGCCACTGCCCATGGACTTGCAATTCGAGCCGGCAGTCCGCGTCCAGTGATGAAGACTCGAGCTGCGTTCTGCCTGGTAACAACGCCACTTACACGAATCTCTAGATATTTATGCAAGGATTTATTGCGGCCGCGGCACGCTGCTAGATCACCATTTATACCAATAAACATTGCCACAATAAAGACGGAATGTAAGTTATTTTCGTAGGCACTACAACATGTAATCTGTATACATTGTGAGTTGGGGTCTATACTGTCCACTGTATTTAACTGCAGTTCACCAGCCCCCAATTCAGAACGTAATGATACACATGTTTGCGTTAAGGAGTGAATGTCTGTTGTGACCATTTCTACCCGAGTTATTCACTAATTGTTATTAGGAAAGAGTAGCTCCTCACTGTAAGGTCGGTGGTTCTACTCAAATGTCCATCAATGTGGGAAGCACAGTACTTTGTATCCCAGCGATTGAAGTTTGAATCCCACCGGGGGTGTTGAATTCCTTCATGTGAGGAAACTATACAGCTATCTTGGATAAAAGGTCAGTGGTTTTACCTGGATGCCCATCTATGAATTACTGCTCGTAGGTGCATGTGCGAGGTGCATGTGCGAGGTGCAGGTGGGATGTGCGAGGTGCAGGTGGGATGTGTGAGGTGCAGGTGGGATGTGCGAGGTGCACGTGGGATGTGTGAGGTGCATGTGGGATGTGCGAGGTGCAGGTGGGATGTGCGAGGTGCATGTGGGATGTGCGAGGTGCAGGTGGGATGTGCGAGGTGCATGTTCGAGGTGCATGTGGGATGTGCGAGGTGCAGGTGGGATGTGCGAGGTGCATGTTCGAGGTGCATGTGGGATGTGCGAGGTGCAGGTGGGATGTGCGAGGTGCAGTGCGAGGTGCAGGTGGGATGTGTGAGGTGCAGGTGGGATGTGCGAGGTGCACGTGGGATGTGTGAGGTGCATGTGGGATGTGCGAGGTGCAGGTGGGATGTGGATGTGAGAGGTGCATGTGGGATGTGCGAGGTGCAGGTGGGATGTGCGAGGTGCACGTGGGATGTGTGAGGTGCATGTGGGATGTGCGAGGTGCATGTGGGATGTGCGAGGTGCAGTGGGATGTGCGAGGTGCACGTGGGATGTGCGAGGTGCACGTGGGATGTGCAAGGTGCACGTGGGATGTGCGAGGTGCACGTGGGATGTGCGAGGTGCACGTGGGATGTGCGAGGTGCACGTGGGATGTGCGAGGTGCACGTGGGATGTGTGAGGTGCAGTGGATGTGAGGCACGTGGGATGTGCGAGGTGCACGTGGGATGTGCGAGGTGCACGTGGGATGTGCACATGGGATGTGCGAGGTGCACGTGGGATGTGCATGTGGGATGTGTGAGGTGCACGTGGGATTGGGATGTGTGAGGTGCACGTGGGATGTGCGAGGTGCACGTGGGATGTGTGAGGTGCACGTGGGATGTGCAAGGTGCACGTGGGATGTGGATGTGGGATGTGTGAGGTGCACATGGGATGTGCGAGGTGCATGTGGGATGTGTGAGGTGCACATGGGATGTGCGAGGTGCACGTGGGATGTGCCTCTGCTAATGGCATGAGGGTCACCATATGTATGTATGTTCCTTTAATGTCAAACCCCTTGCATATGACTTAAGCTGTCGGTGCGACTCTACATCCCAAAACAAACAAACAATCCGCAAAGGCTGCAACTTTGCTATGAGAATATATAGCCATTTAGTTCAACACAACATATCACCAGATAACAATTCTACCATAAAACCCCTCTAAGCAAACGACTATTGCACCAGGGAAGCTTTGCTTTATAGGGATTTTCATACTTTACCCTGCATTGCTTAGATACAGATTAAAGCGACAGGTAACATCGCAAATAGCCAAAACAAATTCATTAGTTTGTTCAAGTATAAACTTTATTCATTTCATTATTTAACAATTGCAAAACAAGCTTTAACAACTTATAATAATCACTCTCGTTGGCGCGGTTGAAAGCGTATCGGTGGTCATTTGTGTTGGAGGAAGCCGGAGAAACCCACCTGTCCGATTTGGCGACCACCATACTATTTCACATACTTCCTGGTCCGAGGTTCGATCCCGGGTTGCATTGGTGAGAAGCTAGCATGCTAACCACTGCGCTAATCGAACAGCCGTTATTTTGTTAAACATATAAATAGCATTACTATGGATTTCATATAATGGTCAGCCATGCTCCTGAATTGACATTTGTGTATTATTGTTGGTGTCTCTTATACTGTTTCTATGGGATGTTCCCTGCCCTCTAACAAGTCCCACCCCAAGAGTGACATTGAACCTGAATTTTGGCCAAAAATAGGTTTAATTGTAGAAATTATTTATGCATATGAAAAAGCTTACTTTTACAGGTCAGACACGGTTGACCGACAAGGGAGGTAACTTCAAACTACCCAAACACATACCAAGAAGGAGTCGTATACAACCGTTAGTGAAGCGACTAGGCATAGATGTTACCCAGGATAAACCTGCCATACTGGAGAGACCAGATGGACCAGCAAAACAACCTGAAAAACTCTTCTTTCCACCACTATCGCCCTCAAAACGTAGGTGGTTTATCTGTCAGTTACTCGTACATCAACGTACCGTATTTAGCTGTGTATAGTGCGCACATTTCTTACTGAAATCCTCATCCATTTTATCTACTGCGCATTATACACCAGTACAGACATCAGGACATTTTTTTCCGGACCAAAATTTCGTGAAAAAACTGAAATTCGACCCAAACGGCCCACAGTCATTCTATAAGTTGTTACATTCGACAATCGTTATAAACTAGCTATTAAAACCAGTTGCCGATAGTCTATATAAATAAATCAAATGAATAAGACCACAAAATTAGCATATATTTCGTTTATTTTGGCAAACTTTGATGAATTTAATTGAAACGGTAAATGCATAAAAAAAATGGCGATTTTGGATAACATCACGTGGTTTTATCGTATGTAATATTTCCCGTACTTTTCGCGTACTTCGCCGTACAATGTACAATGCATTGCATAATAAAAAAAACTTTTGGCTGCAGTATTTCAATTGATTGTAGCGATAATTAATTTCGACAAACCTTTCACAATGGGTCCCAGTTAATTAGGTAGGCTTCACGTGTTGAGAAGTTTGAGCATCTGCTGACATGTTTGAGAACGTGTTGAGATGTTTGAGAACGTGTCGAGAAATTTGAGCAGGTGTGCCCGAGTGGTTACCGTTACTCGATGAGGTATATCTCGAGTGATTAATATAAGTTGTAAAAATCACGGAGCACAATTTTTAGCGATTTTTGAGAAATGTTAAATTTTGACTTGGAAAATTGCGTTTTTCACGTGCGCAGTATACATAGGAACTCAGTTTTTCCGCCGATTTTCGTGCCAGATCGTGGGTGCGCACTATACACGGTAGCGCACTATACACAGCTAAATACGGTAATACATGTCAATATAGGTATCTATCAATGTCAATATAGGTATCTATCAACGTATTACAGGTCAATTTAGGTATCTATCAACGTATTACAGGTCAATATAGGTATCTATCGACGTATTACAGGTCAATATAGGTATCTATCAATGTCAATATAGGTATCTATCAACGTATTACAGGTCAATATAGATATCTATTAACGTATTACAGGTCAATATAGGTATCTATCAACGTATTACATGTCAATATAGGTATCTATCAATGTATTACAGGTCAATATAGGTATCTATCAACGTATTACAGGTCAATATAGGTATCTATCAATGTATTACATGTCAATATAGGTATCTATCAACGTATTACAGGTCAATATAGGTATCTATCAACGTATTACAGGTCAATATAGGTATCTATCAACGTATTACAGGTCAATATAGGTATCTATCAACGTATTACAGGTCAATATAGGTATCTATCAACGTATTATAGGTCAATATAGGTATCTATCAACGTCAATATAGGTATCTATCAATGTCAGTCCCCAAAGTACCATGTCAGTCCCCAAAGTACCATGTCAGTCCCCAAAGTACCATGTCAGTCCCCAAAGTACCATGTCAGTCCTTAGGTCCGCCTCCGTGGTCGAGTGGTTAAGGTCGCTGACTTGTATACCACTGTAACCTATCATCACTGATTGTCACGGGTTCGAGTCCCGCTCAGGCTGTGTCTCATTTATATGAAAAAGTTGGCAGTTTCTTACGGAGGTTGGTGCACCCAAGTACTGGTTAACCGCTGGAGCCTGCCCAGGAAAGGTGTTGTTAGGTAAACTGCCTGCCGGCTATATAGCCCGAAATGGTGCTAATGCAGGCGTAAAACCCGAAATATAACATAAATATAACATAACCATGTCAGACCCCAAAGTACCATGTCAGTCCCCAAAGTACCATGTCAGTCCCCAAAGTACCATGTCAGTCCCCAAAGTACCATGTCAGTCCCCAAAGTACCATGTTAACTTATAGCCGAGCATATACTACATTGGCACAGTTTCTAGATTGTATTTTATGACAATTGCAGAGAAACCATTGGACATCGTGAACAAGTCGCCAAGCCTGGGGCCTTCCATCATGAAGAAGAGAGGTTATGAAAACACAAATGGAATGGATATTGGTATGTCTAGATGTATAGGAAGAAATCTGATGACCCTTAAATACAACAGCTGGGGGTGGAGGTTGGGATGTTGTTACGGTCGGTCGTTGACTTTGAATCCCTTGCCCCTCACTGCTGCTGGTTTGAATCCCACTGGGGGTGTCAAATTATTTCATGTGAACAAACTATCCAGCTGGCATGCAGAAGGTCTGTGGTTCTACCTGGGTGTCTACCTCCACCAATCAGGACTGGAGACTGTTGGTGCGACGTTAAACCCAAAACAAACAACAATAAACCCACAAATACAGTAGCGGGCAAATCCCAGCTGGTTCTATTGTGTATATGAATACAATAGCGGGCAACTCCCAGCTGGTTCTATTGTGTATATGAATACAGTAGCTGGCAACTCCCAGCTGGTTCTATTGTGTATATGAATACAGTAGCGGGCAACTCCCAGCTGGTTCTATTGTGTATATGAATACAGTAGTGGGCAACTCCCAGCTGGTTCTATTGTGTATATGAATACAGTAGCGGGCAACTCCCAGCTGGTTCTATTGTGTATATGAATACAGTAGCTGGCAACTCCCAGCTGGTTCTATTGTGTATATGAATACAGTAGCTGGCAACTCCCAGCTGGTTCGATTGTGTATATGAATACAGTAGCTGGCAACTCCCAGCTGGTTCGATTGTGTATATGAATACAGTAGCTGGCAACTCCCAGCTGGTTCGATTGTGTATATGAATACAGTAGTGGGCAAATCCCAGCTGGTTCTATTGTGTATATGAATACAGTAGCTGGCAAACTCCCAGCTGGTTCTATTGTGTATATGAATACAGTAGCTGGCAACTCCCAGCTGGTTCTATTGTGTATATGAATACAGTAGCTGGCAACTCCCAGCTGGTTCTATTGTGTATATGAATACAGTAGCGGGCAACTCCCAGCTGGTTCTATTGTGTATATGAATACAGTAGCGGGCAACTCCCAGCTGGTTTATTGTGTATATGAATACAGTAGCTGGCAACTCCCAGCTGGTTCTATTGTGTATATGAATACAGTAGCTGGCAACTCCCAGCTGGTTCTATTGTGTATATGAATACAGTAGCTGGCAACTCCCAGCTGGTTCTATTGTGTATATGAATACAGTAGCTGGCAACTCCCAGCTGGTTCTATTGTGTATATGAATACAGTAGCTGGCAACTCCCAGCTGGTTCTATTGTGTATATGAATACAGTAGCGGGCAACTCCCAGCTGGTTCTATTGTGTATATGAATACAGTAGCGGGCAACTCCCAGCTGGTTCTATTGTGTATATGAATACAGTAGCTGGCAACTCCCAGCTGGTTCGATTGTGTATATGAATACAGTAGCTGGCAACTCCCAGCTGGTTCTATTGTGTATATGAATACAGTAGCTGGCAACTCCCAGCTGGTTCTATTGTGTATATGAATACAGTAGCTGGCAACTCCCAGCTGGTTCGATTGTGTATATGAATACAGTAGCGGGCAACTCCCAGCGGGTTCTATTGTGTATATGAATACAGTAGCGGGCAACTCCCAGCTGGTTTATTGTGTATATGAATACAGTAGCTGGCAACTCCCAGCTGGTTCTATTGTGTATATGAATACAGTAGCTGGCAACTCCCAGCTGGTTCTATTGTGTATATGAATACAGTAGCGGGCAACTCCCAGCTGGTTCTATTGTGTATATGAATACAGTAGCTGGCAACTCCCAGCTGGTTCTATTGTGTATATGAATACAGTAGCTGGCAACTCCCAGCTGGTTCTATTGTGTATATGAATACAGTAGCTGGCAACTCCCAGCTGGTTCTATTGTGTATATGAATACAGTAGCGGGCAACTCCCAGCTGGTTCTATTGTGTATATGAATACAGTAGCTGGCAACTCCCAGCTGGTTCTATTGTGTATATGAATACAGTAGCGGGCAACTCCCAGCTGGTTCTATTGTGTATATGAATACAGTAGCGGGCAACTCCCAGCTGGTTCTATTGTGTATATGAATACAGTAGCTGGCAACTCCCAGCTGGTTCTATTGTGTATATGAATACAGTAGCTGGCAACTCCCAGCTGGTTCTATTGTGTATATGAATACAGTAGCGGGCAACTCCCAGCTGGTTCTATTGTGTATATGAATACAGTAGCTGGCAACTCCCAGCTGGTTCTATTGTGTATATGAATACAGTAGCGGGCAACTCCCAGCTGGTTCTATTGTGTATATGAATACAGTAGCGGGCAACTCCCAGCTGGTTCTATTGTGTATATGAATACAGTAGCGGGCAACTCCCAGCTGGTTCTATTGTGTATATGAATACAGTAGCTGGCAACTCCCAGCTGGTTCTATTGTGTATATGAATACAGTAGCGGGCAACTCCCAGCTGGTTCTATTGTGTATATGAATACAGTAGCGGGCAACTCCCAGCTGGTTCTATTGTGTATATGAATACAGTAGCGGGCAACTCCCAGCTGGTTCTATTGTGTATATGAATACAGTAGCTGGCAACTCCCAGCTGGTTCTATTGTGTATATGAATACAGTAGCTGGCAACTCCCAGCTGGTTCTATTGTGTATATGAATACAGTAGCTGGCAACTCCCAGCTGGTTCTATTGTGTATATGAATACAGTAGCTGGCAACTCCCAGCTGGTTCTATTGTGTATATGAATACAGTAGCGGGCAACTCCCAGCTGGTTCTATTGTGTATATGAATACAGTAGCTGGCAACTCCCAGCTGGTTCTATTGTGTATATGAATACAGTAGCTGGCAACTCCCAGCTGGTTCTATTGTGTATATGAATACAGTAGCTGGCAACTCCCAGCTGGTTCTATTGTGTATATGAATACAGTAGCTGGCAACTCCCAGCTGGTTCTATTGTGTATATGAATACAGTAGCGGGCAACTCCCAGCGGGTTCTATTGTGTATATGAATACAGTAGCGGGCAACTCCCAGCTGGTTCTATTGTGTATATGAATACAGTAGCGGGCAACTCCCAGCTGGTTCTATTGTGTATATGAATACAGTAGCGGGCAACTCCCAGCTGGTTCTATTGTGTATATGAATACAGTAGCGGGCAACTCCCAGCTGGTTCTATTGTGTATATGAATACAGTAGCGGGCAACTCCCAGCTGGTTCTATTGTGTATATGAATACAGTAGCGGGCAACTCCCAGCTGGTTCTATTGTGTATATGAATACAGTAGCGGGCAACTCCCAGCTGGTTCTATTGTGTATATGAATACAGTAGCGGGCAACTCCCAGCTGGTTCTATTGTGTATATGAATACAGTAGCTGGCAACTCCCAGCTGGTTCTATTGTGTATATGAATACAGTAGCGGGCAACTCCCAGCTGGTTCTATTGTGTATATGAATACAGTAGCTGGCAACTCCCAGCTGGTTCTATTGTGTATATGAATACAGTAGCTGGCAACTCCCAGCTGGTTCTATTGTGTATATGAATACAGTAGCGGGCAACTCCCAGCTGGTTCTATTGTGTATATGAATACAGTAGCTGGCAACTCCCAGCTGGTTCTATTGTGTATATGAATACAGTAGCTGGCAACTCCCAGCTGGTTCTATTGTGTATATGAATACAGTAGCTGGCAACTCACAGCTGGTTCGATTGTGTATATGAATACAGTAGCTGGCAACTCACAGCTGGTTCGATTGTGTATATGATGTGCTTCTGTGCAAGTGAGTGGAAATAACTCCAAGAAATGGAAAAACTGCAGGATTACAAAATGAGACTGTTCCATCGAGGATCGAGGACTAGATCAGTGGTCAATTTAGTATTGAGTAGATTATTTATTTACAGACTGTGCACACTATGTACATACATAGATGGGCAGACTATGTACATACATAGATGGGCAGACTATGTACATATATCTATGTGCACACTATGTACATACATAGATGGGCAGACTATGTACATACATAGATGGGCAGACTATGTACATATATAGATGGGCACACTATGTACATACATAGATGGGCAGACTATGTACATACATAGATGGGCAGACTATGTACATATATCTATGTGCACACTATGTACATACATAGATGGGCAGACTATGTACATATATCTATGTGCACACTATGTACATACATAGATGGGCAGACTATGTACATACATAGATGGGCACACTATGTACATATATCTATGTGCACACTATGTACATACATAGATGGGCACACTATGTACATACATAGATGGGCAGACATGTACATACATAGATGGGCAGACATGTACATACATAGATGGGCACACTATGTACATATATCTATGTGCACACTATGTACATACATAGATGGGCAGACTATGTACATATATCTATGTGCACACTATGTACATATATAGATGGGCACACTATGTACATACATAGATGGGCAGACTATGTACATATATCTATGTGCACACTATGTACATACATAGATGGGCAGACTATGTACATACATAGATGGGCAGACTATGTACATATATATCTGATGGGCACACATGTACATATAAGATGGGCACACTATGACATATTAGATGTGCACACTATGTACATATATAATGGGCACACTATGTACATACATAGATGGGCACACTATGTACATATATCTATGTGCACACTATGTACATATATAGATGGGCACCTATGTACATATATAGATGGGCACACTATGTACAAATAGATGGGCAGACTATGTACATATATAGATGGGCACACTATGTACATACATAGATGGGCACACTATGTACATATATAGATGGGCACACTATGTACATATATAGATGGGCACACTATACATATATAATGGGCACCTATGTACATATATAGATGGGCACACTATGTACATACATAGATGGGCAGACATGTACATATATATGGGCACACTATGTACATACATAGATGGGCAGACTATGTACATACATAGATGGGCAGACTATGTACATACATAGATGGGCACACATGTACATACATAGATGGGCAGACATGTACATACATAGATGGGCAGACATGTACATATATAGATGGGCAGACATGTACATACATAGATGGGCACACTATGTACATATATCTATGTGCACACTATGTACATACATAGATGGGCAGACTATGTACATACATAGATGGGCAGACATGTACATACATAGATGGGCAGACTATGTACATACATAGATGGGCAGACTATTACAAGTGCTCGAATAACAAACGATCAAATAACTGTAGGAATAATATAAAACTGTTCAAACTGGCTTGTGCGTCATATTCAACCAGAGTTTTAGATTTAGTAAGATTGATGGACCATAAACTGATTGTTTCCTTGTAATCCTGGTATTGTACATCCAAGAACTGTTTCTGCTGATGCTGCCTGCATAGAAGCCATCCTAAGGAAAGCCCACGGACAATCATGATTTCCAGAATCCAGTGTGTGTCGGGGGCACAAATTAATGATTGCACAAATTGTTTGATTTTCTTAATGATGAGTGCTTTGTGAGAATGTAGATGGATGAATATAATGTTGCCTGCTTACAACTGGTGTGCAATTGAACATACGACTTTAGTGACATCTTCCTAAACAATAGTGGTGGGGTTGAGGTCACTATTACTAAATATAGAATGGTTTGCGCTAGGCAACTTAGATCTAAAGAAATAATGGGCTGGCTGTCATTGCTTAGTCGAGGAGAAAGGATGATACCAGTTTTAAGGTCATGAGATACACAACACGGAGAAAGATACATGTTTACATTAAAGAGTCTGGTTGTTCCTACGTTACTTGTATGTAACTATATACGTGTGTGTTATTTCAGGCCCCCCAGCCAAGAGACCTAGCATGGGAGTTATCCGACAACAAGCCAGTCTGGCATTGAGACCACAAATAGTGAGTAACTATAACATTAAGTAGCTTGAAACTTGCAAACAATATAGTTATGTGGGTCTGGAGCAGCTGCGTAACTCTGAATCAGAACCACTGCCGTACCCTTGTAGGATCATGGGGGAACCACTGCCGTACCCTTGTAGGATCATGGAGGAACCACTGCCGTACCCTTGTAGGATCATGGAGGAACCACTGCCGTACCCTTGTAGGATCATGGAGGAACCACTGCCGTACCCTTGTAGGATCATGGAGGAACCACTGCTGTACCCTTGTAGGATCATGGAGGAACCACTGCCGTACCCTTGTAGGATCATGGGGGAACCACTGCCGTACCCTTGTAGGATCATGGGGGAACCACTGCCGTACCCTTGTAGGATCATGGGGGAACCACTGCCGTACCCTTGTAGGATCATGGGGGAATCACTGGCCTGCCCGTATCCATGTATGTGTACTTTATGTACATATCTAAAGTAGGAATATTGAAACAAATTCATTAGAAATTGAATCCTGCATAGAATCTGCACTGATGTCATTTATTGTAGCGTGGAAATTTGATGAACCATAATATGAATGGTCGAGGGAAGATGTTACCGAAGGGTTTCCGCATGCACATGATCAGCTGGATAGACGCCCCTGATGATGTCTACTTCATGGCTACATCAGCTACCAAGTAAGTTCTGATCTATTTCATGGCTACATCAGCTACCAGTAAGTGCTGGTCTATTTCATGGTTACATCAGCTACCAAGTAAGTTCTGGTCTATTTCATGGTTATATCGACTACCAAGTAAGTTCTGGTCTATTTCATGGTTATATCGACTACCAAGTAAGTTCTGGTCTATTTCATGGCTACATCAGCTACCAAGTAAGTTCTGGTCTATTTCATGGTTATATCGACTACCAAGTATATAGAATTGCTCGAGTTGATTGTTCTAGATAATGTACATGTCATTTATACCGATTGAATCCAGATATTTAAAACACTTACCAGAATTGCACTCTGTAATTGATTGTTACATTATTGTGTTGGCTATGTTGTACTTGCTGCTTCTTGGCTCCTGTCAAATCAGATATTTAATGCCAGCCATTTTGGTTTCATACACCGATACCTGTTTTGCTGATAATGTTGAATGAACATAACGTATATTTTGTTCCAGGAAATTGCGTAAACAGTTACATGGTCACGAGTTTAAGAGGGCAGCAAGAAACCCATGGAGGAATCTAGGTGTTAAACCCCAGCTCGGAGAGGAGGTGGTGGTCTTAGAGTGAATTAAACACGTGAAAATACCAAACAGTCTACGAGCGAATGTTAACTGGATAAACTCCGGGAGAAAGATCAACTGGAATTGGGAGAGCATCGTAAATTGGATAAATTTATCGTGTGAAACACAGCCGATTGATATTAGTTCATTTACTTAACAACAATAGTAACACACCAACCCAGAATGATCAGACACATGACAGAACGGAGTGTTCAGTCCGGCATGATGCCCTACATGTCGTTATGGATATAGTGGAGAATCAAAATGTTACGAGCACAGCCTCCTGTCTATCTTTCATACATAATCGTATTTATTAATTTATTGAATACTTCCTTCGGTTGACTGCATAAAGGTTTATATCACCTTGGGACAATGGAAGGTAGATTGTGCCTGCGCTTAATCACACAGCAACAGAATTGACGACTAGATCCGACGCGATCAAACGTTTCCTGGTGCACGCAACGTGGTCTGATGGACAATAAACATAAAACCTTATCTGCGATGGTTGTGGACCCTTGTTGTACAAATATTATGTAAATAATAAAGAAATGTGTATATAAAGGATACAATGACTTGTGCATGTGTTTACAAGTATTACATGGTTCAATTGAGTATATTCAGTTGTGAGATAAGTGACTTCTTAAGTCTTAGAATGTTTTAAAGCATTTCACAGATTGGTGGTGTGAAGGTACTGTAGTCAAATCTCGGGTCTCAAAAACCATGTCTGAAACTTCCTGATTAGCTGTGCATCTATATACCACCCATCAAATATCTTGTCTGGAAGTGTTACTTGTAGCTGACTGCACTAATCAAATTCAACCAATTAGTTGTCTTGAAACAGTCTGGAGCCTTGTGATTCGCTAAGGCGATTCGTTTTGAATTTTGAGAAACAGTTTATATATCGCCTCTAGTCAAAGAATATTTGTGTGATCTGCAGGCAATAGTCATTCAAAGGAAAGGGGAAAAGCATTAACTATTGCCCATGTTGGTTTGTTTGTACATGCACAGACGGGTTCCGGGTAAACCCTTTGCATATTTATGTCATAGATCGAGCAATTTATGGTTCACCTGACCCAAGATGTGAATGTCTGGATTTCTTCTTAGAATAATAACAATATGAACGTTGGTACTACTGCACCGTTTAGAGATTTACCAAACATTGCATAATATGCAATTGTACACGTCTACAAGGAATTGCTAGAAACTAGACACACTATTGATCATTGTTGGGCAGTTGTAAACTATACTGTAGAATTGTGAAACGTTATGGATGAGAGGTTTATCTCGAGTAGTTTCTACATGTTGTACTGGACGCATCTGTTGAATCTAGTGTCTTCCCTCGTTGTTTATTGTTACAGTTACTGTGCACACGTAGAAATGTATTTACGACTTGATGTAAGGTCCCGAGTGGCTACGGTTGTCAACTTCAATCATTTGCCCATCGCAGCTGCTGGTTCGAATCCCACTGGGGATCTCGATTTATTTATGTAGGAAGCTGGCTTGCGGTACTGCCTTCCTCCACCAATAATGGGAAAGTCACCATATGACCTAAGCTGTTGGTGCGACTTTAAACCGCAAAACAAACAAACTGACTTTATGCATCACTTCGGTGGCTATTGCATGCTTGCACATAGTTTTATCTCTGGTAGTATCTGCATATATTAAAACTTAAATAAGGGAGTAACTATGCTGGTGTAGTATCTATGCTGGTGTAGCATCTATGCTGGTGTGTATGAGGTAACCGCTATAAATCTCCAATATATGATATTAATACTGCCACAGCTACAGTTACTTCATTTTCAAAAAATTTCCATTGAAGTTATAATAAGCGGTAAAACTGATACAATTTCAGAACAATTCAGCAAGTACGAAGTTAAGCCACTATGTAGCGAGTATACGCACACTGGATCGGGCGATTGCGATATTCTGTTGGGTAGGTTTCAGCAGGATTCAGTTAGTTTGAGAAAGTGTCAAATTTGGTTTAAATGTTCATATAGACTGGAGTCTAAAAACATTTCAAAATTGAAATCGATCCAATTATTTGTGCATTAGTGATTTTGCAGGGTTCAGAAATCTATACATAAATAATCACTTAATGAACGAGGTGTGTTGTAGCCTGTAATACACAAACTGAAGTGAGCAGCATGCACAAAGGTTTGCAAAACAATTATTTTATGCGTTTAAAATGCATTTAAACGTTTGAGAATGTACACTACACACCATATCTTGGTGCAATCTTAATTTCTACGAATGTTGCCAAAAAAATATTTTTTTATCTATGGCATGAAGCAGAATTTTTGTAGAGAATAATGGCATTTAATACATGATGACTACCTATTGGTGCATAGTGTATATTTCTTTGTTATATAAGGATAACAATGAAATTACTTTTAAGAATTTGAGTAATTTGTTTCAGAATGTGTGACTCGTCATATCATTATTTATTTCCGTGTCTCATTGCAGCGCATAAATGAATAAATAAATGAGGAAGTTGTTCAATATTGTTTCTATACATTCCTTATTGTTCTACCAGGTTAATGGAGTGGACTGCAATCCCGGGGTCACAAGCTAGATTAGTGGTGGCGTGGACTGCAAGCCCGGGGTCACAAGCTAGATTAGTGGTGGAGTGGACTGCAAGCCCGGGGTCACAAGCTAGATTAGTGGTGGCGTGGACTGCAAGCCCGGGGTCACAAGCTAGATTAGTGGTGGAGTGGACTGCAAGCCCGGGGTCACAAGCTAGATTAGTGGTTGGATTGGACGCAAGCCAGGAGTCACAACCAACCAGCTAGATTAGTGGTGGACCTATCTCGGACTGCAAGCCAGGGGTACCAGCTAGATTAGTGGTGGACCTATATTGGACTGCAAGCCAGGGGTACCAGCTAGATTAGTGGTGGACCTATCTCGGACTGCAAGCCATGAGTACCAGCTAGATTAGTGGTGGACCTATCTCGGACTGCAAGCCAGGGGTACCAGCTAGATTAGTGGTGGACCTATCTCGGACTGCAAGCCAGGGGTCACAAGCTTAGATTAGTGGTGGACGTATATGGGACTGCAAGCCAGGGGTACCAAGCTTGATCCCTGTCCAACCAAATTAATATGCTGGAGGAGAATACCGGTATAACCCACGCAGTACTGCTGCACTTTTTGGCATTTGCTGTTGTGCAGGAATCTAAAATATGACTAGTATATATATGGAGGCAGCATTGTAAAGGGCAATCGTAATAAACGATCATGTGACTCGCTTCTTTAAGTCTCTGCTCGACAACAATTATTCCGTTTTCCATGAATTTAGAACATTGATCATGTACATGACTCTAGTACGAGGTTGATTTGAGAGATAATTGTCTCACGGTGTCGTGCGTATTTTTATCTTATATAGAGAATGTTTGGTTAAATCAAACCAACTTCTCTCCCTTAATAACAATGCACTTCTCCATACGTTGAATGTGCAGCTTAACCTTGTTGACCCCTATTGGTTTTGGGTTCAAAGGCTGTATTTAATTTAAAGACAAGTACGCCCAATAGCTTTCCCGACTAGTAGGTATACAATAGGATCCAATAGCTTTCCCAACTAGTAGGTATACAATAGGACCCAATAGCTTTCCCAACTAGTAGGTATACAATAGGATCCAATAGCTTTCACAACTAGTAGGTATACAATAGGACCCAATAGCTTTCCCGACTAGTAGGTATACAATAGGATCCAATAGCTTTCCCAACTAGTAGGTATACAATAGGACCCAATAGCTTTCCCAACTAGTAGGTATACAATAGGATCCAATAGCTTTCACAACTAGTAGGTATACAATAGGACCCAATAGCTTTCCCGACTAGTAGGTATACAATAGGACCCAATAGCTTTCCCGACTAGTAGGTATACAATAGGACCCAATAGCTGTTCCGACTAGTAGGTATACAATAGGATCCAATAGCTTTCCCAACTACCGTAGTAGGTATACAATTACATCCAATAGCTTTCCCGACTAGTAGGTATACAATAGCTTTCCCAACTAGTAGGTATACAATAGGACCCAATAGCTTTCCCAACTAGTAGGTATACAATAGGATCCAATAGCTTTCCCAACTAGTAGGTATACAATAGGACCCAATAGCTTTCCCAACTAGTAGGTATACAATTACATCCAATAGCTTTCCCAACTAGTAGGTATACAATAGGATCCAATAGCTTTCCCAACTAGTAGGTATACAATAGGATCCAATAGCTTTCCCAACTAGTAGGTATACAATAGGATCCAATAGCTTTCCCAACTAGTAGGTATACAATAGGACCCAATAGCTTTCCCAACTAGTAGGTATACAATAGGATCCAATAGCTTTCCCAACTACCGATAGGTATACAATAACATCCAATAGCTTTCCCGACTAGTAGGTATACAATAGGACCAATAGCTTTCCCACTAGTAGGTATACAATAGGATCCAATAGCTTTCCCAACTAGTAGGTATACAATAGGACCCAATAGCTTTCCCAACTAGTAGGTATACAATAGGACCCATAGCTTTCCAAACTAGTAGGTATACATAGGACCAATAGCTTTCCCAACTATAGGTATACAATTACATCCAATAGCTTTCCCAACTAGTAGGTATACAATAGGACCCAATAGCTTTCCCAACTAGTAGGTATACAATAGGATCCAATAGCTTTCCCAACTAGTAGGTATACAATAGGATCCAATAGCTTTCCCAACTAGTAGGTATACAATAGGACCGAATAGCTTTCCCAACTAGTAGGTATACAATAGGATCCAATAGCTTTCCCAACTAGTAGGTATACAATAGGATCCAATAGCTTTCCCAACTAGTAGGTATACAATAGGATCCAATAGCTTTC
>CM026404.1:44603557-44639043 GCA_014843695.1 Archivesica marissinica | reverse complement strand
ATATGGGACTGCAAGCCAGGGGTACCAAGCTTGATCCCTGTCCAACCAAATTAATATGCTGGAGGAGAATACCGGTATAACCCACGCAGTACTGCTGCACTTTTTGGCATTTGCTTTTGTGCAGGAATCTAAAATATGACTAGTATATATATGGAGGCAGCATTGTAAAGGGCAATCGTAATAAACGATCACGTGACTCGCTTCTTTAAGTCTCTGCTCGACAACAATTATTCCGTTTTCCATGAATTTAGAACATTGATCATGTACATGACTCTAGTACGAGGTTGATTTGAGAGATAATTGTCTCACGGTGTCGTGTGTATTTTTATCTTATATAGAGAATGTTTGGTTAAATCAAACCAACTTCTCTCCCTTAATAACAATGCACTTCTCCATACGTTGAATGTGCAGCTTAACCTTGTTGACCCCTATTGGTTTTGGGTTCAAAGGCTGTATTTAATTTAAAGACAAGTACGCCCAATAGCTTTCCCGACTAGTAGGTATACAATAGGATCCAATAGCTTTCCCAACTAGTAGGTATACAATAGGACCCAATAGCTTTCCCAACTAGTAGGTATACAATAGGATCCAATAGCTTTCCCAACTAGTAGGTATACAATAGGACCCAATAGCTTTCCCAACTAGTAGGTATACAATAGGACCCAATAGCTTTCCCAACTAGTAGGTATACAATAGGACCCAATAGCTTTCCCAACTAGTAGGTATACAATAGGACCGAATAGCTTTCCCGACTAGTAGGTATACAATAGGATCCAATAGCTTTCCCGACTAGTAGGTATACAATAGGACCCAATAGCTTTCCCGACTAGTAGGTATA
Organism: Archivesica marissinica; assembly: GCA_014843695.1. Classification (NCBI taxonomy): domain Eukaryota; kingdom Metazoa; phylum Mollusca; class Bivalvia; order Venerida; family Vesicomyidae; genus Archivesica; species Archivesica marissinica. The sequence continues at coordinate 44,638,205 of CM026404.1, read as the reverse complement.
CAATAGGATCCAATAGCTTTCCCAACTAGTAGGTATACAATAGGATCCAATAGCTTTCCCAACTAGTAGGTATACAATAGGATCCAATAGCTTTCCCAACTAGTAGGTATACAATAGGACCCAATAGCTTTCCCAACTAGTAGGTATACAATAGGACCCAATAGCTGTTCCGACTAGTAGGTATACAATAGGATCCAATAGCTTTCCCAACTACCGTAGTAGGTATACAATTACATCCAATAGCTTTCCCGACTAGTAGGTATACAATAGCTTTCCCAACTAGTAGGTATACAATAGGACCCAATAGCTTTCCCAACTAGTAGGTATACAATAGGATCCAATAGCTTTCCCAACTAGTAGGTATACAATAGGACCCAATAGCTTTCCCAACTAGTAGGTATACAATTACATCCAATAGCTTTCCCAACTAGTAGGTATACAATAGGATCCAATAGCTTTCCCAACTAGTAGGTATACAATAGGATCCAATAGCTTTCCCAACTAGTAGGTATACAATAGGATCCAATAGCTTTCCCAACTAGTAGGTATACAATAGGACCCAATAGCTTTCCCGACTAGTAGGTATACAATAGGATCCAATAGCTTTCCCAACTACCGTAGTAGGTATACAATTACATCCAATAGCTTTCCCGACTAGTAGGTATACAATAGGACCCAATAGCTTTCCCAACTAGTAGGTATACAATAGGATCCAATAGCTTTCCCAACTAGTAGGTATACAATAGGACCCAATAGCTTTCCCAACTAGTAGGTATACAATAGGATCCAATAGCTTTCCAAACTAGTAGGTATACAATAGGATCCAATAGCTTTCCCAACTAGTAGGTATACAATTACATCCAATAGCTTTCCCAACTAGTAGGTATACAATAGGACCCAATAGCTTTCCCAACTAGTAGGTATACAATAGGATCCAATAGCTTTCCCAACTAGTAGGTATACAATAGGATCCAATAGCTTTCCCAACTAGTAGGTATACAATAGGATCCAATAGCTTTCCCAACTAGTAGGTATACAATAGGATCCAATAGCTTTCCCAACTAGTAGGTATACAATTACATCCAATAGCTTTCCCAACTAGTAGGTATACAATTACACCCAATAGCTTTCCCAACTAGTAGGTATACAATAGGATCCAATAGCTTTCCCAACTAGTAGGTATACAATTACATCCAATAGTTTTCCCGACTAGTAGGTATACAATAGCTTTCCCAACTAGTAGGTATACAATAGGATCCAATAGCTTTCCCAACTAGTAGGTATACAATAGGATCCAATAGCTTTCCCAACTAGTAGGTATACAATAGGATCCAATAGCTTTCCCAACTAGTATGTATACAATAGGATCCAATAGCTTTCCCAACTAGTAGGTATACAATTACATCCAATAGCTTTCCCAACTAGTAGGTATACAATTACATCCAATAGCTTACCCAACTAGTAGGTATACAATAGGACCCAATAGCTTTCCCAACTAGTAGGTATACAATTACATCCAATAGCTTTCCCAACTAGTAGGTATACAATAGGATCCAATAGCTTCCCAACTAGTAGGTATACAATAGGATCCAATAGCTTTTGCAACTAGTAGGTATACAATAGGATCCAATAGCTTTCCCGACTAGTAGGTATACAATAGGACCCAATAGCTTTCCCAACTAGTAGGTATACAATAGGATCCAATAGCTTTCCCAACTAGTAGGTATACAATAGGACCCAATAGCTTTCCCAACTAGTAGGTATACAATAGGATCCAATAGCTTTCCCAACTAGTAGGTATACAATAGGATCCAATAGCTTTCCCAACTAGTAGGTATACAATAGGATCCAATAGCTTTCCCAACTAGTAGGTATACAATAGGATCCAATAGCTTTCCCAACTAGTAGGTATACAATAGGATCCAATAGCTTTCCCAACTAGTAGGTATACAATATGATCCAATAGCTTTCCCGACTAGTAGGTATACAATAGGATCCAATAGCTTTCCCAACTAGTAGGTATACAATAGGATCCAATAGCTTTCCCAACTAGTAGGTATACAATAGGATCCAATAGCTTTCCCGACTAGTAGGTATACAATAGGATCCAATAGCTTTCCCGACTAGTAGGTATACAATAGGATCCAATAGCTTTCCCAACTAGTAGGTATACAATAGGATCCAATAGCTTTCCCAACTAGTAGGTATACAATAGGATCCAATAGCTTTCCCAACTAGTAGGTATACAATAGGATCCAATAGCTTTCCCAACTAGTAGGTATACAATAGGACCCAATAGCTTTCCCAACTAGTAGGTATACAATAGGACCCAATAGCTTTCCCAACTAGTAGGTATACAATAGGATCATCAAGCATAGCACTCTATTTCCAATGAAGGCCCCGTGGGAGAATGAATGCCAAGAAGGGGTCTCAATACCCTAAATCGCTTGACAGACTCCAATTCAGGATGCACACTACAGATCACTTGGCAAAATTCCTATATTTGGACGACGAGAAGCATCTGTTTTCATTTAGCCGATGTGCGACATAATTTGTTACCGTATTTGACCAAACTTGGTAAAGATTGCAAGAATGTTACTGACCATATTTAGTACATTCTTAGCATTGGTTCAGGAAATGCCATGTGAAGGATTCTCGTAAGAAAGGCGACCTATGGTATGTTTGAACCCGGTCAAGGTTGTGTGAATAATACATGCCAAGTTTTGTATAAACATATTTATTTGACATAATTTACAAAAATTTGTAACACGTTCTTAAATACTGGTAGTACAATGGCTACAATCAAACTACACCAATTTTATTTAAAATTTGGTAAATCCAAGAACATTGATATTTTATACACAATTTGCATCGTCAATGTGCTGTATCCGAAATTCAGACAGATTCTGCTTAAACCAGTGATTTAAAATCTACAAAGGACTGCATTTCATTAAATAATCCACCAAGTGGAATTTGATATTTTTTTTATTTGAGTTTAATTAACGTCGCTACCGGTTGCCCATTTGAGCGACGGGCAGTTTACATAACAACACCCTTCCTGGGCAGGCTCCAGCGGTTAACCAGTACTTGGTGCACCAACCTCCGTAAGAAACTGTCAACTTTTTCATATAAAGAGACACGGTCCGAGTGTGAACCCGTGACCATCAATGATGATAGGTTAGTGGTATACAAGTTGGCGACCGTGACCACTTGACCACGGAGACGGACGGTGATATACTATATGCACTACTAGACTTTATATTGAAGCTTCATGTGCAGTTTGATAACTCCTAGATAATGGGGTTTGTTGATGCAACAAGGACAAACTATAGCCAGAATGCTTCAGATCATGTAAATCAATCTAACCGTGTGTGTATGAGGAGATGACATTTGTGTGTATGAGATGACATTTGTGTGTGAGGAGATGACATTTGTGTATGAGGAGATGACATTTGTGTGTAGGAGATGACATTTGTGTGTGAGGAGATGACATTTGTGTATGAGGAGATGACATTTGTGTAGGAGATGACATTTGTGTATGAGGAGATGACATTTGTGTATGAGGAGATGACATTTGTGTATGAGATGACATTTGTGTGTGAGGAGATGACATTTGTGTTTGAGGAGATGACATTTGTGTGTGAGGAGATGACATTTGTGTGTGAGGAGATGACATGTATGAGGAGATGACATTTGTGTGAGGAGATGACATGTATGAGGAGATGACATTTATGAGTTAGAAGATGACATTTATGTGTTAGAAGATGACATTTGTGCATGAGAAGATGACATTTATGTGTTAGAAGATGACATTTATGTATGAGATGACATTTGTGTGTGAGGAGATGACATTTGTGTATGAGGAGATGACATTTATGTGTTAGAAGATGACATTTGTGTGTGGGGAGACTAGAGCTTGACCTCTATGACAGTTAATGATGATGCATCTCAGGAAGAGAGAAGTTGACTATAGCCAGCCCTCTGTGCATGTTTTTGCTGTTGTCTTTGTAATACATCATCATACGACTTCACCTGCAGACTCACTTTGGGTCCGGTCCTCCAGGTGGCCCCCTCGGTGTCAGTGATGGCTGCCTCGATGCTCACCGAGTGAATGCCGTTGAGGGGGAAGCGGAGTATGAAGCTGAGACTGAAGTAGTCGTTGTGTGGTTCCACCGACTGTTCTAGACGATTCACACTCGGTTCCGATACCTGCAATAGTGAAACATACATTGGAGGGTGAGTTGATGATTGCAATAGTGAAACATACATTGGATGGTGAGTTGAAGATTGCAATAGTGAAACATACATTGGAGGGGAAGTTGTTGATTGCAATAGTGAAACATACATTGGAGGGTGAGTTGTTGATTGCAATAGTGAAACATACATTGGATGGTGAGTTGATGATTGCAATAGTGAAACATACATTGGAGGGTGAGTTGATAATTGCAATAGTGAAACATACATTGGAGGGGGAGTTGATGATTGCAATAGTGAAACATACATTGGAGGGTGAGTTGATGATTGCAATAGTGAAGCATGCATTGGAGGGGGAGTTGATGATTGCAATAGTGAAGCATGCATTGGAGGGTGAGTTGATGATTGCAATAGTGAAACATACGTAACATTGGAGGGTGAGTTGATGATTGCAATAGTGAAACATACATTAGAGGGGGAGTTGATGATTGCAATAGTGAAACATACGTAACATTGGAGGGTGAGTTGATGATTGCAATAGTGAAACATACATTGGAGGGTGAGTTGATGATTGCAATAGTGAAACATACATTGGAGGGTGAGTTGATGATTGCAATAGTGAAACATACATTGGAGGGTGAGTTGATGATTGCAATAGTGAAACATACATTGGAGGGTGAGTTGTTGATTGCAATAGTGAAACATACATTGGAGGGTGAGTTGTTGATTGCAATAGTGAAACATACATTGGAGGGTGAGTTGATGATTGCAATAGTGAAACATACATTGGAGGGTGAGTTGATGATTGCAATAGTGAAACATACATTGGAGGGGGAGTTGATGATTGCAATAGTGAAACATACATTGGAGGGTGAGTTGATGATTGCAATAGTGAAGCATGCATTGGAGGGGGAGTTGATGATTGCAATAGTGAAACATACATTGGAGGGTGAGTTGTTGATTGCAATAGTGAAGCATGCATTGGAGGGGGAGTTGATGATTGCAATAGTGAAGCATGCATTGGAGGGGGAGTTCACACAGGTGTCTCATCAACAGATAGGGGAGAACGAGGTTCAGTCCAACCTGTGATAAAAACCACCCGGAATAAAGACCACCTGTCTCTAGTGACCACTATTTGGTTGTGTTTGTCAAAAGCTATGACTCTACATAATGACACATTTCTCAAATTTGTCCGAGACAGACATTTGATTGTCTATGGGGAAGTACTTTGCCCAATTAGCACTGTTCGATCCTCAGACAGGGAACTATGTCATGTGTTACGGTGGTTACCAACTCCAACAGGTGGAGGGGGTACTGGGACTACAGTTTCCTCCCATATGAAGGACCACATATACACTTTCAACAGCGCCAACGGAATGATTAATATTAGTTGTTAAAGATTGTTTCACCATTATTGTAAAATAAATTAGGTTGTACATACGTTTGTATCGGTGTTAGTCTGTGATTGTACATACGCTTGGGTTTTCCTGCAAGTACTAGCAAGTTATACATACCTTTGTATCGGTGTTAGTCTGTGATTGTACATACACTTGGGTTTCCTGCAAGTACTAGCAAGTTATACATACCTTTGTATCGGTGTTAGTCTGTGATTGTACATACACTTGGGTTTTCCTGCAAGTACTAGCAAGTTATACATACCTTTGTATCGGTGTTAGTCTGCGTCCTTGTGACAATGGTTGATGAGACTGTGACATTAATGCTGTGTATTTTACGGAAGAGACCTGGCTTTGAGCCATGTTGAACTATTCCTTCCACCTTGAGGGTGAGGAACGTGTCGTTCTGCACTAATACAGGCTCGGTGGCAGTTTGCTGTGGAGATATTGCCAACTGAAAACAATATAGATCACATCAACTCATATTTTCCGATATAAGTTTCCTTGTTATTGTGCGGTTGCACCAATATCGTTTTATCACCAGGACTGCAATGTTTATTATTTTCCGATACGTTACGCTCTTTCTGAACCGTATCATATTTGGTTCCCACTACAATCCATCCCAATAAGGATAATAAACATGCAATATAAGATGGCGTCCTCCTGTGTGTTGGATAGAAGTGTGGCAAAGCTTGAGCATTGTTTCAAGAATTTCTGGCATTTGCTGACAAGAAAGTAGACGATGATTACTGTATATTATAAAACTAAGCACATTGTGACGAGCTGTGTGTTCTCACGGTAGTATATCCCATCTAAAATTCACTAAATATGTGAATGCTCTCTTGTGTTCACTATATTGGTATGCATTAACTTGTGTTCACTATATTGGTATGCATTAACTTGTGTTCACTATATTGGTATGCATTGATTTGTGTTCACTATATTGGTATGCATTGATTTGTGTTCACTATATTGGTATGCATTAACTTGTGTTCACTATATTGGGCGAGTGAGTGAGTATTTGGATTAACAGCGCATCAGCACAGTTCAGGCTCTATCGCGCCAGGTTAAGTAAATTGTATACAAGATATCTACAATTAAAAATATTATGTAGATAACATACTGTATGTATTAAAATTGTAATGACAAAAGGTCAATTGCAACAAAATTTATCAAGCTGTAAAAATGATAAAAAACGTCAGTTGTAAAACTTACAATTTATGGAAAAGATGTGATTCTTTTAAAAATGCAAAAATGTATTTAAAATCAACAGTGTCGAAAAGCTCCTTCATTGTCATAACTGTATAATATTTTCGACGAATGAGTGCTAAATCTACACAGTGAATTAAGATGTGTTCAACATTTATAGAGGAATGGTATGGTATACACCATGGTGGGTCCTCTCTTTTCAATAAAAATGACTGTGTGAAACGGGTATGTCCAAGTCTCAACCGTGACATTACTGTTTCCTCTCTACGGTTGGAGTGATAAATAAAAGATGATTTACCAATGTTTGGCTTAATTGGTTGTAGTTTATTGAATTGTATGTTATTCCAAGTGGTTTGCCACTTTGAAGTAATGTAAGAAAGAATCGATTGCTTAGCATCAGTGTATGGTACATGTATTTTAGGATTTATACAGTCTAGTTTAAGTGCATCTTTTGCACTTAATCAGCCATTTCATTGCCACGAATACCAATATGACTTGGTATCCAGCAATATATAACATGTTTAGTCGATGTAATATCTGTGTGCTTAATAAGTAATTTGTGAATAAGGTTTTTTTTTAACGTTCATGTTGTCTACTGATTGCAGTGCAGATAAAGAATCTGAAAGGATTATAAATTTTCTATCATGTGATGCATCAGCAAAATTCAAGGCTAAATCAATAGCCTCTACTTCTGCTGAAAATATAGACGCATGATCAGGTAGTCGTAATTTAGAATTATGTAATTTACTGACAGCAGTACAGCCAACTTTGTTGCCGGATTTAGATCCATCTGTATATATTGGTGTATAATCTGAAAACATGGTTCTGATTTCATTTAATTTTGATCTAAACATTAGCGGGTTAGTATATGATTTCAGGTTATCATGAAGTTGTAAAATAACGTTGGGTTTAATCAGGTCAAAAGGAGCTATATCTGATATAAAAGTTTCATGAACATTGTCAGTGTTAAAATCTACGTTATGAATAGCTTCCTCGATGTGATCACTATATTGGTATGCATTGACTAGTGTTCACAATATTGGTATGCATTGACTAGTGTTCACAATATTGGTACTCATTGACTAGTGTTCACAATATTGGTTCATATGAACTTGTGTTCACAATATTGGTACTCATTGACTAGTGTTCACAATATTGGTACTCATTAACTAGTGTTCACAATATTGGTACATATTAACTTGTGTTCACAATATTGGTACTCATTGACTAGTGTTCACAATATTGGTACTCATTGACTTGTGTTCACAATATTGGTATGTATTAACTTGTGTTCACAATATTGGTACATATTAACTTGTGTTCACAATATTGGTACATATTAACTTGTGTTCACAATATTGGTATGCATTAACTTGTGTTCACTATATTGGTATGTATTAACTTGTGTTCACTATATTGGTATGTATTAACTTGTGTTCACTATATTGGTATGTATTAACTTGTGTTCACAATATTGGTATGCATTGACTTGTGTTCACTATATTGGTATGTATTAACTTGTGTTCACTATATTGGTATGTATTAACTTGTGTTCACTATATTGGTATGTATTAACTTGTGTTCACTATATTGGTATGTATTAACTTGTGTTCACTATATTGGTATGTATTAACTTGTGTTCACTATATTGGTATGTATTAACTTGTGTTCACAATATTGGTATGCATTAACTTGTGTTCACTATATTGGTATGTATTAACTTGTGTTCACTATATTGGTATGTATTAACTTGTGTTCACTATATTGGTATGTATTAACTTGTGTTCACTATATTGGTATGTATTAACTTGTGTTCACTATATTGGTATGTATTAACTTGTGTTCACTATATTGGTATGTATTAACTTGTGTTCACTATATTGGTATGCATTAACTTGTGTTCACAATATTGGTACATATTAACTTGTGTTCACAATATTGGTACTCATTGACTAGTGTTCACAATATTGGTACTCATTGACTTGTGTTCACAATATTGGTACTCATTGACTTGTGTTCACAATATTGGTACTCATTGACTTGTGTTCACAATATTGGTACATATTAACTTGTGTTCACAATATTGGTACTCATTGACTTGTGTTCACAATATTGGTACTCATTGACTAGTGTTCACAATATTGGTACTCATTGACTAGTGTTCACAATATTGGTATGTATTAACTTGTGTTCACAATATTGGTATGCATTGACTAGTGTTCACAATATTGGTACATATTAACTTGTGTTCACAATATTGGTATGCATTAACTTGTGTTCACAATATTGGTACATATTAACTTGTGTTCACAATATTGGTATGTATTAACTTGTGTTCACAATATTGGTACATATTAACTTGTGTTCATTATATTAGTATGTATTAACTTGTGTTCACAATATTGGTATGTATTAACTTGTGTTCACAATATTGGTACATATTAACTTGTGTTCACTATATTGGTATGTATTAACTTGTGTTCACAATATTGGTATGCATTAACTTGTGTTCACAATATTGGTACATATTAACTTGTGTTCACAATATTGGTATGTATTAACTTGTGTTCACAATATTGGTATGTATTAACTTGTGTTCACAATATTGGTATGTATTAACTTGTGTTCACAATATTGGTATGCATTGACTTGTGTTCACAATATTGGTACTCATTGACTTGTGTTCACAATATTGGTACTCATTGACTTGTGTTCACAATATTGGTACTCATTGACTAGTGTTCACAATATTGGTACTCATTGACTAGTGTTCACAATATTGGTACTCATTGACTAGTGTTCACAATATTGGTACTCATTGACTAGTGTTCACAATATTGGTATGCATTGATTTGTGTTCACAATATTGGTATGTATTAACTTGTGTTCACAATATTGGTACGTATTAACTTGTGTTCACAATATTGGTATGCATTAACTTGTATTCGCAATATGGGCCACACATTGACTTGTGTTCACAATATGGGTCACACAATATTGATACAATCTGACTTGTGTATTTGATATGCATACAAGCTGACTGCACACACGATGGGTATGAGACTTACTCCATTATAGTGTACATATATTGTATGTACTGTTGGTGAATGTATTGTTATGTTATTGAATGGTCTGTTGGTGAATATACTGTTAGTGAATATACTGTTAGTGAATATACTGTTAGTGAATACACTGTTAATGAATGTACTGTTAGTGAATGTACTGTTAGTGAATATACTGTTAATGAATACACTGTTAATGAATGTACTGTTAGTGAATGTACTGTTAGTGAATATACTGTTAGTGAATATACTGTTAGTGAATGTACTGTTAGTGAATGTACTGTTAGTGAATACACTGTTAGTGAATGTACTGTTAGTGAATACACTGTTAGTGAATATACTGTTAGTGAATGTACTGTTAGTGAATACACTGTTAGTGAATGTACTGTTGGTGAATGTATTGTTATGTTATTGAATGGTCTGTTGGTGAATATACTGTTAGTGAATATACTGTTAGTGAATGTACTGTTAGTGAATACACTGTTAATGAATACACTGTTAGTGAATACACTGTTAGAGAATATACAGTTAGTGAATGTACTGTTAGTGAATATACTGTTAATGAATGCACTGTTAGTGAATACACTGTTAGTGAATACACTGTTAGAGAATATACTGTTAGTGAATGTACTGTTAATGAATATACTATTAGTGAATATACTATTAGTGAATGTACTGTTAATGAATGCACTGTTAGTGAATATATTGTTAGTGAATGTACTGTTAATGAATGCACTGATAGTGAATATACAGTTAGTGCGAGTTATTGAATATACAGTTAGTGAATGTACTGTCAGTGAATGTACTGTTAGTGAATGTACAGTTAGTGAATGTACAGTTAGTGAATGTACAGTTAGTGAATGTAGTTAGTGAATGTACAGTTAGTGTACCTTAAGAGCTGTCTGTTGTAAACTCTGGAAGAAGTAGCGAGGAAAACAGTTTGGAGATGTTGCCAGTCTTGATGCAGCCTCACTCAGGAACTCTACATGCTGCAAATAACACAAGATCAGTGAGAAATAACACACAATCAGTGGGAAATAACACACAATCAGTTAGAAATAACACAAGATCAGTGAGAAATAACACACATTCAGTGAGAAATAACACTAAATCAGTGAGAAATAACACACATTCAGTGAGAAATAACACTAAATCAGTGAGAAATAACACTAAATCAGTGAGAAATAACACTAAATCAGTGAGAAATAACACACATTTAGTGAGAAATAACACACATTCAGTGAGAACACATTCAGTGAGAAATAACACAAGATCAGTGAGAAATAACACACATTCAGTGAGAAATAACACAAGATCAGTGAGAAATAACACAAGACCAGTGAGAAATAACAAACAATCAGTGAGAAATAACACACAATCAGTGAGAAATAACACAAGATCAGTGAGAAATAACAAACAATCAGTGAGAAATAACAAACAATCAGTGAGAAATAACACACAATCAGTGAGAAATAGCAAAAGATCAGTGAGAAATAACAAATAATCGGTGAGAAATAACACATACTCAGTGAGAAATAACACAAGATCAGTGAGAAATAGCAAACAATCAGTGAGAAATAGCAAACAATCAGTGAGAAATAACAAACAATCAGTGAGAAATAACACAAGATCAGTGAGAAATAACAAACAATTGGTGAGAAATAACACATACTCAGTGAGAAATAACACAAGATCAGTGAGAAATAACACACAATCAGTGAGAAAGAACAAACAATCAGTGAGAAATAACAAACTATCAGTGAGAAATAACAAACAATCAGTGAGAAATAGCAAACAATCAGTGAGAAATAACACACAATCAGTCAGAAATAACACAAAATCAGTGAGAAATAACACACAACCAGTGAGAAATAGCAAACAATCAGTGAGAAATAACACACAATCAGTGAGAAATAACACAAAATCAGTGAGAAATAATACAAAATCAGTGAGAAATAACAAACAATCAGTGAGAAATAACAAACAATTAGTGAGAAATAACAAACTATCAGTGAGAAATAACAAACAATCAGTGAGAAATAACACACAATCAGTGAGAAATAACACAAAATCAGTGAGAAATAACACACAACCAGTGAGAAATAGCAAATAATCAGTGAGAAATAACACAATCAGTGAGAAATAACACAAAATCAGTGAGAAATAACACACAACCAGTGAGAAATAACACAAGATCAGTGAGAAATAACACACAATCAGTGAGAAATAACACACAATCAGTGAGAAATAACACAAAATCAGTGAGAAATAATACAAAATCAGTGAGAAATAACAAACAATCAGTGAGAAATAGCAAACAATCAGTGAGAAATAACACACAATCAGTGAGAAATAACACAAGATCAGTGAGAAATAACACAAGATCAGTGATATATAACACAAAATAACACAAGATCAGTGAGAAATAACACACAATCAGTGAGAAATAACACACAATCAGTGAGAAATAACACAAGATCAGTGAGAAATAACACACAATCAGTGAGAAATAACACACAGTCAGTGAGAAATATAACACAAAATTAGTGAGAAATAATAATCAGTGAGAAATAACACAAGATCAGTGAGAAATAACACAAGACCAGTGAGAAATAACAAACAATCGGTGAGAAATAACACTCAGTGAGAAATAACACAAGATCAGTGAGAAATAACACAAGATCAGTGAGAAATAACACACAATCAGTGAGAAATAGCAAACAATCAGTGAGAAATAACACAAGATCAGTGAGAAATAACACACAATCAGTGAGAAATAACACACTCAGTGAGAAATAACACAAGATCAGTAAGAAATAACACAAGATCAGTGAGAAATAGCAAAACAATCAGTGAGAAATAGCAAATAATCAGTGAGAAATAACACACAATCAATGAGAAATAACACACAATCAGTTAGAAATATCAGTTAGAAATAGCACACGATTATATAGTCATTCAATTTTGCATGGATTTAAAAACCAAAGTTAATTACTTAGGCAACAGTTGGAAAATGGAAAATAAAATTTCTTGCCTTGTATGTAATTGCTTTTGTACCCTCTGTTCTAAGTAAGGTAGCTAACTCTGTATGTACTATGTTCAGAAGCTGCTTGAACTTGTCTGCAGTTACTTCCCCTACACCAAGCACCATTTTGTCAGCCAGTAAAGTTTGTCTGGAATAAACAAGAAAATGGTGAACATTGTTATAACAATATTTAGTAATTGTATTAGGGTGACCCACCAGAGTGAAGCTGTCAATATTCTGCACTACCAATGTCAAGTTATAATACCCCTATTTTCAAATGATTTCTAGCACATGTACTTTTGCCATCTTAGGTTTGTTTTGGATTTGAGGTAGCATGTATGTGTATCACCCCCCTGGTCACTCCCTGGTCATACCCTCTCCCTGAGAGGTAGCATGTATGTGTATCACCCCCCTTGGTCACTCCCTGGCCATACCACTCTCTGAGGCACCTCTATAGTTTTCCCAAAACAATAAAAATCTGGCAATGTAGTCTAAATTTCTATTTTCCAAACAATTATTTGATTAATTGTCTGTCATGATCATTGTAGTACATAATTTTTAACTGTATATACCCATCATGTCCAGTTTGTACTATATACGATATATACCTGTCATGTCCAGTTTGTACTATATACGATATATACCTGTCATGTCCAGTTTGTACTATATACGATATATACCTGTCATGTCCAGTTTGTACTATATACGATATATACCCATCATGTCCAGTTTGTACTATATACGATATATATCCATCATGTCCAGTTTGTACTATATACCTGTCATGTCCAGTTTGTACTATATACCTGTCATGTCCAGTTTGTACTATATACCTGTCATGTCCAGTTTGTACTATATACAATATATACCCGTCATGTCCAGTTTGTACTATATACGATATATACCTGTCATGTCCAGTTTGTACTATATACGATATATACCTGTCATGTCCAGTTTGTACTATATACGATATATACCTGTCATGTCCAGTTTGTACTATATACGATATATACCTGTCATGTCCAGTTTGTACTATATACGATATATACCTGTCATGTCCAGTTTGTACTATATACGATAAATATCCATCATGTCCAGTTTGTACTATATACAATATTGTTGGTTTCAGGACTATAAATGTATATACCCGTCATGTCCAGTTTGTACTATGGACGATATTGCTAGCTTCATGAGTTCACAACTCATCTGTAATCTACATCAAAGAGTTAAGGGTTAATAAACTATATATATTATTGTGTATAAAACTTGGTTTTATAAAATGTTTTCTCTTCAACTAGTTGATAAATGTGACTTCATTCTAGAATTACATTAAACACAAAATTACATACAAATCATTTTAAACAAAACATCCCAAATAATTCTGCATACACAATGGTATTAAGATAGAGCATAACTACTCACAGATGGATCTGTAGTTCAGTGGTTAACACATTAGACTGGTAATCCAGGAATCGCAGGTTCGATCCCTCGTCTGACCCTAATAAAATTAACAGTCTTTCAGATGGGACTTTAAACCAAGGTCTCGTGCTTTACACCGTGCACGTAAAAGAACCAGAGGAAACTCTGGAATGGGTCTCTGTCTGTATCATTGCACTATCCTCCAAAAATCTAAAATGACTAATCTCTTCAGGAGGCGTCACTCATATGGGCAACCAGTAAATAAACGTAAAATAAAATACACACACCTAAATACAACACAAATCCAGTTGTTTCTGGTGTCTAAATACAATACAAATCCAGTTGTTTCTGGTGTCTAAATACAATACAAATCCAGTTGTTTCTGGTGTCTAAATACAATACAAATCCAGTTGTTTCTGGTGTCTAAATACAACATAAATCCAGTTGTTTCTGGTGTCTAAATAATTGTTTCTAGTGTCTAAATACAATACAAATCCAGTTGTTTCTGGTGTCTAAATACAATACAAATCCAGTTGTTTCTGGTGTCTAAATACAATACAAATCCAGTTGTTTCTGGTGTCTAAATACAATACAAATCCAGTTGTTTCTGGTGTCTAAATACAATACAAATCCAGTTGTTTCTGGTGTCTAAATACAATACAAATCCAGTTGTTTCTGGTGTCTAAATACAATACAAATCCAGTTGTTTCTGGTGTCTAAATACAATACAAATCCAGTTGTTTCTGGTGTCTAAATACAATACAAATCCAGTTGTTTCTGGTGTCTAAATACAATACAAATCCAGTTGTTTCTGGTGTCTAAATACAATACAAATCCAGTCGTTCCTAGTGTCTAAATACAAAATGAGTCTCGGATACAAGTTATACCAAATGAGTCTCGGATAAAAGTTATACCAAATGAGTCTCGGATACAAGTTATACAAAATGAGTCTTGGATACAAGTTATACCAAATGAGTCTTGGATACAAGTTATACCAAATGAGTCTTGGATACAAGTTATACCAAATGAGTCTTGGATACAAGTTATACCAAATGAGTCTTGGATACAAGTTATACCAAATGAGTCTTGGATACAAGTTATACCAAATGAGTCTTGGATACAAGTTATACCAAATGAGTCTTGGATACAAGTTATACCAAATGAGTCTCGAATAAAAGTAATACCAAATGAGTCTCGAATACAAGTTATACCAAATGAGTCTCGAATACAAGTTATATCAAATGAGTCTTGAATAAGAGTTTTACGAAGCAGAGAGATAAAGAATCAAACTTTCCAAAATTAGATGTTTTGTTCGGGTTTTACGCCTGCATCAGCACCATTTTTGGCTATATCGCCGACAGGCAGTTTACCTAACAACACCCTTCCTGGGCAGGCTCCAGCGTTTAACCAGTACTTGGTGCACCAACATCCATAAGAAACTGCCAACTTTCTCATATAAAGAGACACGGCCTGAGCGTGGCTCGAACCTGTGACTATCAGTGATGATAGGTTACAGTGGTATACAAGTCGGCGACCGTAACAACTTGACGATGGATGGAAAAGAAATAGAAAAGAAAGACTTGTTTACATGTTCTGTATTCTGTATGCGTATCTAGTGAATTATACCATGTCACATGATTGGTCATGGTCATGTGACCAATAAACAACTAAATACATTGTTTGATCCCAATATGTATGAGCTACACCACTGGATTGTTCACACAGTGTTGCATGAAGGAAGAGGCAAGGATACTGTTGCAGGTTTTGTAGAGATGTTGGGTCGGCATCAAATGACTGCTGATAGAGGGCAGCCAATCGTTCACTGATGTTCTCATAGTCTCCAGCCGTCTTACCAAGCTGAAAGATACACCAGTTTCCCAGAAATGATAAGTTAGGATATGTTGTATAAATTTATACCGGTACAAATGTCAATAAGATCAGTGGAAGAGTCGGACAGTTCCAGAACTTCTGATTGGCATCATTAACATGTACACTGTGTACCTGCAAGAGAAACATCATTAACATGTGTACCTGCAAGAGAAACATCATTAACATGTACACCGTGTACCTGCAAGAGAAACATCATTAACATGTACACCGTGTACCTGCAAGAGAAACATCATTAACATGTACATCGTGTACCTGCAAGAGAAACATCATTAACATGTACACTGTGTACCTGCAAGAGAAACATCATTAACATGTGTACCTGCAAGAGAAACATCATTAACATGTACACTGTGTACCTGCAAGAGAAATATCATTAACATGTACATCGTGTACCTGCAAGAGAAACATCATTAACATGTGTACCTGCAAGAGAAACATCGTTAACATGTACACTGTGTACCTGCAAGAGAAACATCATTAACATGTGTACCTGCAAGAGAAACATCATTAACATGTACACTGTGTACCTGCAAGAGAAACATCATTAACATGTGTACCTGCAAGAGAAACATCATTAACATGTACACTGTGTACCTGCAAGAGAAACATCATTAACATGTACACTGTGTATCTGCAAGAGAAACATCATTAACATGTACACAGTGTACCTGCAAGAGAAACATCATTAACATGTACACCATGTACCTGCAAGAGAAACATCATTAACATGTACACCATGTACCTGCAAGAGAAACATCATTAACATGTACACTGTGTACCTGCAAGAGAAACATCATTAACATGTACACCATGTACCTGCAAGAGAAACATCATTAACATGTACACTGTGTACCTGCAAGAGAAACATCATTAACATGTGTACCTGCAAGAGAAACATCATTAACATGTACACCATGTACCTGCAAGAGAAACATCATTAACATGTACACCATGTACCTGCAAGAGAAACATCATTAACATGTACACCGTGTACCTGCAAGAGAAACATCATTAACATGTACACCGTGTACCTGCAAGAGAAACATCATTAAAATGTGTACCTGCAAGAGAAACATCATTAACATGTACACCGTGTACCTGCAAGAGAAACATCATTAACATGTACACCGTGTACCTGCAAGAGAAACATCATTAACATGTACACCGTGTACCTGCAAGAGAAACATCATTAAAATGTGTACCTGCAAGAGAAACATCATTAACATGTACACCGTGTACCTGCAAGAGAAACATCATTAACATGTACACAGTGTACCTGCAAGAGAAACATCATTAACATGTATACTGTGTACCTGCAAGAGAAACATCATTAACATGTATACTGTGTACCTGCAAGAGAAACATCATTAACATGTACACCATGTACCTGCAAGAGAAACATCATTAACATGTACACTGTGTACATGCAAGAGAAACATCATTAACATGTACACCGTGTACCTGCAAGAGAAACATCACTAACATGTACACTGTGTACCTGCAAGAGAAACATCATTAACATGTACACAGTGTACCTGCAAGAGAAACATCATTAACATGTACACTGTGTACCTGCAAGAGAAACATCATTAACATGTACACAGTGTACCTGCAAGAGAAACATCATTAACATGTACACCATGTACCTGCAAGAGAAACATCATTAACATGCCTTGCCTAAGGGCACAAACTGCGAGTCTCACACCTGAAGCGAACGCGCTTCTTGCGCGATCACGACTTCCACCGAGCGATAATTGAACTTGAGCGATAATACTTGGTATTACAGAAACCAGATCATTATATCCTTTGATCAGTGTGACTTTGATCTTTGAAGTGCAGATTTGATTGTGCACACAGCATTCGACCCTATTGTGGTGAACATGCACCCTGACAAGACCCTAAGTAAGATTTATCAATTAGGTTTGGTGCATAATTTACAATGATAATCTTCATGTAGATTATTTTGCACCTGTAGCTCTACCGTACATACTCACCTATAAAACGACTTTCTTCACCACCAGATTATGACCTCAAAGTGGCTTCCCATCTTATAAGTGAGTGCTAAAAATGATTTATTATTTGGATTTTTTTTTTTAATGTGTTAAATAATTACGTTTTAGAAGAGAAAGCACTGAACATTTCTTCAACTTGTACTGCTCAAACATGCAATTTATACTTGTGTCTGGTGTCCATTTTATCAACCCGTCTTATGTGTGAGTGCATGCCAAAACCCACAGATTTCAGGACCAATGTAGGGGAGTCGTCTTATAGGCGAGTATGGACAAAATACTTCGACATAGCCGAAGTTTGACTTAACGAAATTCGATATAAATGGAGCCAGTTATATGTACAATGTCTGAAATGGGACTTTGATCCGACTTCGAGATAATCGGAGAATTCGACATAACCGACTTTGATATAACGGATGTAGACTGTACTTACAAAATTATACTAAATATAGTATTTTGAAAACCTATGTTGAAGCGACTAGAAATGTTAATCCCATTTCTTACCTGAGTAACAATATGTTCACATTTCGTGATCTCTTGTCCCTTGGCAACTGCCTGAGCTGTTGCTATAGCAGGTGGTGGGCAGGTCTTGAATGTGTTACACGTGCGCAGCAGCTGGGTGTGCACCTCAAGGAGGGTGACACGTAATTGTATGTACTCGGACTGGAACTGTAGGGGGAAACTGGGTACGACTGCAGCCTACATCAGCATATTAATGTAGAGTATTACACATGTGAGATTGGTTGGACACTCGACTGCAGCCTACATCAGCATATTAATGTAGAGCATTACACATGTGAGATTGGTTGGACACTCTGTGAGAGATGCACATTACCGTTATGTATTCTTAAATATATCTCAAGCACGAAATTGGTAATTACTGCAACCTATAGAAGTCTAATCAATACTTGGGTATAAATGATAATGCATCTGCATTTTGAGCGGTGAAGGGGTAGGTAGGTGTTGGAATAATGGTGAAATAGTTTATATAGGTGTGGTCGCCCGTAAGCACTCCTGTTGAGGCTTACATTAACACAAAAATGTTTTTCAAAATAGCAAGGACGGGGCTAAAATGGGTAGGGGGCACACCATGCCAGTCCGCTATAGATAAAACCCTACTAAATCATAACACTCTGTTACAGCTGATTCATAGCGGAGGTGAATCCTTAGTGCTAGCATTATTCAAGTGATATTTTACATCATGAATTCTGATTGGCTTTCGTAATAATACTGATAACCAATCAGAGTGCCGGGATGAATTAATTGACTAATTGCTAGGTGGACAACCTGACCATTCTGTTGTTAAGATGGGGTATAACATAGCAGAATCCACTCTGTAATTGTAGCGACAAGGCCTTGCTGGTTATAATTGAGACTTCCTGTCCATGCAGGATGAAGCGATGCAGGCCTGATGCAATGGCCTTGCTGGTTATAATTGAGACTTCCTGTCCGTACAGGATGAAACGATGCAGGCCTGATGCAATGGCCTTGCTGGTTATAATAGAGACTTCCTGTCCATGCAGGATGAAGCGATGCAGGCCTGATGCAATGGCCTTGCTGGTTATAATTGAGACTTCCTGTCCATGCAAGATGAAGCGATGCAGGCCTGATGCAATGGCCTTGCTGGTTATAATTGAGACTTCCTGTCCGTGCAGGATGAAGCGATGCAGGCCTGATGCAATGGCCTTGCTGGTTATAATTGAGACTTCCTGTCCATGCATGATATAGCGATGCAGGCCTGATGCAATGGCCTTGCTAGTTATAATTGAGACTTCCTGTCCGTGCAGGATGAAGCGATGCAGGCCTGATGCAATGGCCTTGCTGGTTATAATTGAGACTTCCTGTCCGTGCAGGATGAAGCGATGCAGGCCTGATGCAATGGCCTTGCTGGTTATAATTGAGACGTCCTGTCCGTGCAGGATGAAGCGATGCAGGCCTGATGCAATGGCCTTGCTGGTTATAATTGAGACTTCCTGTCCGTGCAGGATGAAGCGATGCAGGCCTGATGCAATGGCCTTGCTGGTTATAATTGAGACTTCCTGTCCATGCAGGATGAAGTGATGCAGGCTGATGCAATGGCCTTGCTGGTTATAATTGAGACTTCCTGTCCGTGCAGGATGAAGCGATGCAGGCCTGATGCAATGGCCTTGCTGGTTATAATCGAGACTTCCTGTCCGTGCAGGATGAAGCGATGCAGGCCTGATGCAATGGCCTTGCTGGTTATAATTGAGACTTCCTGTCCGTGCAGGATGAAGCGATGCAGGCCTGATGCAATGGCCTTGCTGGTTATAATTGAGACTTCCTGTCCGTGCAGGATGAAGCGATGCAGGCCTGATGCAATGGCCTTGCTGGTTATAATTGAGACTACCTGTCCGTGCAGGATGAAGCGATGCAGGCCTGATGCAATGGCCTTGCTGGTTATAATTGAGACTTCCTGTCCGTGCAGGATGAAGCGATGCAGGCCTGATGCAATGGCCTTGTTGGTTATAATTGAGACTTCCTGTCCGTGCAGGATGAAGCGATGCAGGCCTGATGCAATGGCCTTGCTGGTTATAATCGAGACTTCCTGTCCGTGCAGGATGAAGCGATGCAGGCCTGATGCAATGGCCTTGCTGGTTATAATTGAGACTTCCTGTCCGTGCAGGATGAAGCGATGCAGGCCTGATGCAATGGCCTTGCTGGTTATAATTGAGACTTCCTGTCCGTGCAGGCCTGATGCAATTCTAATATTAATAATTAATAGAAAGTATTAGTTACAAGAAAAACTTGTTGTTTATGGAAATTTCTCATTAACTATCACGGGCCGTAAGGCCTAGCAGATTAGTATCTTAGTTTATGTTACATATCAGGTTCATTCTAGGTCAGAATTTTTGGGAGAAGTGAGAAAGCACGTGATCGCTTCCTTAAATGGTGTTCTTTAATATACTTCTGCAAAATAGGGTTAAAATGCACAGTAACAACCATTAAATACAACATTTGAATAGAAGGAGTGCTTTATAATGGGCCAGTGTATCTTACTAGACAAAATTTTGTTTGAAAATCGTAAAAACCCAAAAATATATTTATTTTTTAGGGAGAAGTGGGGCACCCAGAGGGCGAAGTCAGGGTCCCTAGGGCGACAATTTCGCCCACATCGCCCTCTAGAATGATCCCTGACACATATGCAGCAGTATATATGCATATAACTGTATATCCAGAACTGAGGAAAGATGTGCAAGTGATCTGTTGAAACTGATCCAGTCAGAAATGTATTCCCTCAATCAGATACGAAGATTACTACTAGTAAGTTTTAATAACAACTTATATTAATCACTCTCATTGTCGCATATGAAAGCGTAAATGTGGTCATTCGTGTGGAAGGAAACCAGAGTACCCGGAGAAAATCCATCTGTCCGATCTGGCGACCATCGTACCATCTCACATACTTCCCGGTCCGAGGATCGAACCTGGGTTGCATTGGTGAGAAGCGAGCGCGCTAACCACTGCGATAATCAGACAGCCGAATATTATAGACCTCCGACAACAGTGACATCATGTAGCATTTTTGGCACAACTGAACTAGTATACAGCATCAACTAACACTTTCATAATTTACATCAAAAGAAATCCTGCAATAAGAAAGCAACATTTTGCAGCAGCATATACCTGCTGGAATATCATGTTGGAAACGTTTCTCCCATTTTGATTGACCACATAACTGTGAGGGAGTAAAATAGCAATATCAGTTGTAAACCATGCCACACACCAACCAGCAGGACATCAATGCATTAACAGTTAAACCAACCAGCAGGACGTCAATGCATTAACAGTTATTATTATTATTATAATTCGGGTTTTACGCCTGCATCAGCACCATTTTGGGCTATATCGCCGGCGGGCAGTTTACCTAACAACACCTTTCCTGGGCAGGCTCCAGCGGTTAACCAGTACTTGGGTGCACCAACCTCCGTAAGAAACTGCCAACTTTTTCATATAAATGAGACACGGCCTGAGCGGGGCTCGAACCCGTGACCATCAGTGATGATAGGTTACAGTGGTATACAAGTCAGCGACCTTAACCAACCAACCAGCAGGACATCAATGCATTAACAGATAAACCAACCAGCAGGATGTCAATGCATTAACAGATAAACCAATCAACCAGCAGGACATCAATGCATTAACAGATAAACCAATCAACCAGCAGGACATCAATGCATTAACAGATAAACCAATCAACCAGCAGGACATCAATGCATTAACAGATAAACCAACCAACCAGCAGGACATCAATGCATTAACAGATAAACCAATCAACCAGCAGGACATCAATGCATTAACAGATAAACCAATCAACCAGCAGGACATCAATGCATTAACAGATAAACCAACCAACCAGCAGGATGTCAATGCATTAACAGATAAACCAACCAGCAGGACTCAATGCATTAACAGATAAACCAACCAGCAGGACGTCAATGCATTAACAGATAAACCAACCAGCAGGACATCAATGCATTAACAGATAAACCAACCAGCAGGACATCAATGCATTAACAGATAAACCAACAACCAGCAGGACATCAATGCATTAACAGATAAACCAACCAGCAGGACATCAATGCATTAACAGATAAACCAACCAGCAGGACATCAATGCATTAACAGATAAACCAACCAGCAGGACATCAATGCATTAACAGATAACCAACCAGCAGGACGTCAATGCATTAACAGATAAACCACAAGATCGCATAACATAAACAACGGATCAATGCATTAACAGTAACCAACCAGCAGGACTCAATGCATTAACAGTAAACAACAGGACAATGCATAACAGTAAACCAACCAGCAGGACATCAGTGCATTAACAGTTAAACCAACCAACCAGCAGGACGTCAATGCATTAACAGTTAAACCAACCAACAAGCAGGATGTCAATGCATTAACAGCTAAACCAACCAACCAGCAGGACATCAATGCATTAACAGTTAAACCAACCAACCAGCAGGACATCAATGCATTAACAGATAAACCAACCAGCAGGACATCAGTGCATTAACAGTTAAACCAACCAGCAGGACGTCACTGCATTAACAGTTAAACCAACCAACCAGCAGGACATCAATGCATTAACAGATAAACCAATCAACAAGCAGGATGTCAATGCATTAACAGATAAACCAACCAGCAGGACATCAGTGCATTAACAGTTAAACCAACCAGCCAGCAGGACGTCAATGCATTAACAGTTAAACCAACCAGCAGGACATCAATGCATTAACAGTTAAACCAACCAGCAGGACATCAATGCATTAACAGATAAACCAACCAACAAGCAGGACATCAATGCATTAACAGATAAACCAACCAACCAGCAGGATGTCAATGCATTAACAGATAAACCAACCAGCAGGACATCAATGCATTAACAGATAAACCAACCAGCAGGATGTCAATGCATTAACAGATAAACCAACCAGCAGGACATCAATGCATTAACAGTTAAACCAACCAGCAGGACATCAATGCATTAACAGATAAACCAACCAGCAGGACATCAATGCATTAACAGATAAACCAACCAGCAGGACATCAATGCATTAACAGTTAAACCAACCAGCAGGACGTCAATGCATTAACAGTTAAACCAATCAACAAGCAGGATGTCAATGCATTAACAGTTAAACCAACCAGCAGGACATCAATGCATTAACAGATAAACCGACCAACAGGACATCAGTGCATTAACAGTTAAACCAATCAACAAGCAGGATGTCAATGCATTAACAGATAAACCAACCAGCAGGACATCAATGCATTAACAGATAAACCAACCAGCAGGACATCAATGCATTAACAGATAAACCAACCAGCAGGACATCAATGCATTAACAGATAAACCAACCAGCAGGATGTCAATGCATTAACAGATAAATAACAACAGCAGGAGTCAATGCATTAACAGATAAACCAACCAGCAGGACATCAATCATTAACAGATAACCAACAGCAGGACATCAATGCATTAACAGATAAACCAACCAACCAGCAGGACATCAATGCATTAACAGATAAACCAACCAGCAGGACATCAATGCATTAACAGATAAACCAACCAGCAGGACATCAATGCATTAACAGATAAACCAACCAGCAGGACATCAATGCATTAACAGATAAACCAACCAGCAGGACATCAATGCATTAACAGATAAACCAACCAGCAGGACATCAATGCATTAACAGTTAAACCAACCAGCAGGACATCAATGCATTAACAGTTAAACCAACCAGCAGGACATCAATGAATTAATAGTTAAACCAACCAGCAGGACATCAATGCATTAACAGATAAACCAACCAACAGGACATCAATGAATTAATAGTTAAACCAACCAGCAGGACATCAATGCATTAACAGTTAAACCAACCAGCAGGACATCAATGAATTAATAGTTAAACAAACCAGCAGGACATCAATGCATTAACAGATAAACCAACCAGCAGGACATCAATGAATTAACAGTTAACCAACCAACCAGCAGGACATCAATGCATTAACAGATAAACCAACCAACCAGCAGGACATCAATGCATTAACAGATAAACCAACCAACCAGCAGGACATCAATGCATTAACAGATAAACCAACCAGCAGGACATCAATGCATTAACAGATAAACCAGCCAACCAGCAGGACATCAATGCATTAACAGATAAACCAACCAGCAGGACATCAATGCATTAACAGATAAACCAACCAACCAGCAGGACATCAATTCATTAACAGATAAACCAACCAACCAGCAGGACGTCAATGCATTAACAGTTAAACCAACCAGCAGGACGTCAATGCATTAACAGATAAACCAACCAACCAGCAGGACATCAATGCATTAACAGATAAACCAACAAACCAGCAGGACATCAATGCATTAACAGTTAAACCAGCCAGCAGGACATCAATGCATTAACAGTTAAACCAGCCAGCAGGACATCAATGCATTAACAGTTAAACCAACCAGCAGGACGTCAATGCATTAACAGTTAAACCAATCAACCAGCAGGACATCAATGCATTAACAGTTAAACCAACCAGCAGGACATCAATGCAGTAACAGTTAAACCAACCAGCAGGACATCAATGCATTAACAGTTAAACCAACCAGCAGGACATCAATGCATTAACAGATAAACCAACCAACCAGCAGGATGTCAATGCATTAACAGATAAATAAACCAACCAGCAGGACGTCAATGCATTAACAGATAAACCAACCAACCAGCAGGACATAACATTAACAGTTAAACAAACCAACCAGCAGGATGTCAATGCATTAACAGATAAACCAACCAACCAGCAGGACATCAATGCATTAACAGTTAAACCAACCAACCAGCAGGACATCAATGCATTAACAGTTAAACCAACCAGCAGGACATCAATGCATTAACAGTTAAACCAACCAACCAGCAGGACATCAATGCATTAACAGTTAAACAAACCAACCAGCAGGATGTCAATGCATTAATAGATAAACCAACCAACCAGCAGGACATCAATGCATTAACAGTTAAACCAACCAACCAGCAGGACATCAATGCATTAACAGTTAAACCAACCAACCAGCAGGACATCAATGCATTAACAATTAAACCAACCAGCCAGCAGGACGTCAATGCATTAACAGTTAAACCAACCAACCAGCAGGACATCAATGCATTAACAGTTAAACCAACCAGCAGGACATCAATGCATTAACAGTTAAAACAACCAGCAGGATGTCAATGCATTAACAGTTAAACCAACCAGCAGGACATCAATGCATTAACAGTTAAACCAACCAGTAGGACATCAATGCATTAACAGTTAAACCAACCAGCCAGCAGGACATCAATGCATTAACAGTTAAACCAACCAGCAGGACATCAATGCATTAACATTTAAACCAACCAGCAGGACATCAATGCATTAACAGTTAAACCAACCAGCAGGACATCAATGCATTAACAGTTAAACCAACCAGCAGGACATCAATGCATTAACAGTTAAACCAACCAGCAGGACATCAATGCATTAACATTTAAAACAACCAGCAGGATGTCAATGCATTAACAGTTAAACCAACCAGAAGGACATCAATGCATTAACAGTTAAACCAACCAGCAGGACATCAATGCATTAACAGTTAAACCAACCAGCAGGACATCAATGCATTAACAGTTAAACCAACCAGCAGGACATCAATGCATTAACAGTTAAAACAACCAGCAGGATGTCAATGCATTAACAGTTAAACCAACCAGCAGGACATCAATGCATTAACAATTAAAACAACCAGCAGGACGTCAATGCATTAACAGTTAAACCAACCAGCAGGACATCAATGCATTAACAGTTAAAACAACCAGCAGGATGTCAATGCATTAACAGTTAAACCAACCAGCAGGACATCAATGAATTAACAGTTAAACCAACCAGTAGGATGTCAATGCATTAACAGTTAAAACAATCAACCTTGAGTGATGCGAATGTACCTTGAGTAATGTGGATGTACCTTGAGTGATGTGGATGTACCTTGAGTGATGTGGATGTACCTTGAGTAATGTGGATGTACCTTGAGTAATGTGGATGTACCTTGAGTGATGCGGATGTACCTTGAGTAATGTGGATGTACCTTGAGTGACATGGATGTACCTTGAGTGATGTGGATGTACCTTGAGTGATGTGGATGTACCTTGAGTAATGTGGATGTACCTTGAGTAATGTGGATGTACCTTGAGTGATGCGGATGTACCTTGAGTAATGTGTATGTACCTTGAGTGACTTGGATGTACCTTGAGTGATGTGGATGTACCTTGAGTGATGTGGATGTACCTTGAGTAATGTGGATGTACCTTGAGTAATGTGGATGTACCTTGAGTGATGCGGATGCACCTTGAGTAATGTGGATGTACCTTGAGTGACATGGATGTACCTTGAGTGATGTGGATGTACCTTGAGTGACATGGATGTACCTGGAGTAATGTGGATGTACCTTGAGTGACATGGATGTACCTTGAGTGACATGGATGTACCTTGAGTGATGTGGATGTACCTTGAGTGACATGGATGTACCTTGAGTGATGTGGATGTACCTTGAGTGACATGGATGTACCTTGAGTGATGTGGATGTACCTTGAGTGACATGGATGTACATTGAGTGATGTGGATGTACCTTGAGTGACATGGATGTACCTTGAGTGATGTGGATGTACCTTGAGTGACATGGATGTACCTTGAGTGACATGGATGTACCTTGAGTGATGTGGATGTACCTTGAGTGACATGGATGTACATTGAGTGATGTCGATGTACCTTGAGTGATGTGGATGTACCTTGAGTGACATGGATGTACCTTGAGTAATGTGGATGTACCTTGAGTGACATGGATGTACATTGAGTGATGTGGATGTACCTTGAGTGATGTGGATGTACCTTGAGTGACATGGATGTACCTTGAGTGACATGGATGTATCTTGAGTAATGTGGATGTACTTGAGTGATGTGGATGTACCTTGAGTAATGTGGATGTACATTGAGTGATGTGGATGTACCTTGAATGAAGTGGATGCACCTTGAGTAATGTGGATGTACCTTGAGTGACATGGATGTACCTTGAGTAATGTGGATGGGATGTACCTTGAGTGAAGTGAGTCCTTTGTGATAGTATGACAAGGCGTCCTGTATTTTAGCTATGACTGTAGCAGTGTCGGAGTGTAGACACTTCTCTCCCATAGTAATATCCTGTAGACCAGTCAGCCAGAAATGAAAATGTTCAGATGAAACCTGTAATAGAAATCATTGCATACTGTACAGTAGTTTATGGTAGCTAAACAGTTATATACATGTATATACATGTAGGCAATTGTGAAAGTAAAATATTGTTGTGTAGATCAATGGACTTACAGTACCTATATATGAGTGGTTCTGTAGGACACAAACACAATGGACTTACAGTACCTATATATGAATGGTTCTGTAGGACACAAACACAATGGACTTACAGTACCTATATATGAATGGTTCTGTAGGGACACAAATACAATGGACTTACAGTACCTATATATGAGTGGTTCTGTAGGGACACAAATACAATGGACTTACAGTACCTATATATGAGTGGTTCTGTAGACACAAACACAATGGACTTACAGTACCTATATATGAGTGGTTCTGTAGACACAAACACAATGGACTTACAGTACCTATATATGAGTGGTTCTGTAGACACAAACACAATGGACTTACAGTACCTATATATGAGTGGTTCTGTAGGACACAAACACAATGGACTTACAGTACCTATATATGAATGGTTCTGTAGGACACAAACACAATGGACTTACAGTACCTATATATGAATGGTTCTGTAGGACACAAACACAATGGACTTACAGTACCTATATATGAGTGGTTCTGTAGGACACAAATACAATGGACTTACAGTACCTATATATGAGTGGTTCTGTAGACACAAACACAATGGACTTACAGTACCTATATATGAGTGGTTCTGTAGACACAAACACAATGGACTTACAGTACCTATATATGAATGGTTCTGTAGGGACACAAACACAATGGACTTACAGTACCTATATATGAGTGGTTCTGTAGGGACACAAACACAATGGACTTACAGTACCTATATATGAATGGTTCTGTAGGACACAAACACAATGGACTTACAGTACCTATATATGAATGGTTCTGTAGGACACAAACACAATGGACTTACAGTACCTATATATGAGTGGTTCTGTAGGACACAAACACAATGGACTTACAGTACCTATATATGAATGGTTCTGTAGACACAAACACAATGGACTTACAGTACCTATATATGAATGGTTCTGTAGACACAAACACAATGGACTTACAGTACCTATATATGAATGGTTCTGTAGGACACAAATACAATGGACTTACAGTACCTATATATGAGTGGTTCTGTAGGACACAAACACAATGGACTTACAGTACCTATATATGAATGGTTCTGTAGGACACAAACACAATGGACTTACAGTACCTATATATGAGTGGTTCTGTAGGACACAAACACAATGGACTTACAGTACCTATATATGAGTGGTTCTGTAGGACACAAACACAATGGACTTACAGTACCTATATATGAATGGTTATGTAGACACAGACACAATGGACTTACAGTACCTATATATGAATGGTTCTGTAGACACAGACACAATGGACTTACAGTACCTATATATGAATGGTTCTGTAGGACACAAATACAATGGACTTACAGTACCTATATATGAGTGGTTCTGTAGGACACAAACACAATGGACTTACAGTACCTATATATGAATGGTTCTGTAGGACACAAACACAATGGACTTACAGTACCTATATATGAGTGGTTCTGTAGGACACAAACACAATGGACTTACAGTACCTATATATGAGTGGTTCTGTAGGACACAAACACAATGGACTTACAGTACCTATATATGAATGGTTCTGTAGACACAAACACAATGGACTTACAGTACCTATATATGAATGGTTCTGTAGACACAAACACAATGGACTTACAGTACCTATATATGAATGGTTCTGTAGGACACAAATACAATGGACTTACAGTACCTATATATGAGTGGTTCTGTAGGGACACAAACACAATGGACTTACAGTACCTATATATGAGTGGTTCTGTAGACACAAACACAATGGACTTACAGTACCTATATATGAGTGGTTCTGTAGGACACAAACACAATGGACTTACAGTACCTATATATGAATGGTTCTGTAGGACACAAACACAATGGACTTACAGTACCTATATATGAGTGGTTCTGTAGGACACAAACACAATGGACTTACAGTACCTATATATGAATGGTTCTGTAGGACACAAACACAATGGACTTACAGTACCTATATATGAGTGGTTCTGTAGGACACAAACACAATGGACTTACAGTACCTATATATGAGTGGTTCTGTAGGACACAAACACAATGGACTTACAGTACCTATATATGAGTGGTTCTGTAGGACACAAACACAATGGACTTACAGTACCTATATATGAATGGTTCTGTAGGACACAAACACAATGGACTTACAGTACCTATATATGAGTGGTTCTGTAGGACACAAACACAATGGACTTACAGTACCTATATATGAGTGGTTCTGTAGGACACAAACACAATGGACTTACAGTACCTATATATGAATGGTTCTGTAGACACAAACACAATGGACTTACAGTACCTATATATGAATGGTTCTGTAGACACAAACACAATGGACTTACAGTACCTATATATGAGTGGTTCTGTAGGACACAAACACAATGGACTTACAGTACCTATATATGAATGGTTCTGTAGGACACAAACACAATGGACTTACAGTACCTATATATGAGTGGTTCTGTAGGACACAAACACAATGGACTTACAGTACCTATATATGAGTGGTTCTGTAGGACACAAACACAATGGACTTACAGTACCTATATATGAATGGTTCTGTAGACACAAACACAATGGACTTACAGTACCTATATATGAGGTTCTGTAGGACACAAACACAATGGACTTACAGTACCTATATATGAATGGTTCTGTAGGACACAAACACAATGGACTTACAGTACCTATATATGAGTGGTTCTGTAGGACACAAACACAATGGACTTACAGTACCTATATATGAGTGGTTCTGTAGGACACAAACACAATGGACTTACAGTACCTATATATGAATGGTTCTGTAGACACAAACACAATGGACTTACAGTACCTATATATGAATGGTTCTGTAGGACACAAACACAATGGACTTACAGTACCTATATATGAATGGTTCTGTAGACACAAACACAATGGACTTACAGTACCTATATATGAGTGGTTCTGTAGGACACAAACACAATGGACTTACAGTACCTATATATGAATGGTTCTGTAGACACAAACACAATGGACTTACAGTACCTATATATGAATGGTTCTGTAGACACAAACACAATGGACTTACAGTACCTATATATGAATGGTTCTGTAGGACACAAATACAATGGACTTACAGTACCTATATATGAGTGGTTCTGTAGGACACAAACACAATGGACTTACAGTACCTATATATGAATGGTTCTGTAGGACACAAACACAATGGACTTACAGTACCTATATATGAGTGGTTCTGTAGGACACAAACACAATGGACTTACAGTACCTATATATGAGTGGTTCTGTAGGACACAAACACAATGGACTTACAGTACCTATATATGAATGGTTCTGTAGACACAAACACAATGGACTTACAGTACCTATATATGAATGGTTCTGTAGACACAAACACAATGGACTTACAGTACCTATATATGAGTGGTTCTGTAGGACACAAACACAATGGACTTACAGTACCTATATATGAATGGTTCTGTAGGACACAAACACAATGGACTTACAGTACCTATATATGAGTGGTTCTGTAGGACACAAACACAATGGACTTACAGTACCTATATATGAGTGGTTCTGTAGGACACAAACACAATGGACTTACAGTACCTATATATGATGGTTCTGTAGGACACAAACACAATGGACTTACAGTACCTATATATGAGTGGTTCTGTAGGACACAAACACAATGGACTTACAGTACCTATATATGAGTGGTTCTGTAGGACACAAACACAATGGACTTACAGTACCTATATATGAGTGGTTCTGTAGGACACAAACACAATGGACTTACAGTACCTATATATGAGTGGTTCTGTAGGACACAAACACAATGGACTTACAGTACCTATATATGAGTGGTTCTGTAGGACACAAACACAATGGACTTACAGTACCTATATATGAGTGGTTCTGTAGACACAAACACAATGGACTTACAGTACCTATATATGAGTGGTTCTGTAGGACACAAACACAATGGACTTACAGTACCTATATATGAGTGGTTCTGTAGGACACAAATACAATGGACTTACAGTACCTATATATGAATGGTTCTGTAGGACACAAACACAATGGACTTACAGTACCTATATATGAGTGGTTCTGTAGACACAAACACAATGGACTTACAGTACCTATATATGAGTGGTTCTGTAGGACACAAACACAATGGACTTACAGTACCTATATATGAATGGTTCTGTAGGACACAAACACAATGGACTTACAGTACCTATATATGAATGGTTCTGTAGGGACACAAACACAATGGACTTACAGTACCTATATATGAATGGTTCTGTAGGGACACAAACACAATGGACTTACAGTACCTATATATGAGTGGTTCTGTAGGGACACAAACACAATGGACTTACAGTACCTATATATGAATGGTTCTGTAGGACACAAACACAATGGACTTACAGTACCTATATATGAATGGTTCTGTAGGACACAAACACAATGGACTTACAGTACCTATATATGAATGGTTCTGTAGGACACAAACACAATGGACTTACAGTACCTATATATGAATGGTTCTGTAGGACACAAACACAATGGACTTACAGTACCTATATATGAGTGGTTCTGTAGGACACAAACACAATGGACTTACAGTACCTATATATGAGTGGTTCTGTAGGACACAAACACAATGGACTTACAGTACCTATATATGAGTGGTTCTGTAGGACACAAACACAATGGACTTACAGTACCTATATATGAGTGGTTCTGTAGGACACAAACACAATGGACTTACAGTACCTATATATGAATGGTTCTGTAGGACACAAATACAATGGACTTACAGTACCTATATATGAGTGGTTCTGTAGACACAAACACAATGGACTTACAGTACCTATATATGAGTGGTTCTGTAGGACACAAACACAATGGACTTACAGTACCTATATATGAATGGTTCTGTAGGACACAAACACAATGGACTTACAGTACCTATATATGAATGGTTCTGTAGGACACAAACACAATGGACTTACAGTACCTATATATGAATGGTTCTGTAGGGACACAAACACAATGGACTTACAGTACCTATATATGAGTGGTTCTGTAGGACACAAACACAATGGACTTACAGTACCTATATATGAATGGTTCTGTAGGACACAAACACAATGGACTTACAGTACCTATATATGAATGGTTCTGTAGGACACAAACACAATGGACTTACAGTACCTATATATGAATGGTTCTGTAGGACACAAACACAATGGACTTACAGTACCTATATATGAGTGGTTCTGTAGACACAAACACAATGGACTTACAGTACCTATATATGAGTGGTTCTGTAGACACAAACACAATGGACTTACAGTACCTATATATGAGTGGTTCTGTAGGGACACAAACACAATGGACTTACAGTACCTATATATGAGTGGTTCTGTAGGACACAAACACAATGGACTTACAGTACCTATATATGAATGGTTCTGTAGGACACAAACACAATGGACTTACAGTACCTATATATGAGTGGTTCTGTAGGGACACAAACACAATGGACTTACAGTACCTATATATGAGTGGTTCTGTAGGACACAAACACAATGGACTTACAGTACCTATATATGAATGGTTCTGTAGACACAAACACAATGGACTTACAGTACCTATATATGAGTGGTTCTGTAGACACAAACACAATGGACTTACAGTACCTATATATGAGTGGTTCTGTAGGACACAAACACAATGGACTTACAGTACCTATATATGAGTGGTTCTGTAGGACACAAACACAATGGACTTACAGTACCTATATATGAATGGTTCTGTAGGACACAAACACAATGGACTTACAGTACCTATATATGAGTGGTTCTGTAGGACACAAACACAATGGACTTACAGTACCTATATATGAATGGTTCTGTAGACACAAACACAATGGACTTACAGTACCTATATATGAATGGTTCTGTAGACACAAACACAATGGACTTACAGTACCTATATATGAATGGTTCTGTAGGACACAAATACAATGGACTTACAGTACCTATATATGAGTGGTTCTGTAGACACAAACACAATGGACTTACAGTACCTATATATGAGTGGTTCTGTAGGACACAAACACAATGGACTTACAGTACCTATATATGAATGGTTCTGTAGACACAAACACAATGGACTTACAGTACCTATATATGAATGGTTCTGTAGACACAAACACAATGGACTTACAGTACCTATATATGAATGGTTCTGTAGGACACAAATACAATGGACTTACAGTACCTATATATGAATGGTTCTGTAGACACAAACACAATGGACTTACAGTACCTATATATGAGTGGTTCTGTAGGACACAAACACAATGGACTTACAGTACCTATATATGAATGGTTCTGTAGGACACAAACACAATGGACTTACAGTACCTATATATGAATGGTT
>CM026404.1:44586443-44602557 GCA_014843695.1 Archivesica marissinica | reverse complement strand
TTGTCACACTGTATTATATATAAACCATAACCTGTCACACTGTATTATATATAAACCATAACCTGCCACACTGTATTATATATAAACCATAACTTGCCACACTGTATTATATATAAACCATAACCTGCCACACTGTATTATATATAAACCATAACTTGTCACACTGTATTATATATAAACCATAACCTGTCACACTGTATTATATATAAACCATAACCTGCACCACTGTATTATATATAAACCATAACTGCACCACTGTATTATATATAAACCATAACTTGCACCACTGTATTATATATAAACCATAACTTGTCACACTGTATTATATATAAACCATAACCTGTCACACTGTATTATATATAAACCATAACCTGCCACACTGTATTATATATAAACCATAACTTGCCACACTGTATTATATATAAACCATAACCTGCCACACTGTATTATATATAAACCATAACTTGTCACACTGTATTATATATAAACCATAACCTGTCACACTGTATTATATATAAACCATAACTTGTCACACTGTATTATATATAAACCATAACCTGTCACACTGTATTATATATAAACCATAACCTGCACACTGTATTATATATAAACCATAACCTGCACCACTGTATTATATATAAACCATAACCTGCACCACTGTATTATATATAAACCATAACTTGCACCACTGTATTATATATAAACCATAACTTGTCACACTGTATTATATATAAACCATAACTTGCACCACTGTATTATATATAAACCATAACCTGTCACACTGTATTATATATAAACCATAACTTGCACCACTGTATTATATATAAACCATAACTTGCACCACTGTATTATATATAAACCATAACTTGTAACACTGTATTATATATAAACCATAACTTGCACCACTGTATTATATATAAACCATAACTTGCAACACTGTATTATATATAAACCATAACCTGCCACACTGTATTATATATAAACCATAACTTGCACCACTGTATTATATATAAACCATAACCTGCCACACTGTATTATATATAAACCATAACTTGCACCACTGTATTATATATAAACCATAACCTGCCACACTGTATTATATATAAACCATAACTTGTCACACTGTATTATATATAAACCATAACCTGTCACACTGTATTATATATAAACCATAACCTGTCACACTGTATTATATATAAACCATAACCTGTCACACTGTATTATATATAAACCATAACTTGCCACACTGTATTATATATAAACCATAACCTGTCACACTGTATTATATATAAACCATAACTTGCACCACTGTATTATATATAAACCATAACCTGCCACACTGTATTATATATAAACCATAACTTGTCACACTGTATTATATATAAACCATAACTTGTAACACTGTATTATATATAAACCATAACTTGTAACACTGTATTATATATAAACCATAACTTGTAACACTGTATTATATATAAACCATAACTTGTCACACTGTATTATATATAAACCATAACCTGTCACACTGTATTATATATAAACCATAACCTGCACACTATTATATATAAACCATAACCTGCACCACTGTATTATATATAAACCATAACTTGCACCACTGTATTATATATAAACCATAACTTGCACCACTGTATTATATATAAACCATAACTTGCACCACTGTATTATATATAAACCATAACTTGCACCACTGTATTATATATAAACCATAACTTGTAACACTGTATTATATATAAACCATAACCTGCACCACTGTATTATATATAAACCATAACTTGCACCACTGTATTATATATAAACCATAACCTGCCACACTGTATTATATATAAACCATAACTTGCACCACTGTATTATATATAAACCATAACCTGCCACACTGTATTATATATAAACCATAACTTGTCACACTGTATTATATATAAACCATAACTTGCCACACTGTATTATATATAAACCATAACTTGTCACACTGTATTATATATAAACCATAACCTGTCACACTGTATTATATATAAACCATAACCTGTCACACTGTATTATATATAAACCATAACTTGCCACACTGTATTATATATAAACCATAACCTGTCACACTGTATTATATATAAACCATAACTTGCACCACTGTATTATATATAAACCATAACCTGCCACACTGTATTATATATAAACCATAACTTGTCACACTGTATTATATATAAACCATAACTTGTAACACTGTATTATATATAAACCATAACTTGTAACACTGTATTATATATAAACCATAACTTGTAACACTGTATTATATATAAACCATAACTTGTCACACTGTATTATATATAAACCATAACCTGTCACACTGTATTATATATAAACCATAACCTGCACCACTATTATATATAAACCATAACCTGCACCACTGTATTATATATAAACCATAACTTGCACCACTGTATTATATATAAACCATAACTTGTAACACTGTATTATATATAAACCATAACTTGTCACACTGTATTATATATAAACCATAACCTGCACCACTGTATTATATATAAACCATAACTTGCACCACTGTATTATATATAAACCATAACTTGTAACACTGTATTATATATAAACCATAACTTGTCACACTGTATTATATATAAACCATAACCTGCACACTGTATTATATATAAACCATAACCTGCACCACTGTATTATATATAAACCATAACCTGCACCACTGTATTATATATAAACCATAACTTGCACCACTGTATTATATATAAACCATAACTTGTCACACTGTATTATATATAAACCATAACCTGTCACACTGTATTATATATAAACCATAACCTGTCACACTGTATTATATATAAACCATAACTTGCCACACTGTATTATATATAAACCATAACCTGTCACACTGTATTATATATAAACCATAACTTGCACCACTGTATTATATATAAACCATAACCTGCCACACTGTATTATATATAAACCATAACTTGTCACACTGTATTATATATAAACCATAACCTGCCACACTGTATTATATATAAACCATAACTTGTCACACTGTATTATATATAAACCATAACCTGTCACACTGTATTATATATAAACCATAACTTGTCACACTGTATTATATATAAACCATAACCTGCCACACTGTATTATATATAAACCATAACTTGCCACACTGTATTATATATAAACCATAACTTGTCACACTGTATTATATATAAACCATAACTTGTAACACTGTATTATATATAAACCATAACTTGTAACACTGTATTATATATAAACCATAACTTGTCACACTGTATTATATATAAACCATAACTTGCACCACTGTATTATATATAAACCATAACCTGCCACACTGTATTATATATAAACCATAACTTGTCACACTGTATTATATATAAACCATAACCTGTCACACTGTATTATATATAAACCATAACCTGCCACACTGTATTATATATAAACCATAACTTGCCACACTGTATTATATATAAACCATAACCTGTCACACTGTATTATATATAAACCATAACTTGCAACACTGTATTATATATAAACCATAACTTGTAACACTGTATTATATATAAACCATAACTTGTCACACTGTATTATATATAAACCATAACTTGCACACTGTATTATATATAAACCATAACTTGCACCACTGTATTATATATAAACCATAACTTGTCCACAAATCGGCCATTGTTATATCAGAACATGAATTCACCACCATTGTGCGAACAAATCGGCCATTATGTCAAAATTCAACACCATTGTCACACAAACAATGTGGCTTGTTTTGTTGTATACAATGTGGTTTGTTTGTGTGTTGTATACAATGTGGTCTGTTTTGTTGTATATAATGTGGTCTGTTTTGTTGTATACTGTATACTATGTGTATGTTTGTTGTATACAATGTGGTTTATTTTGTTGTATACAATGTGGTTTATTTTGTTGTATACAATGTGGTTTATTTGTTGTATACAATGTGGTTTGTGTGTTGTATACAATGTGGTTTATTTGTTGTATACAATGTGGTTTGTATGTTGTATACAATGTGGTTTATTTTGTTGTATACAATGTGGTCTGTTTCTTGTATACAATGTGTCTGTTTCTTGTATACAATGTGTCTGTTTCTTGTATACAATGTGTCTGTTTCTTGTATACAATGTGTCTGTTTCTTGTATACAATGTGTCTGTTTCTTGTATACAATGTGTCTGTTTCTTGTATACAATGTGGTTTGTGTGTTGAATACAATGTGGTTTATTTTGTTGTATACAATGTGGTTTGTATGTTGTATACAATGTGGTTTGTATGTTGTATACAATGTGGTTTGTATGTTGTATACAATGTGGTTTGTATGGTGTATACAATGTGGGTTGTGTGTTGAATACAATGTGGTTTATTTTGTTGTATACAATGTGGTTTGTATGTTGTATACAATGTGGTTTGTATGTTGTATACAATGTGGTTTGTATGTTGTATACAATGTGGTTTGTATGTTGTATACAATGTGGTTTGTTTGTTGTATACAATGTGGTTTGTATGTTGTATACAATGTGGTTTGTTTGTTGTATACAATGTGGTTTGTTTGTTGTATACAATGTGGTTTGTATGTTGTATACAATGTGGTCTATTTGTTGTATACAATGTGGTTTGTTTGTTGTATACAATGTGGTTTGTTTGTTGTATACAATGTGGTCTGTTTGTTGCATACAATGTGGTCTGTTTGTTGCATAAACATGTCAGATTTTAGTAGTAACCCTTAAAAATGCTGAATAAATTGGAAGAACTGTGCAAACAACATAGATCCAGGTTAGCCACGGCGTAATGGTGTAACTTCAACTTGTGCATGCATGCAGCCTCGAGTCGGGTGCGTGACTGTTGTATCACCCGTTAGTATTGACCAGTCTTCCAGTGTGGTGCATTTGTCCAAAATCTCTATAAATAACATCTCTGAAATCGCCTGTGCCACTTTGATATACTTGGTTTAAAGCACCATGGCAACTAGTAGATAGTTTATACTAATTTTAGCTCGATTGCGAAACAAGTTCTTACAATTTATATTAATCTCTTGATACCTTATTCCTGATGGAATCCATCGCCACGAGGTAGAGAGAAGAGGCATGTGGAATTTAAATGCCTTGCCTAAGGGCATAATCGTAACGGCTCCAGCTGGGCTCAAACTCTGGACCTGTAGCATACCTGCTAGCACGACTTCCACCAACTAATAAACTGATAAAAATATTCCGATACAACATCTAAAATTGAAACGGAAGCCGCCTCAGGATGTCTACCAGACCAACAACCGACGTAGGAAGAATAATCTACTTAGAGAAACCAGTCGCCCACATGCCTCGGCGGGGGCGACTTTCAATAAAACTACACATCATCATCAAGCTTACTTGTTCATCAGTGGATCAATTTCTAGTTTCATAAACTGAGAATTTTTACTTTATTACATGGGGCATAGTGTTGAAACGTTATCACCATTTTTATTTTAGCTAATTTCCATAAATTATAATAATGTAATCAAGTAATGTCCAACCGGAATCCAATTTGACATTTCTGTAAAGCTCGGACTCTACGGGTTCATTTAGCTCTGCATGCTGGGTAAAATAAAGTCTATAAATAGTTCAAATAAGTGTAGTAGACGATAATTCATTATTGTGTTTTTTCTTCTTCGTAACTGAAAATACGTCATGGAATTTTATTAGAAATGTGTCTACGAAATTCCATGACACATTTGACTTGTTTCACCGCTAGCGTGCAGAGTTAAAGGATAATGTAAAATGAAGAAGATTTAATATGTGCATGCGTAATTTATGCAATTCTAGGCCTAACTCGATCCCACGTAGTTGTAATTTGAAAACTGGTATATTGTAATATACCCATGGATTTGATAACCAGGTTAACATTCTAGCATTACCGATCGCAAGTTATACAACAAAAACATTAGGTCGTATCCAAGCATATTTAAAACTGACACCCGGTCACTATCAGAGTATGTATGGTCAATGGTGACGGGGGGTGTTATTTTTTAAATATACTTGGATATGGCCAAAGATTT
The DNA here is from genome assembly GCA_014843695.1 of Archivesica marissinica. Lineage (NCBI taxonomy): Eukaryota > Metazoa > Mollusca > Bivalvia > Venerida > Vesicomyidae > Archivesica > Archivesica marissinica. The sequence goes on along the minus strand of CM026404.1, from coordinate 44,596,459 downwards.
TTGTATGTATAATGTCAAGCACTATGGTTTAGCAACATGTTCTTTAAAACATTGGTTTTGAACCTGAAAGCACTTGTCCACACCCCAAGCACCTGGCGTTTCCTTGTTCACCCTGGTGGCTGTCCTACAGCAAATCAACGCTACATTAGAATGTTATAATTTCTCCTTGGACAATATTGCAAACTAATGTTGCACCATTTTACTTTACTACATATGGAAAACAAGCAATATATTGCATATTTTTCTTGCGGTTATCATGATATAAGTATATATGACTTACTTCCACGACTACATGTGCACCGATAGTCCACAGTAAATCAAAATTAGTTCATTTCAAATCAAATTCTAAGATGGCCGACACTAGTAACCATCAAATAGCTGCTTTCTCGTGAACGGGGTGACGATTTCTCCTGAACGGGGTGACGATTTCCCGTGAACGGGGTGACGATTTCCCGTGAATGGAAGCAGTGCAAAGTAAGTACTGTTGTATTTATTGCATGTCAGTGTATGTTGTGTCAGGATGCGCCCCCGGAACACAGAAGCGGTTCAGTAAGTACTGTTGTATTTATTGCATGTCAGTGTATGTTGTGTCAGGATGCGCTCCCGGAACACAGAAGCGGTTCAGTAAGTACTGTTGTATGTATTGCATGTCAGTGTATGTTGTGCCAGGATGCGCTCCCGGAACACAGAAGCGGTTCAGTAAGTACTGTTGTGTGTATTGCATGTCAGTGTATGTTGTGTCAGGATGCGCTCCCGGAACACAGAAGCGGTTCAGTAAGTACTGTTGTATGTATTGCATGTCAGTGTATGTTGTGCCAGGATGCGCTCCCGGGACACAGAAGCGGTCCAGGTGTTTCATGTTGTTCTTTCTTTTAGTTTAAACATTATTTATTTCAGTATTTGTACATGTAATCAAGAAATGAACATTTTACGTATAATTAACCAGCAGTAGACTGAAATGGAGTTTTTTTACGTTTATTTATCGTCGCTACCGGTTGCCCATGTGAGCGACGCCTTCTGAAGAGATTAGTTATTTTAGTACTTGGGGTTTAAAGTTGCACCCACTAGCTTGGGTCATTTGGCGATCCCTCGACTGTTCTTGGAAGGAGGACGACCTTGGAAACCCCTCTGGAGTACAATATATCAGTTACTGATGGGCACCTGGATAGAACCACCGGTTTTCCTCGAGTCAACTTCATAGCATCACACCAGAGTGAGATTCAAACCTACATTGGTGAAATGTATGTAATTTGAAGCAGGTGACCTTAACCATTGGCCTTGGCGGAGGCCCATCACGTGTTTTAATAGTAGATGTATGTACTTCACATTAACTCTTTTGCATGCTGGGTAACATAACGGCTACAGATAAATCAAACAAATCAACATTTATAACTGGAAATATGTCATGGACGTTCATTGTGTGATAATGCCACTATATTTAACTGCTATATTCACAGCTGGCGTGCAGAGAGTTAAATGGTGCAACGTACATGTTTATCTATCACATCACCTACTTCTTTGTGCTATATATTTAGAGATCAAACCCTCTTAACCGTTAACCTACTAATCGCAACTAAAGTCGTTTTTGCAAACATCATACAGCCGTCTGATCAGATTCTATGTTCTTTGCTATTCCGACAGGAGCTAAAACACTTGGCTGAATAGCAAACAACATAGATCCTGATCAAATACGATGCAAACTGGATACATGTTCTTTGCACATTTCTTCTAATTTATTCAGCATTGCAAGGGTTAAATAACTTGGTATATATAGTCAAAAAAGAAACGATACCAAACTAAAAATGACGTAAAACGGATAAAACCATAGAAAAGTTTAATATATTATTACGTATCAGTACCGGGTATCTTATTGCAACGTCAGCCAACCATAAACACAGGTAAATAAACACCCGAAAATCCTGGAACGCCGAATTTCCGATTTGCTCGTGCTCCTCAACAAAGACAACTTCCTGACCATGTACAAATCGGAAAACCGGTTTATTGTACTGGTAGTGCATTATCATCGAGGAAACACACCTTACATACCCATTGTTACCTCTAGCAAAATGCCTAGGCTAAACCGCAATCAGAGAATGCGTGCCATTGACATGATTGACGGCGGTTTACGTCAGCGTGACGTCGCAAATCGACTCTGGGTTACGCGGATCACGATAACACGTCTACTTCGACGTTATCGAACACATGGATCGGTGGACGACCGTCCAAGATCTGGTCGACCACGTGTGACGGCGCGTGAACAGGACCGTCACATTCGGACGTCACATTTACGTGACCGGTTCCTACCTGCTACGCACACAGCTGCCGTTACTCCTGGGATGACCAACAATCGCATCAGTGCACAAACAGTCAGGAACCGGCTCGGTGAACGTGGCATTCGTGCCTATCGGCCATACGTTGGACCCATCCTGACACGACGTCACCGTGACGTACGGCGGGAATGGACGACGGAACGTGCTCGCTGGACTCGGTTACAGCGGAATTCGGTGATGTTTAGCGATAAATCGCGGTTCTGTTTGCGTCGAGCGGATGGCAGACGCGGTGAACGTTACGCCGACGCATGTGTACGTCAGGTCGATCTGTTCGGGGGCGGAAGCGTTATGGCGTGGGGCGGTATCACCTTCGGCAGTCGCACTGAACTGTTAGTGGTGGACGGGAACCTAAACGCCCAGCGGTACTGTGATGAGATCCTTGCGCCAGTTGCTGTGCCGTTCTTTAACGCCAACAGAAACGTCACACTGTTCCAACAGGACAACGCCAGGTGTCATACTGCTCGGATTTCCACCACATTATTGGAGCAGAACAATATTGAAACCCTGCCGTGGCCTGCTTTGTCACCAGACTTGTCACCCATAGAACATTTGTGGGATACGTTAGACCGCCGCGTCAGACGACGTCAGCCGGTAACGTTAAACCAACTGAGGGATGTTTTGCGTCAGGAGTGGACAAATATTGACCAGCAAGAGATTCAGACACTCTTCCGTTCGATGCGATGGCGGTGCATTGCAGTGAGAGACACAAATGGTGCCCATACTCGGTATTGACGTCTGTGTGAAAACTCCATTAGACCCCTGTCCGACGAATTACGCCATCACGCAGCATACATCGGAGGCTCATTATGCTTTATGTGCTCCTCTTTCAAACATGTTGGACTATCATCTTATGAATTTTCAAAGAATGTTCTTAATAAATGTTGAAATTATAGACACATAAACACCAGGTATCGTTTCTTTTTTGACTCAGTATATATGAAACTGTCTCTTCATTGTCTTCCAAACAACATAGGATTTTTATTTTCAATACCAAGAAATATAATACAAGGAACTTGGTTTTAAATGCTGTGTTCCACTGCCTTTTAAAAGATACCAATCTCGCCTTCAAGCTCTGGATCTGTAGTCCAGTGATAACATACTGGACTGGTAATCCGGGGATCGTAGGTTCGACCCCCCGTCTGACCATAATAAAATTAACAGTCTTTCAGATGGGACGTTAAACCGAGGTCTCGTGTCGGTGCTTTACACCGTGCACGTAAAAGAACCAGAGGAGATTCTGGAATGGGTCTCTGTCTGTATCATTGCACTATCCTCTAAAATGACTAATCTCTTCAGGAGGCGTCGCTCATATGGGCAACCGGTAGCGACGATAAATAAACGTAAAACCACTTCAAGCTCTCCACCAATGAGTAATGTTCGGTTCACTGACGGATCTTGTACTTGACAATTCGGGGGAGGAGGTACATATAAATGTCTGGGCAACTACAGTACATGTATTTGGCCCTTGTATAAATGATTTATTGCTAACCCTAATAATAACACATAATACAAAACTACTAATATATACGAAATAACATTTTAATAAACATAATAGGAACGGATGACGTTACGGATGACGTTATATGGCGGACGTCCTGTAGTCTCGGCTTTCATAGAATCTGATCTATCTGGTATTCATAGACTTTTCACTGACTAGCAATACCTTAGTTTATTCAAATTTATTTTAGCTCGATTGCGAAACCAGTTCTTACAATTTATATTAATCACTCTCGATACCTCATTCCTGATGTAATTCATTGCCATGAGGGAGAGAGAATGTGTGTTTTACGTTTATTTATCGTCGGGAGAGAGAAGAGGAAATGTGGAATTTAAATACCTTTCCTCGTAACGGCTCCATTTGGGCTGAACACCGGACCTGAAGCGAATGCGCTATCACGACTTCCACAACAATACATTGCATTTATATTGTGTTAGGTCTAAAATAGTGAAATATATATTTGATTCAAGATGAGCAGGAGTCTGTTTCTGTATGTTTGGGTATTATAGTGTCAAACAATAATTCAAGTTATTACAACTTTACAATTTTTATACAAATATATTTTAGCTCGATTGCGAAACAAGTTCTTATAACTTATATTGATCACTCTCGATACCTCATTCCTGATGGAATCCATCGCCACGAGGGAGAGAGAAGAAGCAACGTGGGATTTAAATGTCTTGCCTAAGGGTACAATCGTAACGGCTCCACCGGGGCTCGAACTCCAGGCATTTCGCACCTGAAGCGAACGCGCTACCATTGCGCTATCACGACTTCCCTAGCTTTACAATTATGTACATAAAAATAGTAAACAGTATCATATGTTATCGGGCATACAACAAATCGTCTTTACTGTGAACAAATGATACAATGAAACATGAACATGGATTTCTTGCATAGTTCATATACATTTGTGTATTGAGCTCGATTGCGAAACATGTTCTTATAACATTTCTTTAATCGCTTTCGATGCCTCATTCCTGTGGAATACATCGCCACCAAGGAGAGGGAACAGGTGTTGTGGAATACATCGCCACCAGGGAGAGGGAACATGTGTTGTGGAATACATCGCCACCAGGGAGAGGGAACATGTGTTGTGGAATACATCGCCACCAGGGATAGGGAACAGGTCTTGTGGAATACATCGCGACCAGAGAGAGGGAACATGTGTTGTGGAATACATCGCCACGAGGGAGAGGAAACATGTGTTGTGGAATACATCGCCACCAGGGAGTGGGAACAGGTGTTGTGGAATACATCGCCGCAAGGGAGAGGGAACATGTGTTTTGGAATACATCGTCACCAGGGAGAGGGAACAGGTGTTGTGGAATACATCGCCACCAGGGAGAGGGAACATGTGTTGTGGAATACATCGCCACCAGGGATAGGGAACATGTGTTGTGGAATACATCGCCACGAGGGAGAGGAAACATGTGTTGTGGAATACATCGCCACCAGGGAGTGGGAACAGGTGTTGTGGAATACATCGCCGCAAGGGAGAGGGAACATGTGTTTTGGAATACATCGTCACCAGGGAGAGGGAACAGGTGTTGTGGAATACATCGCCACCAGGGAGAGGGAACAGGTGTTGTGGAATACATCGCCACCAGGGAGAGGGAACAGGTGTTGTGGAATACATCGCCACCAGGGAGAGGGAACAGGTGTTGTGGAATACATCGCCACCAGGGAGAGGGAACAGGTGTTGTGGAATACATCGCCACCAGGGAGAGGAACAGGTGTTGTGGAATATATCGCAACCAAGGAGAGATAACAGGTGTTGTGGAATACATCGCCACCAGGGAGAGGGGACATGTGTTGTGGAATACATCGCCACCAGGGAAAGGGAACATGTGTTGTGGAATACATCGCCACCATGGAGAGGGAACAGGTGTGGAATACATCGCCACCAGGGAAAGGGAACATGTGTTGTGGAATACATCGCCACCAGGGAGAGGGAACATGTGTTGTGGAATACATCGCCACCAGGGAGAGGGAACATGTGTTGTGGAATACATCGCCACCGGAGAGAGGGAACAGGTGTTGTGGAATACATCGCCACCAGAGAGAGGGAACATGTGTTGTGGAATACATCGCCACCGAGAGGGAAGAGGTGTTGTGGAATACATCGCCACCAGGGAGAGGGAAGAGGTGTGTAATACATCGCCACCAGGGAGAGGGAACATGTGTTGTGGAATACATCGCCACCAGAGAGAGGGAACATGTGTTGTGGAATACATTGCCACCAGGGAGAGGGAACAGGTGTGGAATACATCGCTACCAGGGAGAGGGACCAGGTGTTGTGGAATACATCGCCACCAGGGAGAGGGAACATGTGTTGTGGAATACATCGCCACCAGGGAGAGGGAACAGCTGTGGATTACATCGCCACCAGGGAGAGGGAACATGTGTTGTGGAATACATCGCCACCAGGGAGAGGGAACATGTGTTGTGGAATACATCGCCACCAGGGAGAGGGAACAGTGTTGTGGAATACATCGCCACCAGGGAGAGGGAACATGTGTTGTGGAATACATCGCCACCAGGGAGAGGGAACATTTGTTGTGGAATACATCGCCACCAGGGAGAGGGAACATGTGTTGTGGAATACATCGCCACCAGGGAGAGGTAACAGGTGTTGTGGAATACATCGCCACCAGGGAGAGGGACCATGTGTTGTGGAATACATCGCCACCAGGGAGAGGGAACGGGTGTTGTGGAATACATCGCCACCAGGAAGAGGGAACATGTGTTGCGGAATACATCGCCACCAGGGAGAGGGAACGGGTGTTGTGAAATACATCGCCACCAGGGAGAGGGGGGAACAGGTGTTGTGGAATACATCACCGCAAGAGAGAGGGAACATGTGTTGTGGAATACATCGCCACCAGGGAGTGGGAACAGGTGTTGTGGAATACATCGCCACAAGGGAGAGGGAACAGGTGTTGTGGAATATATCGCCACCAGGGAGAGATAACAGGTGTTGTGGAATACATCGCCACCAGGGAGAGGGAACATGTGTTGTGGAATACATCGCCACCAGGGAGAGGGAACATGTGTTGTGGAATACATCGCCACCAGGGAGAGGGAACAGGTGTTGTGGAATACATCGCCACCAGGGAGAGGGAACAGGTGTTGTGGAATACATCGCCACCAGGGAGAGGGAACATGTGTTGTGGAATACATCGCCACCAGGGCGAGGGAATGGGTGTTGTGGAATACATCGCCACCAGGGAGAGGTAACAGGTGTTGTGGAATACATCGCCACCAGGGAAAGGGAACATGTGTTGTGGAATACATCGCCACCAGGGAGAGGGAACAGGTGTGGAATACATCGCCACCAGGGAGAGAGAACATGTGTTGTGGAATACATCGCCACCAGGGAGAGGGAACATGTGTTGTGGAATACATCGCCACCAGGGAGAGGGAACATGTGTTGTGGAATACATCGCCACCGGAGAGAGGGAACAGGTGTTGTGGAATACATCGCCACCAGAAGAGGGAACATGTGTTGTGGAATACATCGCCACCAGGGAGAGGGAACAGGTGTTGTGGAATACATCGCCACCAGGGAGAGGGAACAGGTGTTGTGGAATACATCGCCACCAGGGAGAGGGAACATGTGTTGTGGAATACATCGCCACCAGGGAGAGGGAACAGGTGTTGTGGAATACATCGCCACCAGGGAGAGGGAATGGGTGTTGTGGAATACATCGCCACCAGGGAGAGGTAACAGGTGTTGTGGAATACATCGCCACCAGGGAGAGGGAACATGTGTTGTGGAATGCATCGCCACCAGGGAGAGGGAATAGCTGTGGAATACATCGCCACCAGGGAGAGGGAACATGTGTTGTGGAATACATCGCCACCAGGGAGAGGGAACATGTGTTGTGGAATACATCGCCACCAGGGAGAGGGAACATTTGTGTGGAATACATCGCCACCAGGGAGAGGGAATGGGTGTTGTGGAATACATCGCCACCAGGGAGAGGTAACAGGTGTTGTGGAATACATCGCCACCAGGGAGAGAGACCATGTGTTGTGGAATACATCGCCACCAGGGAGAGGGAACGGGTGTTGTGGAATACATCGCCACCAGGGAGAGGGAACATGTGTTGTGGAATACATCGCCACCAGGGAGAAAGAACGGGTGTTGTGAAATACATCGCCACCAGGGAGAGGGGGGAACAGGTGTTGTGGAATACATCACCGCAAGAGAGAGGGAACATGTGTTGTGGAATACATCGCCACCAGGGAGTGGGAACAGGTGTTGTGGAATACATCGCCACAAGGGAGAGGGAACAGGTGTTGTGGAATATATCGCCACCAGGGAGAGATAACAGGTGTTGTGGAATACATCGCCACCAGGGAGAGGGAACATGTGTTGTGGAATACATCGCCACCAGGGAGAGGGGACATGTGTTGTGGAATACATCGCCACCAAGGAGAGGGAACAGGTGTTGTGGAATACATCGCCACCAGGGAGAGGGAACATGTGTTGTGGAATACATCGCCACCAGGGAGAGGGAACATGTGTTGTGGAATACATCGCCACCAGGGAGAGGGAATGGTGTTGTGGAATACATCGCCACCAGGGAGAGGGAACAGGTGTTGTGGAATACATCGCCACCAGGGAGAGGGAACATGTGTTGTGGAATACATCGCCACCAGGGAGAGGGAACAGCTGTGGAATACATCGCCACCAGGGAGAGGGAACATGTGTTGTGGAATACATCGCCACCAGGGAGAGGGAACATGTGTTGTGGAATACATCGCCACCAGGGAGAGGGGACATGTGTTGTGGAATACATCGCCACCAGGGAGAGGGAACAGGTGTTGTGGAATACATCGCCACCAGGGAGAGGGAACATGTGTTGTGGAATACATCGCCACCAGGGAGAGGGAATAGGTGTTGTGGAATACATCGCCACCAGGGAGAGGTAACATGTGTTGTGGAATACATCGCCACCAGGGAGAGGGAACATGTGTTGTGGAATACATCGCCACCAGGGAGAGGGAACATGTGTTGTGGAATACATCGCCACCAGGGAGAGGGAATGGGTGTTGTGGAATACATCGCCACCAGGGAGAGGTAACATATGTTGTGGAATACATCGCCACCAGGGAGAGGGAACATGTGTTGTGGAATACATCGCCACCAGGGAGAGGGAACGGGTGTTGTGGAATACATCGCCACCAGGGAGAGGGAACATGTGTTGTGGAATACATCGCCACCAGGGAGAGGGAACATGTGTTGTGGAATACATCGCCACCAGGGAGAGGGGACAGGTGTTGTGGAATACATCGCCACCAGGGAGAGGGAACATGTGTTGTGGAATACATCGCCACCAGGGAGAGGGAACATGTGTTGTGGAATACATCGCCACCAGGGAGAGGGAACAGGTGTTGTGGAATACATCGCCACCAGGGAGAGGTAACAGGTGTTGTGGAATACATCGCCACCAGGGAGAGGGAACATGTGTTGTGGAATACATCGCCACCAGGGAGAGGGAACAGTGTGGGATACATCGCCACCAGGGAGAGGGAACAGTGTTGGGAATACATCGCCACCAGGGAGAGGGAACAGGTGTTGTGGAATACATCGCCACCAGGGAGAGGGAACATGTGTTGTGGAATACATCGCCACCAGGGAGAGGGAACATGTGTTGTGGAATACATCGCCACCAGGGAGAGGGAAGGTGTTGTGGAATACATCGCCACCAGGGAGAGGGAACAGGTGTTGTGGAATACATCGCCACCAGGGAGAGGGAACGGGTGTTGTGAATACATCGCCACCAGGGAGAGGGGGGAACAGGTGTTGTGGAATACATCGCCACCAGGGAGAGGGAACATGTGTTGTGGAATACATCGCCACCAGGGAGAGGGAACAGGTGTTGTGGAATACATCGCCACCAGGGAGAGGGAACAGGTGTTGTGGAATACATCGCCACCAGGGAGAGGGAACAGGTGTTGTGGAATACATCGCCACCAGGGAGAGGGAACATGTGTTGTGGAATACATCGCCACCAGGGAGAGGGAACATGTGTTGTGGAATACATCGCCACCAGGGAGAGGGAACAGGTGTTGTGGAATACATCGCCACCAGGGAGAGGGAACAGGTGTTGTGGAATACATCGCCACCAGGGAGAGGGAGCATGTGTTGTGGAATACATCGCCACCAGGGAGAGGGA